>JAFJYI010000255.1:600000-1154308 GCA_019022655.1 Acacia acuminata
TAGCTTTATTAGATTTAATCTTGACCTTCAATTTATGCTAATCTCTCAATGGTCCAGGTTAATTTTTTTTAAAGAATATTTTCTTAATTAGGATTAATTATTTTCTCACAACTATTTCATTGACATTGGTATTTTATATCCCACATATCATATTAAAAATCATGGGGCAACTTATGCTCCCCAAAATTATATTTAATTTTGCCTCATTATTTTTCAAGGGAAATAATCCCAAAAATTCCTAAAATTAGAGACAACATACTTTCTAATTTTCAATAAATATTTTATTGCCTCTTGGGATTTATCATAATATTTTCAGGGCATTTCATGGCCCATAATTGCATTTAGGGATTTTGACACTTTAATCCCTCTAATTTCATTAGAAATTTCCTAGACAATAGAATAAGTATCATACAAGGTTTTAAAACCACATATTCACTATTTTTAATAGGTATTTTCTATCAAAATATAGTGGCTATGCTACATAGGATTTTTAGGGTATTACATTTCTCCCCCCGTTAAATAAAATTTCGTCCTCGAAATTTGATCGTACCACTTCAGAGAACTAATCTAGACATCCAGTCTATTCCTTTCCTATGGATGCTTACTAAACATGCACCCTAACAATCTCATTCAACTTGTACCCAGGTATAGTATTCAAATATAGGACCCGCTGGTCCATTCTCACAGTACTTGGTTACGCAAGCCTCACTGCCCGATTTATTTTAGCCTCTCGGCTTAACACATATTGGCCTTCCGGCTCAATCTATTACCACAGCACTGGGGATTCTAGCCTTACTACCTAGGAATTCATCCTCAGGCCTTAGGCATCTTACTACTACCTGGTAGAGCGAATGTTTTGCTAGTCTTAAGATGTATTCTAGACATAGTTATTATGACAATTAGCATTTCATATAGCACTAAGTCTCACCGGTCCTATGTTCTAAGGGCACCGCCCCGTGCACACTTGCATACTAGGTCTTATTGTCTCGGGCCTCTGCCCGTCTATTTCATCTGAGCCTCTCCCATTCAAGCTCTCAGACTACTTTCACTTGCTTAGCACCATAGCTAACAACTACTATCTGGCTTAACTGGTTCGATATTCTAGACCTTTCTAATAGTTCCTGTTCCTATGTTGAAATTTCCAACTACACCGCTTTTCAACACAATGGCATTGACAACCATGTCACCATTACTCAAAATCATTTTGTTGTCTTATTTTCAAATTTTCACACACTGAAAATTTCATGTGGTCTCAGTACATGTCACAATCCACACTATACAAAAAGTAATAGTTCTATCATACTTTCAAATTTAATCGCGCCAACATCATTTCTAAAAACACATTCATTACTGAAACAGTTTCAAAAACTTTTACTACTGGCTCATATCTTTGAGGGAGATAATTTCATTCTACAAAATTTTACAATTGAGAGCTCACGCCACCACTTCAACCACTTGGTACAGTGAGCGCCCTCTCCCAATCCCCAAATCTGGCCTCTGAATCAGTAGTGCCGTCAAACAATGTGGGAGAACCTCCGCCCCTCCCATAAGAGACCCAGTGTTCACACTGGCACATAAAGTAGCAACCCTATCTACCGAAACTCAGTCCAGCCATAGACAGTCAGGTCCTACTAGACAAAACATACGCCCTAGGCGAAATGTTATGGATTGGGTGCTTCACTGCTGGTGCGATTTTCATTCTCTCAAACAAAATCCCTCAAAAACTCTTTGTTCAAAAAGAGCTTTTATTAAATACCGAGTTGAAAAGCGAGTACGTAATGTCGAAAGTGGTGACGACAGTTTCTTCGTTTTTTCCATACCGAGTTGTTCACTGGAGCTCTCAAATTTGCTGCTACTCAAGTATTTTGTAAATATATCTGCAACTTGATTTTCTATTTTAACATGATCTAACTCAATCTCTTCTTGCAAGTCTTTTTCTCTAGTAAAATGATAATGATCCTCCACATGCTTTGTTCTTGCATGAAACACTGGGTTCTCTACCAGATGTATCGCTGATAAATTATCATAATAAATGGTAATTGATCCTTTTGTTTCTTGATGCAAGTCTTCTAAAAGCTGTAGAAGCCAAGTGCTTTCTTGAGCTGCCATGGCTGCTGCTCAGTATTCTGCTTTTATAGTTGATAGAGACACAGTTGGTTGCCTCTTGCTGCACCAAGGAATTGCTCCAGAACCAAGCATAAATGCAAACCCTGTAGTGGAATGTCGAGTATCATGGTCTCCTACATAATTAGTGTAAAACCCCGAAATCTCTACTTATAGTGAAAGCCATATTTTGTCAAATACTACATGTTTAATAGAGGAGAGTATGTTGTCTCTAAATTTTGAAAATTTGTTAACTATATTCTAGGCAATTTTCTCTTGGAAATTTGTTTGATGATGTTCATCCTACGCCAGAATTTTTCCAGAAAAACGTAGCTTTATTTCCAGAATTTTTATCTCCCTCTACAGACCTCTAATTGATGCATATTTTATATCAATAGAAAGCTATACATGTCTAATACACTCATGAATTATTTCAGAATTTATGAAGATGATTTTGCATAGATAATATCACTATCTAACTGTCTCGACTCCCATTGTCCAAAGCAACACCCCACAATTCCCATCTTATTCTAACTTGTTTTATTAATCCTAGAAGTCACTCCCCAACATGTTTCCACCTTGTCAGGCATCTTTCGATGCAATAAGGCTTGAAAACAATTATGGGAAATTACTTTACCTATTTCCTAGATTAAAACTAACAATTCTACTAAAAGCTACTAAGAACTACAAACTAGAAACTAAAAACTAAAGACAAGCTTACCTCTTGAAGCCTCTTGCTTGCTACCTCCTTCTTGCTTCTACTCTATTAGAAATCAACTCTTGAAGTTTGATTTGGTGTGAAGAATTATGAAGGGCAAGGCCCCTATTTATAGTAAAAGCTTATGAATTTTATCCCTTGGATCAACTTTTCTTATCAAGGGCTAATATTAATTTGTGCTTCTATGGTGACACAATTTGTGAGCAAATGCTTCCCATTGGTTAAAAACAATTACATTGGATTTAGCTAATTATCTTAATTTCCAAAATTAAATCTCACATGTGCTCTAATAAAAATCATATTTTAATCACTCTCTCTCTCTCTTCCATCATCTTTTTCCTTGCTTTAACGAAATTCATTTTTGGTTGCCTGATCTATCACTAATACTTTTAAATTCTGAGTATGCTTTTTGATTAGTAGTTGGATATCCAGATTTATGGTCTAATTAGATTCCCCTGGTTGTACTAAGCTTATTCTTCAACGTTTGCAAAAATAGCATTTACTAGACTTACTTTCGAGGTTAAATTACGTGGGTTCAAGATAAGTCTTTATATTCTCTCTAGGGTTCCTACTTCTTCACAATTATTTAAATTTGTATAAATTCTCACTTTATTTGTTGTTTTGAGTTTATATTGTGTACATAAGATATTTCTTGGATTTCAAACCATTATCCAATTTACTCTAGGATTTCAAACTTTATCAAATTTGCTTTAATTTCCTTTTTCTCTCTCTCATATATTAGACACACATACACTCACAACTCTTTTTCTTATTGGTGGATTTAATTTCACATGGATTATGCTTTATTAATTGTAAAACCCTTAGATTAGCTTTATGAGGTTTAATCTTGACCTTTAATTTATGCTAATCTCTTATTGGTCCAATTAGTTTCATGAGGATTAAGAATATTTTCTTGATTTATCATTGGCCAATTCAATTTCACAAGGATCAATATTAATGATTGGTTTAATGACAATCATTGATTTCATTGTGTTTGTTTAGATTAAATCTTCTCCCTTGATTAATTGATTTAACTAATCATGAAAATTAGTGCTTAATTAGGAAAGTATTATTTCACCCTCCTTTTATACTTTTATTTTGCCTCTTGATTATTTTGCAACTAATCCCAATTAGTGCAAGCTAACTTGTTCATTTACTGTTGTTAATTCTCATTAATTAGCTTAGGTATTTTCATAACATTCTATGACTTTCTATAATTAAATAAAACTATATTGTAATATAATAATCTTAGGGTATTTTATGATATCTAAACCAAATTAGAAAATTTGGGTCTTTGGTTTATTTACTTTTAGAACAAAATTCCCTAAATTAAGCTACTAAATTTTGAGACCACATATTCACCTATTTCTAATAGGTATTATTTGCCCCAAAAAAATAGTATTTATGAGAATTATAAATTCTTGGGTATTACATGCTGTGTGCTATGTATTGTTGATATGTTAATCTTGCATCTGCTGTGTGCTTATGTATTGATTACTACCGTAATGTCATGAATAACTGTCATACATATCTTGTATTACTTAAGCATGAGGTTAGATTACGAGGTCCGATGTGCATTGGACCTCAGCTCTTACTGTAGCATCAGGGTTTGGAGGACCAAAGGTCGTTGACAAGGGTAAGCAGCCCGCTTGAGGACCCGGCCGGAGTTTCTTTCTGTTTTTGGATTGTATAATATTTTGAATTATTGGGATGAATGTACCACTACTATAACAAACCATGGATGATATTTTGTAATATACTCATCAGTACTCACTCTCTTTTGAATTGCTCCGATGCGTCACTCTTATCAAATTATTTTGAAAACGATTTAGAAAAATGGGGTGTTACAATTAGCATCACAATAGCCAACTAACTTAACATCTTCCTTCTTATACATGATACCATACCCAAGTGTGCCCTTGACATAACGCAAAATCCTTTGAACGGTTTCCAAGTGAGGCTTCTTAGGACTTTGCATATAACGCCTCATCACACTTACTGCATATGAGATATCAGATCTCGTTAGACTTAGGGTTAAGTAGATTAAACTTCCCAATAACTGAAGGTACATAGTTTTATCTTTCAAGTCTATCCGTTCATGAGTAGACATCTTTGCATTTTGTTCCATCAGTGTTGAGATTGGCTTGCAATTAAGCGTGCCAAACTTTTTCAACAAATCTCTGGAATATTTTGTTGAGGAAGAAATATTCCATCTGCACTATGATCAACCTCCAAACCGAGAAAATGATTAAGTCGCTCAAGTTCTTTCTCTAAAAACTGGACTAACAGATTCTCTTTTGTTTGAAGAATTTCTTCTTTACAACCACAATGAGAATTAAATCATCTACATACACTACCAAAACAGCTAGTTTGCTGCTAACAACTTTGACAAATAAACTAGAGCCTGATGGTGCTACAGAATAAGCATTATGAGTCAGAAATTCAGAAATTTTACAATACCATGCTTTGGTGCTTGCTTTAATCCATAGAGCGCCTTTTGAAGTTTACATACATACTGTGGATGATCTGGACTTTTTGAAAGCCCATTGGTTATGATGACTCCATATTTTTAGACAATTTTAAGATATATTTTTCTTTTAAAGGTAAAATAGATATACTCCCTCATATCCATAATATAAGATCTAGTTTTTTTTTAAAGAAATATTAAGGAAGTTAAATAAGTAACTTAATTATAGCATATACGGTATATTATTATTATATTATATATTAGTTTATTAGTCAGACAAATTAGTTTCATATAAAAATGATAAATATAATTACTTTAAAATCCAAACGGGCTCTAATAATATCTCTAAAAGCACTTCTTACACCTAACCTGTTAATTAAATAAAAAAAAAAAAAACATAAACTATGTCACCTAAATCTAATATAAACTCTTCAACACCGAATATATATTATATTCTTGAGAAAATTGCTATTATTATTTTCGACCGACCTAATCTAGATTGTAACATCCCATTTTCAAAAGCGGATATTTTTTTTTTTCATCGAGTAGAGCATCGGAGCGATTGAGTAAGCGATATTTATATTCAAAATGCCGTAAGTCCGATTACGATGTAGCGGTACATTATACCGAGTGTTTTCAAAGTAAATAACAAAAGAAAGTCTACAACGAGTCCCTATGCGTGCCGCTTGCCTTTCTCCTCGATCCTCGGTCCTCCGACCCGACGCTATGTTAAGAGCCGAGGTTCAATGTCCATTGAACCTCGGGTGCGTTAACCTCATGCTTATGTGTGACAAAATATGTATGACGAGATATTCATAACATTACAAGCATTAACCAATACATAGCACACGCGAGATGTAAGGTTACAACAATACATAAGCACACGCAGATGTAATTTCAATCACAACAACAAGTACATAGCACACGAAGACATGCACGGTCAACCATGTTTGCACTAACCGGTGCCACGACAACTCTCGTGTCCTCGCGCTAGGAAAACTCAACGGCATTACCAAGATCGTAACCCGTATAAACAAAGTGAATGTATAAATGGTGAACTAAGACAGAGTCTTAGACACTCTGTGCATGACCCAAGACAAAGTCCCGTCCATGACTCTATGAAATAGTCTATCACATATAAGCATACAATAAGCATCAGAGTTAGTGTTACAGTACGCGAACGTACCTTCGTTGACTGAACTTCGGTACTTTTTGACAGCGGTATGACAGTGGTACGTGATTACAGATATCCTATAAGGATAATATCATATTATCAAGGCCCAACATCATAATAGGCATTTTAGGTACCAATTACCATCTTGCCCCTAACTCTCCTAATTGGCGGAATTTCGCCAGAACTTCGTTACTTTAACTCTAATCTTCCAAAATTTTGACATATCCCCATCTCCAATATATTTTAGAAATAAATATCATATTTATTCCTAAAACATGATATCTAAACTAACTTGGAAGATTAAAGATTAATCTAGCATTTCTACTATAACTACCGAAGGAACTACCAAAGCTTAAGACCAGGACCGAAGAACTTACCCAAAGACTTCGCTACTCCTTTTCCGAGCTCCTCCTTGCTCTCACTTCTCTCTAACCTCTCTCTAGGATTCCTTTGTGAATTGGTGAGGAATGAAGTGAAGGGTTTTATTTATAGAGAATTTCCATGGATCTCAACCCTGGATGTTTTGCATCAACGGTTAAGAAGACGAAGATGTGGCCTCTTGCAAACCATTCACTCTCCTCTCTTCTCTACCACAAATTTGCCCCCACATGTCACCCCATGTCACTAACATGATGTCATCCATGTGCTTTATGAACTTCTACCGATAAAGTCACCCGTCGGTGTTCTAATCGCGTAATCTTAGAAAATCACAAAATCGAACACGCCTTGAACTTCTATTCTTCCTCTTTGGAAATATCCGAGTTAACTAAATTTTTGATCCCATTAAGGGTATTCCGTTGTGTTGAACATTTTCGCAGACATTAATCGATTCTGAGAAATTACTTCGGGTAATGCTAATTTCGGGACAAAAATCCACGATTCATAATATGTCCAGTTGTTTTCTACTTAGTTCAAGGATTTCAAGTTATGATTTATTTTCCATTAGTTATCACTTTTCTTATCGCCCTTTGTTTACAAAATATCTTTTCATCGATCCCTTATTCGCCTCGCCAGGATTTACGGAAATGACTTCCGCTAACACCAACTTCGGACAAAAATTCACTTGTTTGTAATATGTCGACCTAAGAAACTTAGTTCATGGTTTTTAGATAGGATTTAATTTCTATCGGTTCTTATTTATCCAACCTGCTTCTTCCACAAATATCTTAATTATATTATTATTTAATTAACAAAATATCATGATATTATCTTTGAAAAACCACAACCCTTTTCACACTCAAATTTTGGTTTTTCTCTTCCCTTTATTATTATTATTTTTTCTTTAATTTATCTAAATTAGCTAGAAGCTTAATTAGAGCCTTAATCCCATGATTAGCAATCTTTTAGGATTTAGGGTTTTCATGTTCTTAATCTCACCAATTTTTCTTAATCTTTTCTAATTGATTAGCAAGCACACTTTATGCTAATATTAGCCATAAACACTTAATTAAAGGATTTTCCATAATCTACCTTAAATATTCTCTTGTTCAGGCTTAAACAATTAGCCATTAATTACTTAACTAATCACTTTCTAATTGTTGATAATTTTCTTAATTAGGATTAATCATTATCTCACAACTATTTTACTGATATTGATATTTTATGCTCCATGTAAAATATTAAAAATCATAGGGCAATTTATGCTCCCCAAAATTATATTTAATTTTGCCTCATTATTTTTCAAGGGAAATAATCCCAAAAATTCATAAAATTAGAGACAACATACTTTCTAATTTTCAATGAATATTTTATTGCCTCTTGGGATTTATCATAATATTTTCAGGGCATTTCATGGTCCATAATTGCATTTAGGGATTTTGACACTTTAATCCCTCTAATTTCATTAGAAATTTCCCTAGACAATAGAATAAGTATCCTACAAGGTTTTAAAACCACATATTCACCTATTTCCAAATAGGTTTTATTTGCTAAAATATAGTATTCGAGATAGATAATTATTCGGGTATTACATAGATTCTTATTACAACTTTTAAAATTATTTTTTCTGGTTCTTTATGTAAGGATTTTTGAAAATTTTGAATTTGATCCTTAGTGTAAGATCTCATTCATTGCTATCAGATCAACCACATTAATTTTTTTTAGAATACCCTTAATCAATGAAGATAAGGGGTTTATTTTAAGCCTAAATATATGACTTCAATCCATTTTGTTTTCCATATTTATAATATTTTACCCTAGAATTATCTATATTTATTGTATATTGTAAGGGGCCTCCATAATATGGTAGTTCCAATATACAAATCTACACAATAATAAATAAAGGATAACAAATATGGTAGTTAATTAGGCCTTAATATATTAAGGAGCAGAGGAGCAGTATTCGGTTAAGTTTAGAATATGCCCTCATAACATGGGCAATAAAATTTCAAATACCTGCTTTTGCTAGAAAAGATTAATAGCCAACTGTGTTTCATATATACAATAGCAAGTACTGCGCAAGCACTATATATATACGTGTGTGTGGGGCGTGTCTGTGTTATTAAATACTTTATATATATATATATATATATATATATTCTTATTTATCATTAAATGCTTATTTTTTAGAATCAATAAGTGAAAAAGAAATTTTAATTTTTAATGGTTAAGAAGCAAATTTGGAAAAATATCTCTTTCTGTGCAAAAAAAAATTATATTAGATAGTATAGTAATTAATTGTATAATTTATATTTAGGGTCTTATACAGCATAAATTTTATATCGCATATAATATGCAACTAATATATATATATATATATATATATATATATATAATATGCAACGTGGTCTCAAGCCAAAAACATGCTGCCTCATGTGTCAGAAAAAATTTATGCAATAAAAGTAGAAACATTAAACCCATAAATATAATATACTTATCCGAATTATTGACAAGCATCATTTTTTTTTATATTAAAAACAAGGGCTTGTGAGAAATTAATCATTACAAGAAATAGCATTAAGAAAGGGATTTAGTGCCCTGGCAATTAAGATAACAATATGTAGAGAAGAGATATCGGAACAATTTTTTTTGTCCTTTTTTACGTTATAGTATTGATCGAGAAGATTAAATTAAGATAACCTATAATTCCTCCTCATCATAATAATTATTATAATTCCTAAGTGAAAAAATACTGTCCAACTGATACATATAAGTGTAGGAATTTTGTGGTGAATGAATTTATAAAATTTGATTATTATATACGAATATTTTAGTTGGCGTGTCAACTTTAAATATAGAAGATGAAAAAAAAGCTAGTTATCTAGTATATATTGTTGAAAGGATCTCATACTCTTTGACCAAAAAAGAAAGAAAGGATCTCATACTATTCTTTTGCAGTTTATATAATGAACTATATAATAAACAGTTTACAACTTATCTTTTAACTTTAGTATGAAAAGTTTAAAAGACAAAGGTAACAAAATAATTATACCTGATAATAAACACCTTTAATTTTTTAATTATAATTTTAGAATATTTTGGTCATAAATTATAATTAAACTTATGTAGTCGGTCCCAAAGCGTGCCATGTGTATGTCTATATGACCTTCCTGAAAATTAACGAAACAATTTTGTCGTTAATCCTAATAAACAATAAAATAACCCTTAGTGACTCGGGATTATCAAATCACCAGTTAACCATAATCCATTTCTTCTCTCTCTCTCTCTCAGTTTCTCTCTCTCTCATGCTTTCAAGATGTTCAATGACTTATATATAATGAGCTGTAAAGCATAACGCCTCATTTTATTACTCTCTGCTTTCCTTTTCTAATATCCCCAAGGGGCAAACAGCCAAGCACATATCCTAATAATAATAATACTTTTTTCTAATGTGATTGTATTAATGTTCTAACATTATTATGAATATGTGATAATAAATGAACTTGAGTATTAAAAAAGTAGTACAGTACTCTATCATTACATATGTAATACTCCTCCAATCCTTAATATAAGACAAAATTTTTATCTAATTAGATTATATTAAAAAAGTTAGTGAATTTGTTAATACGATAATTACTTTCTAAAACACTTAAGTCATCTTCTTTAATTCCTTCATCACCTCTCCTTCTTGATTATTATTGAGGGAGCATCAATAGGAGTACATTACAAAAAGTTTGACAAATTTAAAAATTAATATTATATTTAGGATTAAGATCTACCCCTAAGTATGTCTTATCTCAAAAGCTTCTGGATTCGGGCCATTCACCTATTAAACATTATAACACTCCATAATCAGAATATTAAACATTAAAATATACTATTTGCTACTTAAGATTAAAATAATTTGACTGATAATATCTCTGAAAGCACTTCTTACACCTAACCTGTTAATTAAATTAAAAAAGATCTCATAAAAAAAACTAACCTGGGTAATTTAAGTAAATCATAAAAATCATAAACTATATCATCTAAATCTAATATAAACTCTTCAACACCGAATATATATATTTATATATATTACAGAGAAAATTGTTATTATTATTTTCGACCTGACCTAATCTAGATTTCTTATTACAATTTTTAAAATTATTTTTTCTGGTTCTAAATGTAAGGATTTTTGAAAATTTTAGATTTGATTCTTAATGTAAGATATCATTCATTCCTATCGGATCAACCACATTAATTTTTTTTTGAAATACCCGTAATCAATATAATGTAGATAAGGGGTTTATTTTAGGCCTAAATATATGACCTTAATCCTTTTTTTTTTTCATATTTGTGATATTTAACCCTGGAATTATCTATATTTATTGTATATGGCAAGGGGCCTCCATAATAAATAAAGGGTCTTAATGGAGCAGTATTGTGTTAAGTTTAGACTATGCCCTCGTAACATGGGGAATAAAATTTCACAAACCTGCTTCGCTAGAAAAGATTAGTAGCCAACTGTGTTTCATATAGTATACAATAGCAAGTGCCGCCGCAAGCACTGTATGCGTGTGTGTGTGGTTATATATATATATATATATATATATATATATATATTCTTATTAATCATTAAATGCTTATTTTTAAATATCAATAAGTGAAAAAGAAATTTTGATTGCTAATGATTAAGAACAAATTTGGAAATAAATATATATATCTCTCTTTTGTGTTGAAAAAAAAATTATATTAGATAGTATAGTAAGTAATTGTAACTTATAATTTATATTTAGGGTCTTATACAGGATAAATTTTATATCGTATATAATATGCAACTAATATTGAAAAAAGAATATAATATGCAACGTGATTTGCAAGTCATAAACATGCTGACTTTTTTTTTTTTTTAACAGTATAAACATGCTAATCATGTGTCAAGTTTCGCATGTCCGCCTAGTTTGAACAAGAAGAAGAAATATGGATGCTTTGGAAAAATAGAATTGATAAAAGAATTGTTTCTAAAGCATAATTTTCATATGAACTAACCCTTACTTCTGGCCAAAAAAAAAAAAATCCTCACGTGGTTCTTGGAAAGCGACACTTTTATTGAAAAATTGAGTGCAATTGTCCCTTTATAAATGACAGTATATACAAGCTAATCTACATTAGATTTTCAAAAATAAATAAAATAACATTATCATTTTTATAATAAATATAATATACTTATCCGAATTATTGACAAGCATTATTCTATTGTGTTTTTATATATTGATAAGAAACAAGGGCTTGTAAGAAATTAATCATTACAAGAAATAGCATTAAGAAAGGGATTTAGTGATTCAACCCATATTTAGTCATTTCCACTAGAAAAGTAAATGTTATTGGTAATGCATAAAATTGAGTTTGGAACATTATATGTTGGGAAACATGCTATTGTGTTTGAATAACTATCTTTATACTTATATGTCGGAAATACATTATGCTTGGGTAAATGCAAGGCATTTGGATACATTGTGCATGGAAAATATAGTTCTGGAAGACTTACTTTGTATGGAAACCCAATTTGTCGGGAAAATCCATATTGTTGAAAAGAAATTTGTATTTAAAAACTACATGGAATTTAATTAGAAGCTTCGAATCAATAAACTTGTTTTGTGTTCCGACTCCACTATAGCTATATGAACCTTAATGTGCATGTACGGTTGTGAATTGGTCCGTGGTCACTAGCAATTTTTAGCTCACTCTTGTGGATAACATTTTAAGTCAATACATTGCTTGCTTTCTATAGTTTGCACTTATTTTAGTTCAATATATGAACCTAATCATTCTTCGTTTCTTTCCACTCATACCATAATATGGGATTCCTTTTTTTATGTGACGATTTAAATGGGTTATATTCAGTGCATTGTCGAGCTAATTGGAAGTAACTTTCCTAAATGCCTTTTTTGACATTCACATGAACTCAAACTCAATATTTTGTTTTTAACCTTTCAAAGCTAGCACAACCTCAGTTGGTAATGTGGGCTTCCTTTTATTTATCGTGGTATATATGACATAGAAAAAAAATTACAATTTAGGCTTCTTCTTTTTTTTTTCCCTCTTCTTTTCAATTTTGGAGATAAAAGCAGATGTCAATAAAAGAAAGACAACTACATTATCATCAAACGTCAAATTGAATGAGGCAGTAATTCATGGGTCCATGGTCGAATTATGGTTAACACTGGTATCAACCCAATCATAATTGAAATAATATAATTTAATTAAAATATTTAAACATATTCATATATAACCCTGAATTGATTAATATTTAAATAAAAGGTATTAATTAATAACCAAGTACATTCAGGTAAAAGTGTAAAACACTCAAAACATAATCTAACAAAACAGGATTATTGAAATGCAAATCTGATGGGCTTAAAAATAAATAAAAAAAATAAAAACTAAAATTGACACTTTTTAATGCTTAATAGAGGGAGAGGAAAAATTCAATTCAGTATATCCATTAAAAACTCTTGATCAGACTGACTAGGGATGGATTCATCAATTCATTGTTCACATTCGTCAATACTTTTAATATTACAGGTGGATTGCTTTTTACAGCTTTTTTGTATGGCAAAACTATGATAATATATTTATTAAGATTTTCCCTATCATTTCTCATACTTTTCGTCAAGTTGGATTGATTAATCTTGGAGGGTCATCTACTAGAAAACTCAGCAAACCAATCCGCCTTCTTTTCCATATAATTTGAGATCCAAGAAATAGAGAAATTCTCAATGGACATATATGACCAAGTTTTGAATATATATTCAATAACAGCCATACCAGTACACTCAAGGAGGGGAGGGGAGGGGAAAGGGAAAGAGAATATGGAGGAAAAAAACCAATAAAAAGAAAAGAAAAGGGAACTAATATCAAACATTATTCAATTTATTCAAGACAATACATACAAAAAAAGACGTTTTAAAGCGTATTTTTAAAATCTTACCCCTAAGTCCTAAGGCCAAAAAGTAAATATGAATTTTCTTGATTATCTAAGAATTATTGTAAATTCGAGAAAATTCTAAAGAGAAACTAGTAATGTGAAACATCATACTTATTCAAACAAAATAATAATAAATCTAAGAAATCATTTCTAATAAGATAAAAAAAACATAAAGGTAATTAATTATATATTTCATCACTCACTTTGTGTAACCATCAAGCGCTCTATTTGCTCATGTCCTGTCCTGCTCATGGATCACCAACTTTTTCTTTGTGCCTTGACATGTTTTTCATGTTGTTGCCAAGTCATAAGCTACTATATCCTTTTCCTCCTTTTATGGTGTTGGAGGTTTTAATTTTAGGCTAAATTATATAAACCCTCATTAAACTTTAGGTAAGTTGCATATAACCCCTCCCTCAAAAATTTAAAGTTTAAATTTAACCCTTAACGTTTTATTTTTATATTATTAACCCCTTGTCATTAACTAACTGCTATTTTTTTAATGAGAGATTGCCACATCGAGGAATAACATATAAACTTAAGGTCAGTTGCATATAACCCTCCCCGACATTTTAAAGTTTAAATTTAACCCCGACCTTTTATTTTTATATTATTAACCCATTGTCATTAACTGACTGCTATTTTTTTTTTTTTTTAACAAAGATTGCCACGTCAGAATAACAAATGACACATGCTATCATATATAAGTTACCAATTTATAAAATCCCACAAACTTTGACTAGTTACATATAACCCTCCTGAACTTTGATCCATTACAAGTAACTTGCTTGACATTTCAAAAATTGAACTCCTTTAAAATTTTGATTTATAATATTAAACTCCATGTCATTGTTTTTATCATTTTAATAAATTTATTAAGATTTTTACTACCATTTGTCAATTGAAATAGTTTTTTTGTATGGAAAAAACTAGAAAAATAATATTAAAAATAAAAAAATAAAAACACCATCATTTGTATAACATCTACTTATTTTCTTGGGATAATTGAGCATTGATAGTTTAAATGTTACATTTGTGTTAGAGGATAGCTTTTGCCCTCATTTATTCTTTAGTAGTAAAGCATATTTTTTCTTGAATAAGAGGTTCAACACTCATTTTTAAATATTATTCTTATAGTTTTTGCCATACAAAATTTTTTTTAATTAACAAATGATAGTAAGAATCTTAATAAATTTATTAAAATGATGAAAGTAATGACATGAGGTTTAATATTATAAATCAAAATTTTAAGAGAGTTAAATTTAAATTTTGAAATGTCAAGGCGGTTATTTGTAACTGATCAAAGTTTTGGGGTTTATCAGTAACTGGTCATAATTCAGGAATTTTTATTAAATTAGTAATTTACATAGGATTCCATGTAGGATGCCACACGTGTTATCTATTAATCCAATGTAGCAATTTCTGTTGAAAAAGATAGGAGTCAGTTAACAACAGTGGGTTAGTAATAAATAAATAAAAAGCTCAGGGTGTTAAATTTAAAGTTTGAAATATCATGGGGTTATATGGAACTGACCCAAAATTTAGGGGGATTTTGTATAATTTAGGCTTAATTTTATTGTTTGTTATTGTGGTTGTAGTAAGAGTGTTGGTATCTTTTATTTTTATTCTTTTGAACTGTCTTAAATATTGAGGTTTGGTATGTGCTATTGTCTTGTGTGTTTTAAATAGGTAAAAAAAACACACACACACACACACACTAAATTGAGACTTATTCACCACTGCGAATAAATCACCGGCCAGTCTGCTTTCATCCATTTTGACATATTTAATAATAAATAAAAGGTATTTATGATCATCATTACTATTTTGGAATGGGATCCCTCTTTTTTCAAAATTTTATCATTGAAATAGGTTTTCTTTTGAAAAAAAAAAAAAAAAAAAAATGCTACATTTCATACTTTCCATTCTTTTAAAATTCTCAAAGTCGTCATCATCAATTTTATTAGAAGGTAATAAAATTTGAGACCATAGGGTCTTTCTGAATCAAAAGTCAATATATGTAGGAATGCCATTTCATACTTTCCAGCAACACATCATGCATGACAGCCATCTCGTAGTTGTTCACATCTGTTCTCATAGATAATGAATGGTTAAAGATTTAAAATTCTTATGTCATAATTTGAATATTTTGTAATTTTAGATTATTTTAGCCATACATTTTTCTCTGTTGTTGATGCATGGTGTTGGGGGACCCAGAAATTATGGTCCATTGAATTTCAGCAAATAAAAGAAATTTCAATGTGATCATCATAATTTTCTTTGTTTTCTTCAATGCCCATTCCTCCCTTTCTTCTTCTGAAATTATTTATTATTCTCACGCGCCCTTGAGGACCTTACCAACAAGTTGAAATATAAAATTGCACAAAAACTATACACTATATTTTATCTGATACTTCAAGAATATTATGGTCCCAACGTTTTACATGTTATTAAATATAGTATTTGAGTATGCAAATAATATATACATAATCCTAATCTCTCTCTATCGCTCACCCACTACAAAGGAATAACATTTAAAAAAATTCTGAGGGTCATTACCGAAGCTCCATTGACGCATCCCCTAGCTCATCTTCTCTGACACCAGTGATGTTTAAATTTGATCAAACGATAATAATAAAATAATAATAAATAATATATTATGGAATTATTGCCTGCCAAGGACCATCCATTTATATATAGGATAAGAAGTTATGTATCATCATCAACTTGTTCGTCCCAAGCTTCACATATACGCACCCACATCTAAACAACCATGTCCGAAAGTGAATACTTCACCAAGATTCTAGCATTATGGTGTATTAATCTCTCTATATTCTTCTTTATTGTTGCTTCCTTCACATTTTCTGCTGCTGCTTCTGAAGATGGCGAAGCAAAAGCTTTGTTGAACTGGAAAGCCAGTCTTACCAAAGAAAGCCAAGCTACTTTGTCTACTTGGAACAATCGTACTAATCTCTGCAGAAATTGGAAGGGCATTTCATGTGGCAAATCCATGCCTGTGACCAATATAAGTCTCTCAAATCTTGGCCTGCAAGGTACACTTGACAATCTCAACTTCGCTTCCTTTCCTAATCTCCAATATTTTGATCTTAGTTACAACCAGTTTCATGGAAACATTCCCCACGAGATTGGTAACTTGTCTAGTATTCTGGTCTTGAGTTTGTCGGAGAATCCTTCAATTAGCGGTCCCATTCCTAATGAAATAGGAAAATTGAGTACTCTAAGCGTTCTTGATCTTAGCGCGTGTGATCTCACAGAGACAATTCCAAGAGAAATTGGGAACTTGAGGAACCTGACGACTCTAGTGCTTGCTGCAAATTCTCTTTCTGGTCCCATTCCTGAAGAGATTGGAAAGTTGAGTAATCTCTTGCAACTTGATTTGTCAGAAAACTCATTATTATCTAGTGGAATCCCATCATCAATTGGAAACTTGAACAAGTTGCAAGATTTTTATCTCAATAATTGCAATCTCTCTGGTCCTTTACCCAATGAAATTGGAAAACTCAATTTTCTCACACACATTGATTTACGCACCAATAAACTTGATGGGCCAATCCCTCCCTCTATAGGAAACTTGACACTTCTTGAGAAGTTGGTCTTGTCAGATAACAGTCTTTCTGGTCCAATTCCTGAATCCATCGGTAATGCGATCAATTTGCAAGAAATCTATATAGAATATAACAATCTTTCAGGACCTATTCCTGCCACTATAGGAAACTTGACAAACCTTGACACTTTAGTTTTGATGGGGAACAATCTCAGTGGTCAACTTCCACAAGAAATGAATACCATAAGTTGGTATAATCTACAATTGGGTGATAATCATTTCCATGGCCATTTGCCACAACAGATTTGTCAAAGTAGGAGGTTATTTAGGTTTGTTGCTCAAGGGAACCAGTTCACTGGTCCTATTCCTACTAGTTTGAAGAATTGTTCCACTCTAAGCAGACTTGGGCTTCAGGACAACCAATTATTTGATAATATAACAGAAGCTTTTGGAGTATATCCTAATTTGAACTACACTGACTTAAGTGGCAATCAATTATATGGCCACCTTTCATCCAATTGGGGCAAGTGTCAAAATCTTAGACAATTGTTTATTCACAATAACAAGCTTTCTGGTGGTATACCACCAGAACTAGGAAATGCAACTAAGCTTGTTGAACTTGACCTATCTTCAAATAATTTGTCGGGACAAATTCCAGAAGAACTAGGGAATATGATGATGTTGACAAAACTCTTTTTGAGCCATAATAACCTATCTGGAAATGTACCCTCAAAAATAAGATCACTTAGTCAACTCAAAACTTTGGAGTTGGCAGCAAATGATTTCAATGGCTCAATCACAAGAGTGCTTGGGGAACTAAAAAGCCTAATGTTCTTGAACCTAAGCAAAAACAAATTTGATGAAAGCGTTCCCCTTGAGTTTGGTCAACTTCAAGAACTTCAACAACTTGATCTTAGTGACAATTTGTTAATTGGAACAATACCATCAGAGCTTGGAATGTTACCCAATTTGCAAGTATTGAACCTGTCACATAATAGTCTCACTGGCATTGTCCCTTCCAGTTTCAAGGGATCAAAGTCAGCTTTGTTTGTTGTTGACATGTCATACAATCAATTAGAAGGACCCGTTCCAAACAAACCAGCCTTTCACCACTTTGATGCATTGAGGAATAATGAAGGTTTGTGTGGAAACGTCACTGGTTTAAGTCCTTGTGGTGATTCAAAAACAAATGGTCATAGCCACAAGAGCAAAAAGTTTTTGATAATATTCTTCCCATTGACCATACTACTACTTGTAGTGGTTGGAGTTACCTGTGTTATTTTCCTACGTGTGAGAAATACAAAAAACAAAGATGAAGAAGCACAATCAGAAGATATTTATTCTGTATGGAGTTCCAATAGAGAAATATTGTATGAAAATATCATCATAGCCATAGAGGAGTTTGATGACAGATATCTCATTGGGAAAGGGGGCCAAGGAAGCGTTTATAGGGCAGAGTTGCCCACTGGTGACATTGTTGCGGTAAAGAAGCTTCACTCAATATCAAATGGGGAAATCTATAGCCAAAAAGCCTTCACAAGTGAGATTCGAGCATTGACAGAAATCAAACATCGAAACATCGTGAAGTTGTATGGTTTCTGTTCCAATTCGCGATTCTCTTTTTTGGTTTATGAGTACTTGGAAAGTGGCAACTTGGAAAACATCCTAAAGGATGAGGACCAAGCCACCAAGCTTGATTGGAAAAAGAGGGTGAATGTTGTTAAAGGTGTGGCTGATGCTTTATTCCATATGCATCATGGATGTTCAATTCCTATTATTCATCGTGACATATCGAGCAAGAATGTACTTCTAACTTCAGAATTTGAAGAAGCTCGTATCATTGACTTTGGGATAGCAAAATTTTTGAATCCTGGCTCAAACAATATGACCACATTTGCAGGCACATTTGGGTATGCTGCTCCAGGTAAGAATAATTTATTTTTTGTTTTCTCCTAAAATACTTTACTCTTTGCTATATTAAGGTTGTAACATTTTAACCTATTGCAGAGATTGCTTACTTTATGGAAGCAAATGAGAAATATGATGTTTACAGTTTTGGAGTGTTGACTTTGGAAATCATTATGGGAATGCATCCAGGAGAGCTTATTTCATCATTAATAGATAAATCAACTACCTATGATTTGCTATTAAGAGATGTGTTGGACCCACGACTTCCACCACCTGGTAAAGAATTTCTTGATGAGGTTATTGCATTAGTGACGATAGTATTTTCTTGTTTGAATGAAAATCCTCGATTACGTCCAACTATGGAACAAGTATCTAGAGAGTTTGCACGGCAACCAAAGACTCATATAGAAGATTCATTTGTCACCATCACAATTGGACAAGTACTGAAGGATTAAACTCCATAATTCGTCATTTGTGTCTCCTTTAACATGTTGATGATCATGTTGATTTTAAGCTCTCATCAATCTTATGTACCATATGTATGGAAAGTTTGTTGCTTGAATAAATCGAATGATTGATTATATTTTTCACTTTTATATGATGATGATTATCTTTGTTGTGTGTGTGTGTATGGGATTTAACACTACCATATTTTTTATCCTAAAAATTTGTAAGACATCTTAAATATTTTAAAACCTTGTGCCCTGTATATGCTTCACGTGACAATATATAACTACAAACGGTGTTGGGGGGACCCATAAATTATGGTCCATTGAATTTCGGCAAATAATATAAATTTCAGGCGATATTATTTGACAAATCAATGTGATCATCAGAATTTTCATCGTTTTCTTGAATGCCCATTCCTCGCTTTCTTTTTCTGAAATTATTTATTATTCCCACGCGCACTTGAGGCCCTGACCAACAAGTTGAAATATAAAATTGCACAAAAATGACACACAGTATTATATCTAATACTTCAAGAATATTATGGTCCCAACGTTTTACATGTTTATTAAATATAGTATTTGAGTATAAAAATAATGACTATATATATACATATATAATCCTAATCTTTATCTATCGCTCACCCAATACAAAGGAATAACACTTTAAAAAATTCTGAGTGTCACTACCGAATTTCTCCATTGACGCATCTCCTAGCTAATCTTCTCTGAGATCAGTGATGTTTAAATTTGACCAAACCATAGTAATAAACTAATAAAAACTAATATGTTCTGAAATTATTTCCTGCAAAGGACCATCCATTTATATATAGGATAAAGTATGATCAACTTGTTCGTCCCAAATTTCACACAAATGCACCGACATCAAAACAACCATGTCTGAAAATAGCATTCAAAAGAATTCAGATCGAATTGACACATCTCCTAGCTAATTGATAAGTCCTAATTCTGTCATATATTTTCATAATTCTGATTTTGTTGGGATTTTCATGTTTAAAATGCCCTTGTTATGATCAATTATGATTAAGAATAAATGTGTGGAAATAAGGACTAAAAAGAGCTTAAATGATGTAATTTACAATTTATCCTGTGTGCTGGCAGAAAAAGGGAGTAAACTGTTGTTATTTCTGGGCTTAAGTATTGATGTCAGTTGTTGCTGTAAGGTTGTTAGAGCATCACATCTACACTGAATAATAATGATCTACAGTAGCGTTTCCTTGATATTATTAAATTCTTTCTTTGAAAAACTTCTGGAAGTCATTAAAAGAATTGGGCTAGAAGCTGAGTTCGACCTTGTAGACTAAAGATGGATGCAAAAAAAGGGGCCACGTGCTAGAAGGAAAAGCTAAATGAGAAGAAAAAGTCAAGAAAGGATAGCTGGATTAAGAGTAAGTAGACAAAATATTTCTGATGGGCTAGAAAGAAAAGGACAAGATCAATTCACTAAAGGAAAGTTGGACTACTTTGCACAACAACCCTAGCTTTAAGAGGAAAGAAGGTCAACCCTAAAAAGAGCGATCGCTCGAACCTCGTACCAAGTACCTCGTACAATCAAGAACTAAGAAAAATGGCTGAGAGCTGAGAGAAATGCTGAGACAAATAACGAGCATCATATGACAGAAGATCCAAAGAAAAAGAACTGACTCATCACGTTGCAAGGCATTGGTGGTGGAGGAGGTAGTGGTGGCGGCAGCGATAATAGTGGAGGTGGCGGCAACGAGGTTTTGTGAAGGAGGAGGAGGTAGTGACGGTGACCACAGGTGGCAGCATCGAGGTGGAGGATGAGGAGTTAGTGGCGACGGCGGCAACGGTGGGGTCATGGTGACAGCGTTGATGGTTGAGGAGCACGTAGTGATGGCGATGGCGGGTGGAGGCGACGGCAGTGGTGGAGGAGGAGGAAGAGGCAGTGGCAATGGCGGTTGTGGCGTGATGTGGCAAGGGAAATTAGATAAGTGAAACAAAGACAAATGAAATTAAAGGGTAATTTATATTTTTGCAACCATTCAATGAGATAGTAATGAGTATTCAAAGTGGAGGTATGAAAGAGGATTACCAATTTTTTTTGGTAATTATCATTACCATGGTAAACCCTATTACCATACTAAAGAACAACCAAACACTCTTATGTTAGTAATGCAATCATGATCACCATTGCAAGATTCAATGGGGTTGAACCAAACATACTCGTATGCTTTTCTAAATATAGGGAGTCAGGATCATTTAGGGAAGAAATAATGATGCCCCGTAATTCTGTAAAGCAACTAAATCGATGGAATATTAATAAATATGGGACAACCCTATTGTCAATGGCTAATTATCTTATCAGCAATGCCATCTATTATATTTAGATGAGGTCTTAGATTCAAATCCAACATTGACATGTTTTATGTGGATATGTATGTTTAAATTGTTAAAGCCAAGTCAAAGTACACAAGTTCAAAACTTATGGAATAAGGGATATGTAAACATTCATTCAGATAACGATTTTTTTGACCAAAAATTCAGGCAATGATATAGTAATTTCTTTATGAATAAAAGGTCAAGGTAAATATGTAAAAATATTTTTCATGTTATGTATAAAGTCTGACATACAATATACAATGAAATTAGTGGTGGAGGATTATAATATAAAACTTTGATATATGTGATCGTTCATAAGTATGTGACCACGTACCAAAAGAAAAAAAGGTCGTCAATGTCAATATATTTATATAGCAGGTTTCATAAGCCTTCATTAATTATATATTTAACTTAATTCATACCTCATAAACATGTATATGATCCTCTTTTTGCCACATAGACATTATGTATCGTATGGTATATAACTCTGCGATTTAGTTTAGTAATAAATTTCATTAGATTGGGCCAAAAATTTTATAGGCCCTAAATTATTGGTGCCAAAGCACCTCGTGGCCTAGTATGGGAACAAGTATTAAGCCCATTATCATCAAAAAAAAAAAAAAAAAAAGTATTAAGCCCATTAGACCCAATTATATATAGTGGCGGCTTTTATTAGGTTTTTTTTTTTTTTTTTTTTTTTTTAACGATATAAAACGCCCAGTGAAGGAGCAGAATAATAAAAATGTGCAATCATTTGGAATTAAGTAAACCTAATAAGCCAATGAGAGTTGGCATAGATGGTAAGGGATCCAGGACTAGGCTCTTGGGTCGTGAGTTCGATCCCCTCTACCGTCGTTTGGAACTCCTTTGGTAGGCGATCTCGTAAGTCCCGCATTAAGTGCTCATAGAGCCGGGGCCGTTCCTGGCCTTGGTGGGACCCGATGTCGAATCCCTCCAAAACTTTTTTATTATCAAAAAAAAAAAGTAAACCTAATAAAAAGCCCGTAAAACGTGCAATCATTTGGAATTAAGTAAACCAAACACCCGGTGAAGGAGCGAGAATAATAAAAATGTTTTATTTTAAGGTAGAAAACATGTATACTTTTTAGGGAAAATTCAGGCCCTTTTAAGTTTAAAAAAAAAAAAACCTAAAAAGGGCCCCACATTCTAAAAATCCCAGAAAAGACACTAATTCATATGCCAAAAAGGGTCATGGGGCCTTTTCTAGGATTTTCATAATGTTGAGGCCCTTTTTGAGTTTTTTTTTTTTTTTTGTTTTGTTTTGTTTAAAAAGGCCCCTTATGGATTATGTATACTTCTTATCTCTTGGAAATAGCAATGAATGATAAGATGTTGCACATTTTGTTGGTACTGATAAGATGTGGCATTTAAACAGTCTATTTTATTAGAATAAAATGATAATTGCTTTTCGGTTTATCAAAGTGTTCCGGTATGGAACACAAAATGTCTCAAACCCTGGAGGTGGTTAACTTCAATATAGGATCGGTAGGCTTATCCAATGTTATCTATGGCACGGATAACGGTGGACAAGATGATCACCGTACACAACGAGAGGTGTGGGGTGTGTGCACAAGTGGGACGATATCTAATGAGTAAGGGAGAATACGTGTGTACCGTTCACCGGGTGTGCCCCTATTTATAATCAAGCCGGGTTGGTCCGACTCTCTAGGTAGCACGTTCCCATGATGTCGTGCGTGTGCCCCACTTCCCGCACTACTAAGGTAGTGGGGATAACCGTGGGGTAGTTGGCCTTCTATTGGGCTTGACTTGGTCCGGCCCATTTCCGAGGTCCATAACAAGTTGCCCCCAAAGTCGGCTACTCGGGCTTACGAATTGCCGAGTTTTACTCCGGTGTTGGCCCCGATTTTCCAGGCCCTTATTTCTCTTAGAACCATTTTGGGGTGCTAATTTCAATTGGCCGTAACCGCATCCTATATTTGCGCTGAGTAGAGATTTGCACAGGCGTTGCCACCAATCTTATGTATTAGATCCCGACCTCGTATATTAGAACCCGACCTCGAACGTTTCCTCCAGCCGCCTCGGTCTCGTCGTTTTAGGATCTTCATTCGAAGTAATCAACTTATCTCGGCCGTTGTACGACTTGGTATTAAAGTCGGCTCGAGGTTTTGAGCAATGATGCCGACATACCAGCAAACGTGACCGTTCGCCCAGCTAAGTGTCTTTTCATTTGCTCGCGTCGCATCGTATAACCGTCGTTTCCGATTATAATGACACGTGCCTTCAAGCGCTGCCTTTGGTTAACGCGCCCATTAATGTCCTACGTCATATCGTCATCATAGCTTTCTAGGGTTTTTCTTTTACCCTTCGTAACCGATGTAACGTCTCGGCTTCTAAACGTCATATCTCTAGAACTCTTATAAGTGCTCCTCACACCCTTCATCATCACTTTTCTTCGTCTTCTCAACTTTGAAGAATCGTACCAGGACTTCCCTTTTCCAGAATCCGCTTCTTGCTCTCTCGTTCTCTTGCTTCCAGGTATTGTTTTCTCGTTGTTCTTGAAACACAAGCATGTTATAATTTGTATTTTGCTCTTTGGCCCGGGTGTTGAGGTGTTGAACGACTGTGATGACTGTGAATTCCTCTCCAAACGAAAAAATGTCGAACGCCATTTTGAACTCTGCTTGTCTTAGTTGCTTCGACACCATTTATTTTCGCTCATTCACTCCTTCTGGCTTTGAATTATTCGATGCTTTATGGTCTGCCATTCTGCATTTGAGTGATTTTAATTTGTGAGTTCTTCACAATCTGGGCAAATTTGGGCGTCTGGGCTATCTCGGGTTTGATATGCATATATTCGTTCATGTTTTAACATGCTATATAACTTGTTCCCAAGATGGATCCAAAACCCCCACTAGTAGATATGTATGGTAATCCTATTCCGAGAAGAAGATAGAGAGATTCTTGAACGCGTGCCTGGTCGAACTAAACTTTGGCTATGGTCCATTCTTCCCACGGAAGAAGAGAGGATGGAAAATTTACTCCGATCTCGGGAAGTGGGAGTAGGACAAGCGCACGAGTTCCTTCTTCACCCGATGCCGAACTCCCTAATTCTCCTTCACCAAGATTGTCGGCTTCTCCCGAGGTTATTCCCCCGGCTTCGAACATGGGCCCTTTTGGTCCTTGTGAGGACTGTTGCCACAAAGCGATCGAGCTTGCCCGTCATGGCCATGACAGAGAAGCCGAGTCTCTATTGGATAAATGCCGCTGCAATAAACCGACGAATACCTTGTCGCTTGGGCCCTTGCTTGTTCAAGCTCGTCCTGAAATTCCTGTCTTATCAGGTATACTTCGTAGTTCTGATTTTGGCCTTTGTTTTTATTTTAGGTTTAAATGTCTTCACACCAAACCACTCAATCCGAGATCGGGAGAGTCCGCCCCTTCCGGAGGACCTTCACGAATGCCTTCCATCAAAGACTATGCCGTGAGCAACATAGTACTTGGTTGTAAGAATAAGATGTTCGGGAAAGTGCTTTCGCGGATTGTCCGAAGTGGAGAGGGGTATGATGTGTGCTTGCCTCCGCCGGCGAGTCCGTGGCTTCGGGTCGATCCAACGATGAGTCCCGCCACTTTTTTATTTTTACAAGGATTTGATCACCTATCTCGGGGTTGAATTCCCCTTTTCCGACTTCCAAATGAGCCTTCTTACCCATTTTCACCTTGCACCTTCTCGATTACACCCCAATGGTTGGGCCGCGGCCGTTGCCTTTGAAAAGTATTGCACGACTCATAAGCTCGAGTGTTCCGTCTCCGTGTTTTGTAGCTTCTTCACTCCCTTAGATATTAAGACTACTACGGACGGGAAAAGAAATGGTTTTGTTGGACCTCACTTGGGCGTCTCATGGTCGCAAGTTTCTTAAGCCTTTTAAAGATTCCTGGAAAGGCTTCAAAACATCTTACTTCAAAGTTATCGCAAAGCCCGGGGATACCCCGTGGTTTCTTCGAACACGGACATCCGGGGAACTTGAGGAACGCTTCCCTTTATATTGGTCTGAAAAGCATCATAAGTTTGACGCAAAAGATTTTTTACCAACTAAATCGCAATTATCCGCTGCCGAGAAGGAAACCATCAGTGCCCTTATTGCCTTAGTGCAGAAAGACAATTTGGTGGATTCGGCCGAGTATATTACACCCCGTAGGTGTTCATAGGGCTCCCCTCCCCCATTTTTATTATTTTGTGCGTGCTTGGTCGACTTTGACTTTTTTGATTGTGCTTTTCGGGTACCTCAATGGGTAAAAGACCCGAGTATCCGGATGTGACGATTCCCGCGCTCGTCCAACAACTCCGGTTCAAAGCGGAAAGCTTTCGGCGAAGAGCTCGATGCACGGCTACCGCCAAGAAAACCAAAGCTCCGAAGAAGAAGAAGAACGACAATCCATCGACAAGCAAGGATATTCCTACCCCGACTTCTCCAGCTCAAGATCCGGGGAATCAAGAGGCTGAAACTTTAGCCCCTGATGTCTGTCCAACCATTCAGCTCCCTCGTTCCTATTTTTGGGGACATAAAATACCCAACTCCCTCCGTAAGGGCATTCGTTCGCCTGACCATTGGTATGACGGGCAGACATTGTCGGAGGCGGAGATGAAAGAGTTGAAGGAGATTGAGCATGTCAACTTGAAGAATGCCAGCCTATGTCAACTTGTGGCACACCTCAAAGAGAAGGTCGGACGAACGAGAAAGATCTCGGACTTCTTTGAGGACGAGAAGAAGAAGGCCGACGAGGCATTAACTCAAGCACGGGAGGATCTGCAAGTGGCGAGAGCCGAGAAAGAAAGCCTCTCTGACGAGCTGGTTAAAGTTCGTGACACGCTGCACTTGTCCGAGTCTGAGCTTACTCGAAGGGCGCAGGTCCACCAGAGTGACATGGAGTCCATTGCCAGATATAAAAACTTGATTGACGAGCAGGCGACGGAACTCAACTGTTGTAAGCAAGCCCTCACTGCCGCTAAGGCCAATCTCGATTCAGATCGAGGCGCCCTTGACGTCGCCGAGGTTAATATTTCCAAGTTAAAGGCAGGCGTTAAGGAGGCCTTCGAGAATGCCTTGGAACAAGTTTGCTTCCTGAATCCCTCGATCGATTTGAATTTAGAAGGAGTGCACATGAACGCGTACATTGAAGACGGAATATTTATTCCGGCTCCGCCCGTGGTTGATGATGCCGATTGCCGAGACGGTTCGGGAAGAGGAAGCGGCGGCCAATCTCCGTCATGTCCAACAATAGTCGGCAATTTGCCATTTTGCAACTTACGCCTTTGTCTCGTAGGTTATGTAAACACCGCTTTGCCCGTGTAGGGCTTTAATTTGTAAACGTTTGATTTGACCGCTTTAATCATATGCGCTTATTTTCTATTTAGCGTCTTTCAAATTGAAGGTTTCCTGACGTGATCAAGGTCAAGAAAACACTCCTTTCTGGTATGCCTAGTTTTGACATATTCAGCATTTAAATGGTGTATACACTGAACTTGGCGGCTATGCCGCTACATGATTTAACGAAAATGGGCGTTTGCCAATTCGCACATGTTTACTTGGCCAACATGGATAATCTGATAAACAAGAATTGAGGAATTCGAGTTTCATCAATCCTATCATTTGGCTCTTTGTTGCCACGATCCTGTAAGTGTGCTTACTAGGATATTTACTCGGCGGCTTTTCTTCTACATGATTCATGGACTTTGGTCCATACATGTTTTCCCGACTTCCTTTGAACAAATCGCGAGATAGTTTCTTTTACATGATTTATGAACTCTGGTCCATACATGTTATGCCCGACTTCCTTTGAACTTACGCGAGATAGTTTCTTTTACATGATTTATGAACTTTGGTCCATACATGTTATGCTTGATTTCCTTTGAATAAGTTGCGGAATACGGGTACTAATGCCCGTCCTTTTGATTCATTCAATGTTCGGCTTTACATCAAGGATTCGATTCCTGTAGGAATTAGATACATATTCACGATGAAGTAAGCCTGAAAGTCAAGTTAATAGAGGAAAATACTGAAATTAACTGAAAACAAAGCATTGAAAACAAACGAGTGCATCGACATCGATAATCAGCTATAGTAAGCCTTAAGTTTGTCGGCATTCCAAGTCCTTTTGATTGCTTCCCCTTTCAAAGTGATTCTAACACATAAGCACCGTTTCCGAGTTCATGTCGGATGCGGTAAGGTCCTTCCCAATTTGCAGCGAGCTTCCCGTCTCGGGCATTTCTGTTGCCTATATCGGCCCTTCGCAGCACCAAGTCATCCTTGTTGAAGGAACGGGGATTAATCTTCTTATTGAACCGAGCCGCGACGAGTTGCTTTGTGGCTAAGTCTCGCAAGTGAGCCGTGGCTCTAACTTCGTCGATCGAGATCTAGCTCGACCGCGATAGCCTCATCATTTTCCCGCCCTTGCCGTGAAGTTGTCGCTTTTTCTCCATGAGGGTTCGCCGATTTCTACCGGAATCATGGCCTCACAACCGTACGTCGGCCGAACGGCGTCTCTCCCGTGGATGTTTGAACCGTGGTCCGACAACCCCATAAGACCGCATAGAGATGTTCCACCCAACTTTCCCGTTCCTCGTCATTCGCTTTTAAGTCCGTTGACGATGACTTTGTTCGCCGCCTCGCTTGTCCGTTGGATTGTGGGTGTTCCACTAAGCGAAATGATGCTTCACATTAAGGGCGGACATCATTTCTTTGGAAGCCTCGTCCATGAATTGTGTTCCATTGTCCGTGACTATTTCGCCGGGATCCCAAATCGGGATATAACATTCCTTTGTAGGAATTTCGTACTCTAGCCGAGGTGATGGTCGCCGAGGTTCGGCTTCGATCCACTTAGTAAAGTAATCGTCGCGACGATCAGCCACTTCAATTGGCCCGGAGTGGTTTAAACAGTCCCAACAAGTCCATGCCCCATTTGTAGAATGGCCATGGAGCCGTGATCTGCGTCAACTCGGATGGTGGAACCCACAATATCTTGCCGTGCTTCCGGCAACCACGCATCTCTCGAACATGATATTTAGCATCTTGCGCCATTGTAGGCCAATAATATCCCGCCCGAATCGCTTTACGGGCCAAAGCTTTCCCCATGTGTCTTTGTCCATTTATGCCTTCGTGGATTTCCGCCAAAACGTATCGAGCCCGATCTTCGTTGAGACATTTAGCCATGGGGAATGCACGCCTTTACGATACAACCGATCGTTCACCATCACATAGGCGGCCGCACGACTAGAGTTCTTGATTCGGCCGCATCCTCGGGGTTATCCCCTTTCCGAGATAATCGGCAATCGGTTTTCTCCAATCCCCGAATCTAAAATCAGCATCACGCAACTTGGTTCCGGTAGGTTCGTTGGACAATTGTGCGGAGATTTCCGGGCACTTCGTGCTAGCTAGCTTCGAGAGAATGTCGGCCCTCGTATTTTTGCCCGAGGAATGTGCGCCCTTGTCACCTCGTCAAAATATGTCATGATGTCTTTCACCTTTGTCAATTATTTAGCTAAGAGGGGCCCCTCACTTGATAGGTCCCTTGGATTTGGGAAGCGACCAGCTGAGAGTCCGTTGATACGTGCACTTGCCGAGCTCTGTTTTCTTTAGCTGCTGACAACCTAAGCAATGAGGGCCTCATATTCCGCCCGATTATTCGATGTTGGGAAATCAAGTCGGAGAGATAATTCCATCGCCACGCCTTCGGGGCTTTCCACAATAACTCCGGCACCACCTCCCTTTATGTTAGACGATACGTCCACGAACACTTTCCATGGTTCGGCTCCGTCTTCCCATTTCGAACCGAGGTTAGCTCCACTAAGAAATCAGCCAAAGCTTGTGACTTGATTGCCTGTCGGGCCTCATAAGTGATATCAAACTCGGACAATTCAATTGCCCAAGCTATCATCCCGCTGCCCAAGTCGGTTTATGTAAAACTTGTCGGATGGGTTGATTCGTTCTTACTACGATCGAATGGCCAAGGAAATAATGGCGAAGTCGTCTTGCCGTCGTTAATAGTGCAAAGGCCATTTTCTCCGGTTTACGATACCTCAACTCGGAACCTTGCGAGCCCGACTTACGAAGTATCTTGGTTTCTCGCCCGTCTTCGCATCTCGAACTAAAACCGCGCTTTCGCTTTTTCCCCAACCGACAAATACAACAATAATTTCTCCCGACTTCCGGTAGGGATAACACCGGCGGAGATGCTAAGCATTGCTTTATTCCGCAAACGCTTCTTCACACTCCGAGTTCCATCCTTCCCGAGCTTCCTTCTTCAAGAGCTTAAAGAATGGGAGGGATTTTTTCTCGACTTGGGCAAGAACCTTGTCAAGGCTGCCAATCGCCCCCAATCAACCTTGTTGCAATTCTTTCTTGTTTTCCGGGGTTTCATTTCCATCACGGCTCTGCATTTTTCTGGGTTAGCTTCAATGCCTCGGTTAGTCAAGAGAAAACCCAAGAATTTTCCTGACGGAACTCCGAAAGCACACTTTGTCGGATTCAACCGAATTCGATGCTTCCTCAATTTTTCGAAAGTTTGTTGTAGATCATGAACATGGTCGTTCTGCTCTTTAGATTTAACTATCATATCATCAATGTAGACTTCCACGTTTTTCCCGGTGATCCGAAAAGACTTTTGTCATCATTCTCTGATAAGTCGCCCCCGCGTTCTTGAGGCCAAAAGGCATCACATTATAGCAGTAATTCGCATTGTCCGTGATAAATGCCGTTTTCTCTTGATCATCGGGATGCATGGCGATCTGGTTGTATCCCGAGTATGCGTCCATGAATGACAAAAGTTGAAAGCCTGCTGATTGGTCAACCAATTGGTCAATGTTGGGCATGGGAAATGCATCCTTGGGACATACCTTATTTAAATCTTTGTAGTCCGTACATACGCGCCATTTGCCGTTCGGCTTTTTGACCATGACCACGTTAGACAACCACGTCGTGTATTGCACTTCCCTAATAAATCCATTGTAAGTAACTCCCGGACATGCTCTTCCAAGGCTTTACCTCGGTCCGCACCCCGTTTCCTCTTTTTCGAGCTACCGGGTTTGACCCATGGTGGATGGCCAATTTGTGACAACAAAACTCGGGGGTCAATTCCGGGAATTTCGGATGGCGTCCATGCAAATACGTCTTTGTTTGCTCGCAGAACAACTCCAATTTTGCTCGTATCTCGGAATCCAAGGTCTTCCCGACTTTGGTGGTCTTCTCGGTTCATCTCCCGGGATGAACTCTTCTGTTTCTTCATTAGGTTCGGACCTTTGCATCTTGTCCTCTTCCCTCAGGTCTAACTCTACCATGTAAACAGACTTATTATTCACCTTCCTTTCACCTTCCTTGGCAGGTTTCGTCTTTGGAGCTTTGCTTTCCTTCACCGCTTCGAAGTAACATTGCCGAGAGTCTCTTTGATCTCCTTTAACGGTAACGACCTGATTCTCTTTGTCATAAAATCTCAACTTCTGGTGATTAGACGATACCAGCATGTTCCAGTCATGGATAGTCGGTCGTCCGAGAATAATATTGTAGGGAGACGGGAAGTCGGCCACAACGAAACGGACTATCTCTGACTTGAACGCCTCTTTCGTCCCCAACGTCAATTTGAGGTCGATGTATCCCTTTGGACGGGTGTCTTCTCCATTAAAGCCTGTTAGGGTGGTCCTACATGGTTTGAGGTCTTCCAAATCGAACCGCATGCGTTTAAACGCATCCTAGAGGATTATGTCCACCGCGCTTCCATTATCTATAAAAATCTTCTTAACTCGGCAATCTTTGACGATTCCGGTTATGACGAGCCCGTCATGGTGTCCCGCATGACATCCTCCAAGTCTTCTTGAGAAACCCGAGCATTGGCAAATTTGGTTTTGAGACTCCTTTTAAATCTCGGACGGTCAACTACGGATAGAACCTCTTTCAAGTATTTTTTTCTTTGATTGGCGGAATCTCCTCCTCCGCCGAAACCTCCAACAATCCCATTGCAGTCATATTTTGACTCGGGATACTCATCATGTGCTTCTCTTCCTTTTTTCTGTTCTCGTCTTCTCTTTTTGGCCAGCGGACTTTTACTTCGTTCTCCTCCGCGCTTGCCCTGCCGCCCTTGCGTTTGGATCAGATATTTACGGAGCTTTCCCTCTCGGATGAATTTCTCGATGGCGTCCCTCAAATCCCAACAGACATCCGTTGTATGTCCGTGTTGGTCATGAAATTCACAATATCGGGACTTGTCCAGGGTATGCTCATTCCGCAGCGGGCGTGGTCGTTCTACTTTTTTCATCTCGGTCAAGGAGACTTCCTTCCAAACCCGGTCCGAGATACTTTTAGTGGAGCGTATCGGTCATATCTTCCTTCTCGCTCTTCGAGGTTTAGCATCCCTTCGTCCTCGGGATTCTTGTGTCTGTTCGGGTTGTATCGTTCCTTCATTCGGGGAGATGGACTCCTCTCGCTTGTCCCGTGGTGCATGGCTCATAATATCCATCTGTTCCGGCTCTATGTACGTCTTTGATCGATCTCGGAATTCGCCGGCGTTTTGGGACGTCGCTTTACGACCGACTTCTTCAAACGTGAGGATTTGTCCGGAGCCGGCTATGATGCAAAGTGCAAATGTACGTCTTCCTTTAACCCCGGCACTTGTATTGCCGTGTCCTTAAAGCGATCCAAATACTTTTGCACCGTTTCCCGGGTGATTGCTTCACCGATCCAATTGGAACTCGGTTTTGGGTTGCTTCCTACTCGTGGCGAAATTGAGCAGGAATTTGTTCTCCAAATCCTTCAAGTCCGGGATTGAGTTTTCTGGCAAGGTGTTGAACCAGATTTTGGGCTGGTCCACGTAGCGTTCCCGCAAACAACCGGGGTACCACGGCCCCGAATACCCTTTGACCATGATCTCCATTTTGAAATTGCCCACGTGCACTTGTGGGTCCTGGGTTCCATCGTATTTCGGGAAATCTTTGGTGTCTAGGCCTCTTGGGTAAGGCGCGGCCATTATTTTGGCCGTGAATGGAGTTGCTACTTTCTCCTCCTCATCGAGCTTGCATCCGATGACGGCGACGCCACGTCTTTTTAGAGAGGTTTTGCTATTGGAGCTTCTCTTTGTCTTTTTCGACGTTCCGACCGACGATCGTTCCTTTCGAGCGTTGTCGGTGTTGTCGTGATTAGCCACTATCCGATCTTGTTTTTTCTTGCTTCGGCTTCCGTGTATCATCCCCATCTCGAGAATGTCTTCTTCATGATCCGTCCGTGACGTCCCAATATTCCGAGATGTTGGGATGCCATTTTGGCCTCGGTCCACATGGCTTTTTCTGCGTTGCCGTCATGATCCTTGTTTTGTCCTGCGTGATGTCCGACTAATTTCCTGAATTCTTCTTCGCGGTACATCTCTTCTCTCATAATCCGACGTCCTCCTCCCTTTGTAACCGATTCCGTGTCTCCATCTCGTCTATTCTATCCAATACGGAACCAAGGGTGTTTCGTAATAGCGAATATCGGGGTCGACCACTTCAAGGGTTTTGGTTTGCCGGATAGGGACATCTTCGGAGGGTTGAGATTTTGCCGTGTCCGATGTCTCCGCTTCGGTTTCTACCAACACTGTTCTTTGTCGGGTTCATCGGGTCCCCGTTGCGATGTTTGTCCTTCGTGTTGTTTTGGTTGTTCTTAGGCAATTGATTTTGCCGAGTTGTTGTACCACGTCCTCTTGTATTTGCCATTTGCTATGATAGGTTCGTGGCTTTATGGTATGGGATTCGAAGTTTACTCGTTCCCCACAGACGGCGCCAATGTTTCGGTATGGAACACAAAATGTCTCAGCCCTGGAGGCTGGTTAACTTCAATATAGGATTCGGTAGGCTTATCCAATGTTATCTATGGCACGATACACGGTGGACAAGATGATCACTTGTACACAACAGAGGTGTGGGGTGTGTGCACAGTGGGACGATATCTAATGAGTAAGGGAGAATACGTGTGTACCGTTCACCGGGGTGTGCCCCTATTTATAATCAAGCCGGGTTGGTCCGACTCTCTAGGTAGCACGTTCCCATGATGTCGTGCGCTGTGCCCCCACTTCCTACACTACTAAGGTAGTGGGGATAACCGTGGGGTAATTGGCCTTCTATTGGGCTTGACTTGGTCTGGCCCATTTCCGAGGTCCATAACACAAAGGAACAAAACTCAAACGATTTCTCAAAAATCAAACTGCGCCATAAAACTTAACCAAGTGATTATAAGTTTATAACTCATGTTGTGCCATGTCATCATCACCAACAAAATATTAAATATAATAACAACAAAGCCTTCTTTCATTAAGTGGAGTCCGTTATATTATGTGGATTGTGTAGAAAAAGAAAATATGATGCTGAAGAAAATAATAAGATGTGGAAAATACGACAAGTGAAATATTACTTCTGCTGAACGATTTTATTCATCTCCAACATAATAATATATATGGATGCTACAATTAACTGAGATCCTAAAATATAGGACCATTATATAAAATAAAATAATAAAAAAAAACCCACAAAATAATACTGATAAAAACTGACGCATATGACTTGGTTAGACAGGCCGCAAACTTCTAGCTAATATTCTGGATCACATTCCCACTACTAAACGGACACAATAAAAAATAAATCAGAGAAAATCTCACACTCCGTGATAAATCAGGAAAATATCTCTCACACCAGGGGCGGATCCAGAATTTTATAGAAGGGGGGCATTATTGGCGAGGGTGCGGGGTTCGGGGCGCGCCCCAATTTTTTTTTTTTGCACTTGTCATCAAAAGCACAAAAAATAATACAGAATTCAGAAGGTTTTCACTTGTCATCAGTTGCAAGTTTTATCACCATCAATAAGAAAAAGAGCAAGTGTTAGCCATAAAATACCTATGGCGAGAAAATTAGCAACCTACATGCTCCAAGCAATTTTTTGTGCTGGGAATATCCACTTAAAATACAGATAAAAGACAATAAAATGCTAGGAAAGTATCTCAAAAAAGGAAGCAAATCTTTCCCAATTGAGGTCACAATGCTAAAATATGTCCATAAGTATTTTTTATAGGGGAAAGAAGAGCAAGGAGCGAGTGAGCCGGATGTGTTGAGGAAGAGATAAAGGAGGAAAAAAAAGTAAATTTAAAATTTTAAAAAAATAATTTTTTTTTTTTTAAAAAAAAAAGTAAAATAAAAAAAAAATCAAGGGGGGGCACGTGCCCTCCTAGTGATTGATACATGTGGATCCGCCCTTGACTCACACCACCTATATTATTCCCACTGAGTGGCTGACTTAATAATAATAAAATAGAATAAATGAACACCCAATATTTTCGAATATCAGATCCACGATGGGCATCACAAAAAACTGGAATCGTAATCTTTACACACACACACACATATATATATATATATAGAAATAGGATATTGTCACTACCAATCAATTTTATGTCACTACCACTTTTTCACCTTTAGATCAGAATCTCAATAGGAGAGAGAAATGATGAAAGTAGATAAGATTCTAATGTAATGGTGAAAAAGTGGTAGTGACAATATCCTATCCCTATATATATATATATGTATGTTTAATGTTTCTACTTTTTACGTAAAATTTTTTTCTTGTCATACCCACATAAAAGTGAGTGGATCCCATTATTAAGAGAAGAGAGAAAACATATTAGTGGGACCTACTCACTTTTATATGAGTGTGACAGAATTTTTTATTTTTATTTTTTGCCACAAAAGCAAAAACATTAATTAAACTCTCTCTCTCTCTCTCTCTCTCTCTCTCTCTCTCTCTCTCTCTCTCTCTATATATATATATATATATATATTGTAACATAGCTTCCTCGGTTTTTCCATACTGAAGCTCTTAAATTTGCTACTACTCAAGCTAGCTTTTTGTAAATAGATCTGCTACTTGATTTTCTGTTCATGATCTAACTCAATCTCCTCTTACAAGACTTTTTGTCTAATGAAATGATAATGAACAGCCACATGTTTTGTTCTTGCATTAAACAATGGGTTCTCTACTAGATGTGTAGCTGATAAATTTTTGCAATATATAAGAATTGATCCTTCTAATTCTTGATGCAAGTCTTATAAAGGGTGTAGAAGCCAAGTGCTTTCTTTCGCTGCTACGGCAACTCTGCTTGTGTAATTGATAGAGGCACAGTTGGTTGCCCCTTACTGCACCAAGAAATTGCTCCAGAACCAAACATAAATGCAAGCCTTGCAGGCGAACGTTGAATATCAGGTTGGGTTTTTCTCATAATTCTTTTCTCATTATCCCTCATCATCTCTAAATCATATACATCCAACCAATCACAATATTATTTTAATCTATATTTCATCTTCCCAATCAACGCCCAAATAGATTAATGAGAAAAAAGATATGGAGATGATTCTTTTCCTTAAATATCATGGTCCATTGCATAATTGACATCACAATAGCCAACTAAATTAACATCTCGGCCCTTCTTATACATGACACTGTACCCAAGTGTGCCCTGTCGCAAAATCCTTCCACTGTTACAATAAATGGATTGTACTTCCTAAAAAGACATCCATTTTTAAAAATAAAAATGGTAACATTTTTTTTTTGACATATTGAACGTTCTTATTTCAAATTAGAATGCCTAAAAATGCTTTTAAGCAAGGTTATTAAAACCGGACGGTCAATGAACCGGTCGGAGTCCGGGTCAAGGGTCAGTGGGTCAGACCGGAGTCAAACCGAAACTAAACCGGGGTCAAACCGGTGAAAAAATAAAAATTCGAGAGTTATTAAATGAAATTAAAAAAATTTAAAATAAAAAAAGAGGGAATACATAAGAGAGGTTCAAATTTCAAAAGCAAAGGGAGGTTGAAATTTAACTAGGAATGCAAGTAAATAGACACGAGACTATTGACATGACTTATCAATATTTTCTCTAAGCACGTTTACCCATGCCGAACACATTCACCCATGCCGCACATTCACCCATGCCTTCAATTTACTAACCCTTCTTTTAACCATATATCTTTTATCCTAACCAAAAAAACGTTGTTATTTTCCTTCTTCTGCGTCTGGCTTCGATTTTCTCTCCATCTCTCGCGTTCAGAGCTTCTCCACCATCTTTTACCCTAAAAGTCGTCGGATCGAGCCGAGCCCTTCACCGTAATGTTCTAACTCGATGATCGAGCTTCTTCACAACATTTCTCTTTGGCTTCAGAATCTCAACATTTTTCGTGTTCGATCTGTTGCATGTCACCGTTGTTCGTCTCTTTTGATGTTATCTTTTCTCACCGGATCTGTTCACATCGCTCGTTATCACCAGATCTGTTTCTATCGGCTCTATTTCTCTCCATCTCTTTCTTTTTCTTTGTAAACGTCTTCAATCGCCATTTTTGGAGAGGAAAAAAAAAAGCTCTAACCCCGGTTTCTGTGGCAGACCGGACCGATTATACGGCTGATTCGTCGGTTTCCGGTCTAAACCGGCCGGTCCGGTCCGGGTTATATGCTTTTAAATGTCTCAAATCAAAATTGGGACGCCAATGTTCCAATCGTCCCAATTTACAAAAGTGTCCCGTATAATATTAAATATATCTATACATATAATAATATTTTTCTCCCCTCAAGCTTCTTGTCTTGCTCCCTCTCTGGCGGTCACAGACGGCACCTCGCTCTCGGCTTTCACTCTCTCGTTCCTTTTCTCGCCGGCGGTAGACTTACACGGGACTCGGCTCTTTTTCGGCGTTCTCTACCTGCTCGGCGCTGGCAATCAGTGTCCTCTCCCTAATCGGCACTCGCAATCAGCATTCTCCACCTGCTCGACGCTCGAAATTTTGATTTAGGTGTTAGGGACTGATTCTCTGCCTCCTGGAGTGGGCGTCAAAACTGGCAGCGAGACATAGATTCCCCAAATTGGGACTGCAGGTAGGCACACTCTATTTTAGCATCTTCTAACATACTACCTCCGGACCTATTTACATTTGTTTCTTTTAAAGAGGCCCAAAGGGAGTATTTGATTGACTTCTATCATTTCTGGTAAATCTTTGAGGTTATACTATTGACTGCTCCTATATGCTTATGCTTCTTTGATCATTGAAATTCAGGCATCTGCCTTGGTGTCCTAGTTATTAACTGTATCCTTTCTGCGTTCTTGATCTAATTATCTCATTTATATTGCCCTGATTGGAGAACTTATTACCTCAGCATGCTAATTATTAAAAAATTGTTAATTGGTAGTTGAGATGTTATGCTATTTTACACCCCTGCCCCTTCTCTTTCCTTTTTTTTAAAATTGATTCGATAATTTAATGACTTGTCTATCATTCTTGGCATATTTTGGTTTAGTGTTATAGTGTAAAATCTTATGGCAGGAATGTATAAGCACAGACGTGTAGGTTTGATTTATTTATTTATAGCTTATTTTAAGATCTAAGCTTAGTTACATATGCATTTCACATCCTTTTGTGTATAAGCTCAAGTGTAGTTCTTAAAAGCAGTTACTTTCTTGTCATATATTTGGGAAATCGAAACGGTAATCATGATATATGTGTCATCCATTTACATTGCAGTTCATTGCTAGGAAATGGTATCACTCGTGAAATACCATTGGGAAATCTGACTAGCTTAATCAGACTTGATGTGGAAAACAACAGATTAATAGGAGGAATACCATCTACCCTTGGTAATCTTAAAAGGCTGCAGTTCTTGTAAGTATGCTCACTTTCTCCTAGGTTTTGCAATTTTGAGCAAAAATTTAACTTTTGGTCCCTGTAAGTTGGCTGCAACTTTCAAGTTCCTCCTCTTTTTAATTTATACTTATTGAAGTTTCATTCAAAAACTGACATATGTGTAATAGGATTTTGCGTTTCCCTCCTATTTTCTTTTGTTTAACTCTGTTCTGTTTTATACTCTAAAACCAGGACTTTGAGTCAAAACAATCTTAGCTGGAATATTCCTGAATCAATTGGCAACCTTCCTAGCTTGATCAATGTGTATGTGAAATATTTTGTTGTGCAAAAATGTTTTTGAAAGTTGTACTAGTAACTTTTATGTGTGTCCTGTTCTTGACCTTTTAATAAGTTCCTTAATCACCAAATTTTCACTTTTTATATAGCTCTTGGAACTCAGATTCTTGCATAGATTTTGTTTCAATAATCGTAGTGTTCATACATCATTTTTCACATCTGATGCCTAGAAATAAAGTATCTTTGTCTGATTGATAAATTGCGCAGAATGTTATTATGAACACACATAAGTGTATGTGCAATCATGCATCTTACTACAACCTTTTGTGGTTTCTTCACTAGCACTAGGAGGAGGACATTCTATAGTGGTTGGAGGTTGGTGAGGATTAGTGGAATTGGAAGGGGTAGAATAGGGTCCACCAAGAGTCTCATTCTCACCGATATTGGAAGACTGAGATACATCAAGACTTGAAGTTTGCTCTTCTTCCATGCTTGCAACAAAACGAAAATCAAGTATTCATCAATTAAGCAAACAAATTAAATTATTTGGGAAGTGTTTCCCCTTCTGTTTAAGCTTTCCTGTTTTGTAATTTTACTTTCCATGGCTTTTTAGCCTTCTTTGATATCAAAAAAAAAAAAAAAAAAAAAAATTGAGTCGTATATAAAATTAAAGGAAAATTAATGCACTTTGGATTTGATTCATTCTAACACACCCTTATAATTCGAAATCAAACATGGCAACTATTAAAACAACAATGACTTGGAGATGGCAACTATTAAACATGGCACTTTGAATCGCACATATTGAAAAAAAAAAAAAAAACCAATGATGTGTGGCTGTTAGACTACTAAGACATGGTAACTGGTGAGAATCAGAATTCGTTAGTGTGAAACCTTTGACTTAAAATAAAACTGAACTGATTTTGTGAATGTTGGTGGAAAAAAAAAAAGATCTTGTGAATGAAAGGTGGAGCAAAATCATTTAGCTTCTCTAGATTCTTCTGGGATGTTGAATTAGTGGCACTCACAATAGACACAAAATGGCCATACACAGAGCCAAAAAAAAAAAAAAAAATCATATGAATATGTATATTCACACGCTTCGGATTCATATTCATACGCTTTAAAAAAAAAAAAAAAAAATCATACGCATATGCATATTCATCCGCAGAGCAACAAAGACAACATGGCCATTCGGTTCAGATTCGTACGCAAAGCAAAAAAACAAAAACAAAATCATAACTGCCCATCGACGGACTGAAGAGGAGATTAGGAGAGGCGCCTGGATCTGGAAGAGCTGAAAAGGACGGAGGTGGGAGGATTGAGCACTGAGTCTGAGGCTCTCAACTGAGGATTGTGGACTGATTGGTACGCTGAAATCTAATAGAGTCTGGAGTGCATGAAGCAAAGAAGTCGTGGGTGCAGACTTGCGGCGGAGACCAAGTGCCGAGTGCAAGACTAAAATGTCTGAAGTTTGATGGAGCTGGAGAGGAACAAAGCAGAGAAGAGAAGTCGAGTATGTGTCATTGTGATTGCGGATCTGCGATGGAGACGAAGTGTGCTGAGCCGCCTAAGCATGAGATTGTGAGACAGTGAGAGTGTGAGTGGCTGGCTAAGACTCTAAATCTCTAACTTAGACTGAAGACCTAACGTCCTAACCCTAATTGGCAATAAAAATAAAAAATTAGCCGGGCCAAATTGGACTAGACCAAGGGGTTTGATCCCCTAGCCCGAGGTTCGGTCCCACCCGAGCAGATCAGTCTGGTCTGGTCTGCTTAAACTGTCTTGGACCCCTTTTTTGCTGAACGGGTCGGATTAGATCAGACCAGGTCAGGCAACACAGACCATCGGGTTTTTGGATCAACCCTACCAGACTTCCTTCCCAAATCCAAAGCAAACATCAACTTCCATGGCGATTGGTTTGTGAAACTCTCATGTAGCTAAATCTCTTTTCTCTTAGAGTAATGAGTGGATTATTAAATTTGGAGCTTCATAGGAGAGTATTTTAGTACTTAATTTTTATCTTTAATCTTTTGTATTAATTGGATTCTAGGTTTAGAGTTAAATTAGTATATTGGATTGGAGTTTTGCATTGATGTTCAATGTATTTTTGTTGAACTTAGATGTTTGTTTGGATCTTAATGTTATGTATTTGACATATGTGCTTCATGAATAACAATTTCATATAATTGACTTGGTATTGCTTTTTCATGAAGTTATTTTGAATATTTAATTTGCAGTAAAATGCAAAGGTTCTTGGTTACTTATGTCATTGTATTTAATTGATGTAAATTGCTAGTGTTTAAAGTGGGCTCAATTAGAGGGAATAATTTTTACCCGATGTAGAGGAATTAATTCACCTAATTCAAGCTAGCTCAAAGGGTTTTTTGGGCATTTTTGTCAAACTAACACATTCTCATTATCTTTTGAAACAATGATAGATAAAATCCATTGTTCTATGAGGTTTTTATCATATTTCAAAAATAATTTCCATTAAACTCCACTTTTATTCCAAAAATATAAAAATATTTGTTTTAAAAGTATTTTAGTTTTATTGCAACCTTGATGGTTAAAAAGACCAAATCCCTTTTTATTGTTTTTATATCAATCATCATATTTAGTTGATAAATAATTAATATAAAATATTCGTCAAGAGACAATTCAAGATTGCACCTTATATTGTAATCCTTAGTTTTTTTTTTTTTTTTTTTTTTTGTAGTTACCAAAAATCTTTCAACTTACATATGTTAGGAGTGCCACGTTATCTGAACTCTGTCTAATAAAAACATAAAAATTTATATTATTTTAGTCCTAGGTGGCATGTGACTTATCTGAAAAATTCAAATAGCTTTCATACTTTTTCCCCCTTCAAGCGCTCAAATTGAGTCATCAAAAGACTACTAACAGGTGGTGTACTGTAACATGTAGTCAATATTTTAATTAAAGTGAAATAAGATTTAAATATTTATATAAGATAAATTTTTAAAAATTAAAAATATTAACAGATTTTGAATAAATGATTAACATTATTCTTAATAAAATTATTACAATTAATTAGTATTTGATGTTTTATAAATTTGGGATTTTTTAAACATTGGAATACCTTATAAGCTATTATATTTTGAAAAATCAGCGGAAAGCTAGGGTGGTACTCCCTCCGGTTCTAATTATAAGACAACATTTTGGGGTTGGTTTTGGTCCTAATTATAAGACAACATTCTAATTTTTATCAATTTCTTCCTAAAATACCCCTATTTTATTCTCTCAAGTGTGTTTGGTTTTTAGTGAGTATATGTATGTAGATGTGTAGACTCTTCTAACCAATAAAACGTTTAAGGATATATATATATATATATATATATATCTATATGTGTGTGTGTGTGTGTGTGTGTGTGTGTGTGTTTCTGTATATGAATATATGTGTGTATCTACACACACACATGTATGTGTGTGTGTTTCTGTGTATATATGTATGTATGTGTGTGTACACACAAATATATATAGACATACACATGTGTGTGTATGTATGTATGTATATATATATATATGTGTGTGTGTGTTTGTGTATATAGGACCGGAGGGAGTAGTAGATTAAGAAGGAGCAAAATTATGAAAATGTTTTATAACTATAGATCAAATTGGTAACATCCGTCGTTCTATGGAAGAAAACACCTTTCCATGAAAAACCGTTCATTCCAATTATCCTAAATTATGAGAAATTCATATTATCCTTAAGTCACTACTACAAAAATTGTATATTACCTCCTTAAAAAATGTCCTTATTAAAAAATAGGTAGTAAAAATTGAAGTCGGTGGCATTCTTGTAATTATATTCAAGGAAGTTGAGCATTGAACATCCCGAATTTTTTTCAGACGCCTAACATCCGGGTATATTGTTTCGCGCCAAGGGAAATATGAGAATTTTTTGTTTGGCGCCATGGGATTTAATTTTTTTGTTTACAATTAGCGACCCGAATAGATTTGTGTAGCCTATTTTAATATATTTCGCGCCATGGGAGATATGGGAATATATTGTTTGGCGCCGTTGTTGTTTTTGTTAATTTTTTTCTTTTTTTAAATTGGCGACCTGAATAGATTTCAGGTCGCCTATTTTAAAATATAGGGAATATATTGTTTGGCGCCGTGGTTTTTTTTTTTGTTAATTTTTTTTTTTTGGGTTTAAAATTGGCGACCTGAATATATTTCAAGTCGCCAATTTTTTAAAATAGGCGACTGTATAGATTTCAGTCGCCTATTTTAAAAATATTGGCTACCTTAATGAAATCGTCGCCACTATTTTAAAAGAGGTGACCGGAAATATATTCAGTCGCCTATTTTAAAAAGTGGCGACGAAATGGATCTGTGTCGCCAATATTTGAATATTGGCGACCGAACTCCAATCAGTCGCCTCTATTCTCAATAAACCTAATCGACACGCACGCACACTCCCTCCTATCGGTCCCAATACACACTCCTCCTCTCACCCGATAGAAATCCTCGTTCCCCTCTCTATCACGCCTCCGTCTCCACCTTGCCGAGCCTTCTATTCGAGGCGGATCGAGGTATACCGCACTTGCCCCCTTAAAATAACCATTGTTTTTTTTTCCTAAAATCGAAAACCAATTTATTTAGGTTTCAGTCTCGAATTGCATTGCAGATCCCTCTTCCAACTTCACCCACTTGCTCGTCTTCTTCTCGCTTGCTCGCCATTTCCTCACCCTCCGGTCTCATTGCTCGTGTCTCGGCTTCTCCGCTCTCCGTGGTTGCCATCTCGAATCTCTCCTTGCTCTCTCCCTGGGTCCGCCACATCGGTGAGTCCTCGGCTTCCGAAAAAAAAAAAACGAATTTGATTCTTTCATTCATTTACACATGCCCTTTTGCCAAGATCGGATTATTTTATATTCTTTCATTTAATCTTTTAATTTATGTTAATTTTTCGCTCTCATGGATTTGCAGTTTGTTCTCAGGTCGACAACCGGAATTTGGTCGAGGGAAATTCCGGGAGTTCTCACTAATTGGCCGGGTACTACTGAAATTTAAAGCTTTTATGCCGATTCATTTCATCTTTTTCCGAATATAATTTATTACATGTTCGGGTTAGTAAATTTGAGATATTTCTACTTCCTTTTCCTCTATGCTAGAGTGTCACTTTATTTCTTTAATCGATATTCACTATTGAACGTAGTGCACGCACCTCATATCGCTTGTGTAGTTTGTGATTGAAATTGGATTGTGCTTATTCTTTCTTCGGAAAGTTCTTTTACACTCAACCATTTGGGAAAATCTGTGTTAGATTTTTTTTTCTGCTCAAAAATTTTCATTTACACAAGAATGCAAGTATGGAAGTAGAAGTAGTTTGGGCTATGGAATATGCCAAAGTTAAATGTTGGCATCATGGAATTTGAGTTTCAATCTCGGTGAATAATTTATCCCATGCTTTCGGGGAATAATGTGCCTTACTAACGGGCATGTTAGTATTTGCCAATACAAAACGGCTAAGTAAAGAACAAGAACCAAGGCTAGGCTAGGTGATTCCCCTAAAAAAACAAAGAAAGAAGAGGAAGATAAGCAATGATAGAAGAAAACCCTTTTTTCAAAGGCTAAGCAAAGGAATAACTAAACGAAACAAGCAGACTTAACAAGTAACAATGATTAAAAAATCCCTTTTTTCATTGCTATGCAAAGGAATAGGTAAAATATGTGTAGGGTTTCGGACTTGCCTATAAAAAATGGAGTATGCATGATTATCCGGCTTTCAATATTGATCTCTCGTCGTGGTATGTGCATTACTTGAGACTCCTAATTGTAGTTTCTTAATTGCTGGAAAAATTACTTAGCTAGAAATCGGTCGCATGATGATATTGGAAATTACTTTCTGGGCATAGGCTGCATAGTAGAAAATTGTGGCATAATAGGATATTGGATACTGCGGTCAAAGCTTGCTTTTAATCTGCTATGGTTTTGTTGGGATGAACTAGAGATCTTTTGGTACGATAAAGGACATATGTATGTCTTGTTCTATGCAGGAAGATGAAGAGAAAGTGAAAAAGTTTTTGAAAATGAATTCAAACTACTTTGTCTTTTAATCTCGCTATGGTTTTGTTGGGTTTCGCAATGCAAACTACTTTATCCTTATTCTTACGTTGACCGCCATTATGACCGATTAGATGGAATGGATCCTTCGTCAAACCCTTCTAATAAATTTTGCCTTCAAACTCTAAATGGGCAATAGTCTTTATAAATTCAAATTGTGCAAAGTGTTCTTGTGAATAGAAATTGTTGTTTTGATCTTCTCAATCATTCAATCAAACATGCTTCGTTCATCTTTAAAACCACTATTTTCCTTTCCTACTTTTGGACTGTTCATGTTAGTATTTGGACTGTTCTTCCCCCACTTGTATTTGTACCTCACCACCCAACTAGATACAATTATTTGCTTCTATGAATAATTGTTTGAATGCACACAATCTAGCCTCGCATTTTTTTAATCATGATTTTATATCCATGCCTTCTTCTCATGCTTTTGCAATGGTAGTTTCATTGCTATTAATGAAGTTGGAATTGGAGGTTGTGGTCCTAAATATAGAACTTGAATAAGCTATGTTTTTTTTTAAAAAAAAAAAAATTTGGCTGATGTGATCGTATTTTTATTGCATTAGGCCATTATTTTACTACCTGTTGAGAAAATCTTGGTCAAAGGTTTCAAGCCAATTGTTGCGCTCTCAAATTAGGTCAGTTGCTTTCATTTTATTCACACACATATATTTTCCTTATATGATACCTTCTTTCGATTGAGAACAACACTTTTGTCTTATGGCTTCATGGTTTACCATTATTGATTTAAGTGTTTTTAATCCAATCCTTGACCTTTTTTTTTTTGTCTTTGCTTTATTATTAGCCATCTGAACTACATGAACTTGATTAAAAAAGTGATGGCTTCATGGTTTGCTATTACCATTACCATTGAATTATATGCGTGTTAGTAGGAATAATTTTGATGTTCTCTTACTTGATGAAGTTATTGGATTTAATTGCTGATATTTTCTAAATTGCCTTAGTTAGTAAGTTTTGTTGAATTAAGTTGAAATGGTTTGTTGTTGAAATTTTGGGATGTCTTACTTGTTGAGGGGAAATGCGCGAATTTTTTTTTTTTTTACAAGATTGAGAAAAAACCATGTCATTCTTGAAATTGTTATGAACTTGACTTTGTTGTTGGAAATGTCTTAGGTGATAAGAAAATGGGTCATAGTTGGATGAATGCTTTGAGAACTAGTGAAGAATATGAGAATGGGGTGGAAGAGTTTATTGAATTTGCTAGAAGGAATGTGGCTACAAAAAATGGGATGTACTATTGTCCATGTGTTAATTGTTTAAATGGGGTTCGAAGGGATATTGCTGATATAAGGGACCACCTAATTTGTGATGGAATAAACCTTCGATACACAACGTGGATATGGCATGGTGAGGAGGTAACTCCCAAAGGCATCCTACGAAAATGAAGTTGAGGTAGATGATGATGGAATGGAGAGAATGATTCATGATGTTGAGGTTGAATCCTTTGCACAACCGCATGAATATGATAGCGTGCGGAGTGACGCAGAGACACCTTTGTTCCCTGGGTGTACTAAGTATACACGGTTGACTCGGGACCTTACATTTGGTCAACTTAAAGGCAACATGTGGGTGGACCGATAGCAGTTTCACGTCGTTGCTTGAATTGTTGTGTGATATGTTTCCGATAATAATGTACTTCCAAATCGTATGTATGAGGCCAAGAAAATCTTATCTACGATGGGTATGTAGTATAAAAAGATACACAGTTGCCCTAATGACTCGCATATTGTACAGAAATGAGTATGAAGGCCTTAGTAATTGTCCGAAGTGTAAAACTTCACGATACAAAGTGAAGAAAGGTGGTGGTTTCGGAGATCACACAAAAAAAAGGCAACCTTTGAAGGCCTTGTGGTATCTTACCATAATTCCTCGGTTTAAGCGTCTATTTACTAGTGAAGCAACAAAGAAAGAAGTTGAGATGGCATTCGATGAGAGAATATCCGATGGAAAATATCTACGGCACCCGCCGACTCTCCAATGGAAGAAAATAGACGAAATGTTCCCGCAATTTGGCATTGAGCCAAGAAACCTTCTACGGGGCTTTGTACAGATGGCTTCAATCCGTATCGAACTCTTAGCAAGTACCCATAGTGCATGGCCGGTTCTCCTTGTAATATACAACTTACCTCCCCGGCTATGTATGAAAAGCAAGTATGTGATGCTTTCTATGATGATTTTCGGACCAAAACAACTGGTAACAATATCGATGTGTACTTGGCGCCTTTGGTTGAGGATTTGAAGAAGTTGTGGGAGGAAGGCATAGATGTGTTTGATGCATATAAGAAGGAGTCCTTCAAGTTGCGTGCAATGATTTTTACCACGATCAACGACTTTCCCGCATATGGAAATTTGTCTCGGGTACGGTGTGAAAAGGCATAAAGCATGTCCAATATGTGAAGCTGACACAAACTTCCAGCAATTAAAGCATGGAAAAAAAACGGTCTACCTCGGTCACATGAGGTTTCTTGATCGGTTCCACCCATATCGTAAGTTAAGAAAGCGTTTTAACGGCTTACCGGAGCATAGAACGGCTCCAAAGGCATTAACTTAGGAGAGGAAGTCTATAGTCGGGTGATGCATATCAATGTCACATTGGGTAAGTAGAAAAGGATAGCGGGTGAGAAGAATATATGGAAGAAGAGATTAATTTTCTTTGATCTTCCATATTGGCGTAGTCTTGATGTGAGACACAGTCTTGATGTGATGCATGTGGAAAAAAATGTTTGCGATAGCCTTGTCAAGACTCTTTTGCACATACCGGGGAAGACTAAGGATGGAATTAGTGTGAGACTAGACCTGGTTGATATGGGAATAAGAGAACGGTTACATCCACGAGTAACGGAAGATGGTAAGAGGGCATACATGGAGCCAGCAACTCATACACTATTAAAAGCGGAGAAAAAAAGTTTGTGTGGGTGTCTATATGACATTAAGGTTCCACAAGGATATTCTTCAAATTTGAGAAGGTGTGTTTCAATGGACGATTTGAAGTTAGTGGGAATGAAGCCTCATGATTATCATGTGTTGATGCAACAACTATTACCAGTAGCTATTAGGGGCATTATGAAAGATGAAGTGCGGACCACTATAACAAAATTGTGTATTTTCTTTAATGCTATATGTAACAAAGTCATTGACATTGAAAAGTTGGATGAATTGGAAAATGAGGGTTATATTATTTTGTCCCAACTAGAGATGCATTTTCCTCCCGCATTTTTCGATATAATGGTGCACCCGATAGCGCACTTGGTAAGGGAGGTAAGGCTCGCGGTCCGGTTACCTAAGGTGGATGTACCCTTTCGAGCGATACATGAAGATCTTAAAAAGGTATTCTAAAAATCCTTATCGACCGGGAAGCCTCAATCGTTGAGAGATATGTAGTGGAAGAGGCTATGGAGTTCTCAAAGATTATCTATCGTGGTCGACGTTACAATCTCAAAGATGATAAGGGGATAAGTGAGGGAACTCGAGGAATCAAACTGAAGAATATGCTTCGTGCCGAGGTGTTGCAAGCACACCCGTACATCTTGAATAATACGGAAGAAGTTCAAGGTGGAATATCACCTAGAGGGGGTGAATAGGTGATTATGAAAATTCTTTCGCTAATTGCTCAAGAACACTTAAAACGAGAGATAGAGAGAAGAGCGATGAACACAAGAGGTTATACTGGTTCGGCCCAATTCTTGACCTACGTCCGGTCCCCGTAAACACTGGGATTCCACTATCTCAATCCTTGATTACACACTCAGTAACTCTCAAGTAATCCTCTCACTAGGACTTACCCTCTTTACAAGTTGTAACCAAATAACTCGAGACACAATTACATACTCTATAAACGAAGGATGATCCTTTTACTCTCGGACTCACTCCCCCTTACAAGTTGTAATTGTACACCCACACTCAAGATACCTCTATCTTGAGATTTGAATGAATTGTAATACAAATGATAAGACTCTCTCACAGAGTAGATAGATAATGAACACTGAAGCTCAATGATATCTAAAGATATATACGTAATAGAGATTGAACACTTTGTATTCTTTTTGTACGTGTATGTCTTGATTCGTGTAGATGAACTCTCTTCTTCGTGAATTTATAATAGTTGAAGAAATAGCCGTTGCTAGGATTTGAATTCGTCTTTTGATTTTGACCGTTGGTAGCATTTAACCATTCGCACCAATCTCGCCTTAATTGGATTCAATCCGTTGTCTTTGGTCGTCTCTTGTTTTACGGAACTATTGCTGACCGTTGCTAAATCATCTGAAAATCACTCAACATTATGATTAATGATATCACAATAAATGTTGAATGATGTTTAGAAGTAGTATAAGATCTTTTGGGATTCATTTGGATGTTGTTGATGAGAATTCAAGATTTCGCACACGGTGAAGAAAACCACGAGAACCCAACTTGATCTTTGCTTGACTCGAGTTGAAGAACCAGTGACTCGAGTTAATCGATTAATTGGATTCAAAGTAATGTTTTCAGGATGCTTTTTAACTTGAGGCTCGAGATCTTTGACTCGAGGCTGAGGCAACTCGAGGCGGATAGGAACAGACTCGAGTTGAATGAATGTCTATTATACAGGTGTCCAACTGGAGGTGAATTATGCGACTCGAGGTAGATCATAAACTTGAGGTGGGCTAAGATGACTCGAGGTTCTCCAGTTGCTTTGTAACGAGAATCGATGTGGAGTTTGTTGTAAGTGAATGTGACTCAAGGTTGGGGAAACTTGACTCGAGTTAATCCATCATTGAAAACTAAGAAGATTGATTTCCACATTATCGACTCGAGGCAACACTTCGACTCGAGTTAAAAACCGCTCTCCATTGTTCAAACTTTCGGGAAGGCCATTTGACTCGAGGTGGAACTCCGACTCGAGGTAAAACCTTTCTCCATTGTTCAATCTTTCTGCTCTTTAAAACTCGAGGTAGACCCTTTAACTCGAGGTAAAAAGTTCTCTCTAAAGTGAGATATAGAAGAAACCCAAGGTTATGCTGAATTGACTCTAGAATCACATGTGTCAACTTTCGAGGACCATATCGCCCTGGTCTGAGATCCTTTTTGGTTGATTCAAATCTTTATGGAAATCTCTGTGTGTCATCTTTCCAATGGCACCGATTTTAGCTCAATTGGATTTGTAGTTTGTGAGATACACTCAAAACATTGAAGCTTGGTTCTTTGTGATGGTGATGTTTGTGTCAACTTGTAAAACTCATATCTCTCTTATCTGAGATCATTTTGTCTTATATTATATATCAAAATGACGTGTTGGATGTCTAGTTTCATATGCCTTTGGTTTCGTATCAATCTGATACCTGGTTTGAGAGATATCATCAAATTACCAAAGGTCACCCGAGCTGAACGTGGAACAGAGTGCAACCGAAGTGCCGGAAATGCACTTTGACTCGAGGCGTAAGGAAATCTGACTCGAGTTAGCCCCGACTCGAGGCAATAAGTTGGTTGCCTCGAGTTAAGGTGTTCGGATGCCAAAAACGCTTAAAAATCACCCCGACTCGAGGTAGTGAAGCTTCTAACTCGAGGTTATGACCCCGACTCGAGGTAATGAGTTCCTTGGCTCGAGTTAATCATACCGATGCCCAAACACACTGTAGAAATCATTCTAACTCAAATCTAAACATCCCGGCTTGATTTAGTTCATCCCAAAACTTGATTTTGCTTATTTTCACTTCGATTTGAGCCGTTCCAACTTCCATATCATAGTGGGGACTTCTAGAATTAATCTAGAAACTTGTATGATGATTTTCTCATTCGTAGAGCAAGTTCTTCCTTCTTCAATCTCTCATCTTGATTAATCTCCATAATTCATTTTGGACTAATCTACATCAAATATATTGTAGTTAGTCAATATACAAGATAAGTATGATATACAATCTTTTTGCTCTTAATGACATCTATATAAGACATCATCAAAACTAATCATAACCAACAAGTTCAACCATACATTGATGAACACAGAAAGACTTTGAAGAATATGAATCCAAGGAAGAATGACATGCATATAGCTAATGAGCAAAAGAAGACATTTATAAAGTGGTTCCAGGAGAAGGTATTGCACGAGAGACCGGTGTGTCGGCTACAATCGAGTGGTTAGCCTGGGGGCCTTCTTATCAGTCATCACTTGGACAGGTTATGATATCAACGGATATTCTTTCTACACAAAAGACCAAGATGACGAAGTTATGTGCAAAACACCGGGGTGATGGTTGAAGTGAATCCATGCACTTTTTCGAGTTCGAAAGACAAAAACCTAAGGTGTTAGCATCTATGGCCTATTATGGAGTTATTGAAGAAATATGGGAGATGAGCTACACTAAGTTCAAAGTTGCTTTATTTAAATGTAAGTGGGTTAACAATAATGCTGTTGTAATAGATCCTAAATTTGGATTTGTCTCGCTCGATCTTCAAAGACTTGGTCATAGAGACAAGCCATTCATTCTAGCAAGCCAGGCGAAACAAGTGTTTTATGTTACAGAACCTGCAAATAACAAAATGTCCATTGTACTTCAAAGTAAAAAAAAGACGTATGGTGAAGAATCCTTGAACCTGGACGATACACTCCCTTTCACAACAAATCCACCTACAACACGTGAAGTAGAATTGGTAGATGATGAAGAATATGCTCCAAGGAAGGATCATTCGAAGGAATATGGGAAACCATATAAAGTAAGATCTTAAGTTATGAAAAAGTCCTATGTTATTTTTGTACGGTTTAACATGTTAGTTCATTTTATTCATTTGTTTATTATTTAATAATAGCTCTATCTAACATTATTGATTTGTCTTTGATGAACAGGAATATGTCTAGCTCTGACGAGTCATCGAGTGATGGTGGGAATGACGTACCGATGGGGAGAAAGGGTAGAGGTAGCACACATATGGGTGCGTTAATTGCACGTCGTCACAGTCAGAAAAAGAGGCTGCATGTGGAGTTCGATGCCAATATGAATCCAATTGGTCCAAAGGAAGACAATTTCATTAGCTACGTAAGCTATCTGGCTCGAAGCAAAGTTCGCATTGTATTCTCTCATTGGAAGTTGGTTCCTCCTAAAACGAAGGAGTTGATCTGGGCACAACTTTTGGTATCTCACTTTCGATATCTTATGCATTTGTATCTTTAGTTTTATCACTTGATTTCTTTCATATCTTCTCTTTTACCTTGAAGCAAACGTATGATGTGCCTAACAATAAGGCCATGAACAAGCATTGGATGGGCGAGGTTCGTATACGTTGGAAAGACTTTAAGAACAAGCTCACTAGAAAGTATATTCGAGGGGTAAAGAGGGACAAGGACCCATGTCAGGACTATGATTACATTTCTCCAGAGGACGGAGTTTGTGGCGTCACGCCAGAATCCTGAATTTCTTGTAAAATTTCTTTCATATCTTATCTTTTAGTTGAATCTTTTTGACATCGAAGGCTCGTTTTATTTGTTTTTGTGTCACGAGTAAAACAAGTCAGTCAATAGAGAGAGGCAAGCGAGAAATAAGTATCCACATTGCATGTCTTGGGGTGGCTATAAGAAGCTTGAACGGAGGCCGATGGAAGAAGAGTTGCGAAAATGAAGGAAGCTGTCAATCCGATCCTTCCACCGTTATCCAGCCTCGAGCGTCCTCCTCGCCACAAAAAATGGATAGCTGCGAGGATGAAGGGCGAGAAATACATAAATGAAGATGTGGGCGAGGTTGCTTCAAAGATTGTAAGTAGTTAAATTAGAAGTATTAAATAGCCTCAGTTGTTTCATATTTTTAGAGTTTAATTAGTTACTATTTATGAAAAATCCTATGATACGGGATGTGCTTGAGCAACAAAGCGCCAAGGTTCATTCACGCGGGTACACGGATGGACATTTTGTCCACGGCGATTGGAAAGCCCGATTACCTTGATCTTTGTTCATGGGAGCCGAAGGGAGTTAGTGTCGCGAAATACTTTGGACGGCGTTCGAGTTGTTCGCATGACGATGACAACCCTAGTCCTCGCCTTGTAGCCAAAATTCGAGCGTCCCTCGTAGATGAGGTTATGGCACAACTACGGGGTGAAATGAGGGAGATGATACAAGGGAAGGTAAATACACAACCTTCAAACCAGGAATCCGGCCTTCCCAAGCAAAGCAAAGAAAGTTTTCACGCTCCGAGATGTACCTATTGGTGAACCTTCTCATCACTCTCCAGATGTACTTATTGACGAGCCTGGCAAGTCTTCTCACACTCCACAGGGGGGACAACCCTGCACTCTATATTTGGATGACCCACACCGCGTATTGTTGCAGATGGTCTTGTTTACCTAGAACAAACCACACACCACAATATGCAAATTCCACAAGACCAACGTAGGGTGACTCGACAAGTGTGCGAGAGGGGAAGAAAAGACAGCCATCCGATTGTTGATGAGGAGGTTCCCACGCTAGACGCCACCACATCGTTCATCCTTTGGCCACATCATCTTATTGAGGTGGGGACGACACCTCCAATGGTAGGAAATACATTATCGATTGACGATGAGTAGGGTTTAGGATTGATTTTCATTGCTAACCCACTCATAATTTTTTTATTATGTTTTCATAGCATGAACAAGCTCATGGGCAGATTTCCATACTTATCACAAATGCGAGAGCTCTACCAGGACATCGTCTCTATAGGCTTGCAGATGCCTCCGGCATTGTCGGTGCGAGACAAGACATATCCGATATCAATTGACAAGAAAGATTTGTGAGTTTATGCATATGGACTGTTTAGATATACAGTGGCTTCAACTTGCAATCCTGTAAGTTTTTTTTTACCTTTTAATTATGTCAATATCTTTTTTTGTTTAATATATTCAACAACACTTATCATTTTATTTCGATCGTAGTGTACGCACGACATATGCAAAAAGGGAGACCGATTGGATTCGTATGGATTCTTATGTCCTGGATCCACGGCTTGGCTTGCAATATCTTAGCCGGGAGGGCCATTTATGTTGGTTTAACAATGGGCGACATAAAATCGTCTTGTTATCTAGCGCCAATACATGAAAGGTGCGTATTTTTTTTGTCTATATAAGATTTTTAAGGAAAAAATGTTTTTTTATCTTAGTTTAATATTAATATGTATATGTTGTAGTGCTCATTGGACCTGTGCGTTGTTTGTCCCGCCAAGAACGCATGTTATTGGTTCGATTCCATAGGTGGCGTGCCAACCGAGGATATCAAAAACATGTTTGCCGAGTAAGTAAATTTTTGTCTAAATCATCGATTCTTTTTTTAAATGAATTCTTTTCATGTCTCGTTAATTTTCATTTTAATGATAGTGGTCTTAGGACATATAGACAGATTCTTTGGAGCACGAGAGCGAGTTGGACCGAAGTGGTTTTATCCGAAGGTAAGTAGTTTCAATTCAAGTTTTTTTCGAGACACGGTAGCTTTACGTTTTAACAATTTGTTTTTTATTTATAGTGCCATCACCAACCAGGGAACACCGGAGTGCGGATACTACGTTATCAATTGGATGCAATCTATCGTTTCCACGGACGTACTACTTGGCTTGCAAAACGTACGTAATGCTCAGTGATCCTCAAATGATGATATTTTTTGTTGTGGTACTTCAGTTGTTAATTATACCTTGTTTTCCAATTTACAGTTTTTCCGTACTGAGGATCCATACTCACAGGATGACATCGATTCGATTCAAGACATGATGGCTAGATATCTTCTTGAACATGGCTCAATGTGAATATATAGGCAAGTCATTACTTGTCGGGGTGATTGTCATTGTGAAACTTATTAAGTTGTCTTGATTTCGGTTTCGTAAATTATTGGTGCTGCTCTTGAATTTGCCACTTTAATTGCTATGAATATGAGGTTAGATCACTTGTTTAATTCTCGAAATAGATCACTGTCATATGAGGTTTGATTTTGCCATTATACCTTCGCATTTGATTTTCCAATAACCAAGACTTGAGAATTTTGTTGAATCATACCATCATAACTGATTTCTGAAAGTTTTATGTGTGCTTCTTGCTTGGGAGGTGTTTGATTTGCTTGTGTGGTACCGTGATTATTACTAGGTGGCTCTCATTCACTTTAGCATTAGAGTTGAGCTAAATTCTGTATCTTTGAAACCTTGAAATTCTGTTAAGCTTTGTGTTCAAAAGTCATTCTTCGCTATATATATTTGCCTCTTGTCGCATATCGTGTTATTGCCAATTGAAGGGAATGTTGATGCTATCTAATTGCTGCATTAAATTGTGAAAGTTGTGAAATTTTGGAGATTAATTGCCTCCAAATGTGAGAAAAATTTGTTGTCATAGTGGTTCTTTGTTTGTTGTTTTGGTCTAGTTTTAGTAACCTAAATCTAGGTCATACCTTCTTTCTTTTCTATTGTTGAATTTGCTGAAAGTTTCTGATTGCTACACTTTAATTCATTATCGTGTGACTTTCCCGAACTTGTCTTCTTAGGCTCGCAGTTGAAGTTTTCTCTTTGGAGTTGTTGATATTCTTGCATCCTCATGGTTATGTTGGAAGCTAAGTTGTGAATTTGATTGATTTTGTTGAATTGATCAGAACATCTATATTGTCATTCTCTTGTATGATCTTGTATGTGTAGCCAATTCTTTTGTTGAAGTCACTTTTACAATTTTCTTATTGAACCTTGCTGTATTCATTGTTATTTCACCTTCTTTTGATGGAATGCACATACATATAATTCATACAGTCATTTAATATTATCATTACTGTATATGCGCTTAATTATTTTGTGAAGTATTTGCAGCAAATTGGCCAAACAAAACAAAGCGGCAAGCACTTTTTTTAAAAAAAATAATAATTTAAGGCGACACGAAAATCAATTCAGGGCGTCTTTGGATCATAAGAGACGACCGGAATAGATAATCAGGTGGCCTAAAATGGCATATGAGACGACCTGATTTGGGTTTAGGTCGCCTCATATGAGGCGACCTGAACTCTTTTCAGGTCGCCTCATATTCAGGTCGCCTCATATGGGGTGACCTGAACTCTTTTCATATGAGGCGACCTGATTTGTGTTATGGGGCGACCTGAACTATTTTCAGGTCGCCTCATATACACCAAACGACTTCGCTCTCCCCGACGTCCCGTAGAATAAGGACGTTAATTGGGTCTTTTTTAGGTCGTCTTTTAGGTATTTTGTAGTAGTGAGTGAGTAGGTCATATGAGACAACATATCTAGTTTTGATCTTTTAAAACTACTCATTAAAAGATATCTTCACTTTGATGTTGCGCTATTTAAGATGTCAAAACAAAGAACACTCATCAAGTGAAATACATACCTAGTCAGTATATTATACAAAGTAGGAGGGCGAATTCATCCCACTATTATATATTATTGTGCTTCTTCAATTGGCGTGTAATTGTGTACATGTGCCCGCACGCATCTCTACTATTTTTTTCCTTTGTAAAAATGCATACGGGAGGTTTAACCAATGATGTTAAGTGATTTTGAAACCCCCCCCCCGCCACAAAAAAAAGTTAAGGGATTTCGCTTTTTTAATTTCCCACACCAACTACAATAACTTCAATTTCATTCAAGCTCCAAACAGATCATACAAACATTCATGATAGAAAACCCACAAGTTTACAATGCGTTCATTAAAATGCCAAGTGCAATGATTTAAACAAGCATACACTCACAAATGAAATTCAATCCCCCATGAGTTGCCCAATTATGATAGTGTGAAATTGATCCAGCAAATGAGATTTTGGATACTTGTTCCATGGTTGGCCGACACTGAGGGGTCTCATTCAAGCAAGAAAATGCTATTTTTGCGACTAAAATGACTTCACTTGGAATTGGTTTTCTCAAGGTATAAAGTCATGAGTCCAACACCTCCTTTAACAACAAGTTATTAGTGGTTGAATTCTCTGGCAAAGATAAACTAAGCTCTGTTGAATGTTCTCTCATAATGATTTCTAAAATCAATACCCCAAAACTATAAAAGTCACATTTCTCGTTTGCTTTCATTATGAGAGCAATCTCTGCAATAGATTTAATGTTATATAAATATATATATCTATAATATTCCAAAAAGTAGTATTTTGGAAGGAATAGACAAAGAGGTCTTACCTAGTGCAGCGTACCCAAATGTGCCAACGAATCTGGTCATGTTGTTTGAATTAGGATTCTAAAACTTTGCAGTTTCAAAGTCAATGATATGAGCTTCTTCGTATTCTAAACTTAGAACATTCTTGCTTGATATGTCAAGATGAACAATCGAGTGAAAAATGTTGGTTCTCGAAGAGATTTTGATGATTGCCAACAATTGTAAACAAAGAATGAGGATTTGCTCTCGATGTTGGAAATCTCGAGTGAGAGCAAACCTCGAGGTTTCGAGAAAACCTCGAGGTTTGGTCTTATGAGGAAGTATCAAGGTTGTGTATTCCAACTTAAGAAAACCTGGTTTCACAAATAAATGTGAAACCTCGAGGTTTATTGAGAAACCTCGAGGTTTTGATCTTCCGAGAAAACCTGGTTTCACACCAAGTTGTGAAACCTCGAGGTTTACTTCCAAACCTCGAGGTTATGCCTTGGCGCCAAACCAAGGATTTGAAAATCATTTGTGAAACCTCGAGTATTATCGAAACCTGGTTTCGACTTCCCGAGAGCCAATGTTTTCCAGCAAGTTGAAAACCTCGAGGTTTCCATAGAAACCTCCAGGTTTGTGTTTTTGGGTCAAATCATTCAACCTTGTCATTTATCCAAAACCTCGAGTATTCCCTAAAACCTCGAGTATTGTGGCAACCCGAGAGCAATGAACTTACACTCATTTGAAAACCTCGAGGTTCCTTGAGAAACCTCCAGGTTTGGCTTCATCGCATATTTGCTGGGTTTCACACATAACGTGAAACCTCGAGGTTCCTAGACAAACCTCGAGGTTTGTGGTAAACCCAAGGAGCCTTCCTAATTGGAACATTATAAACCTCCAGGTTTAATTATAAACCTCCAGGTTTGTGGTTTTTGATGTAAAAACATGTTCAAGCTTAAATGAGCAAACCTCGAGGTTTGTGAACAAACCTCCAGGTTTCTGGTCGTTGTTTGAAATTTGAACTTAATGATTCTGCTATACCTTCATGTTTGATCTCAATGCTTTCCATGATTATTCCTTATTGGTACTGGATATATTTAATCCTCTTTTTAGTGAGTTTCAGACAGGTCAAGTAAGTTTTCCGAAGGTTTAAAGTAAAAGCAAAAGTGATGTCGAACATTAAATGCTCAACCCAGAAACTTGCATCCTTCTGGTTAATCCATCTGCACACGGTTGCAAAGCATTAAAGAATGATTACTACATCAAGCAACATCCTCTCCAACGGATTAATTTGCAGAGAGTCAACTCTGACTATTCAACCAGCTGGACTAAGTGAGTTTCAGAAAGAGAAGAAGACCTAAGTAGCTCACAACTTCTGTGGATCATCTCCAACGGTCGATTATTAATGCAACGGTCTATTAATGCTTTGTCTAGCTATAAATAGAGCTGCATTCAATTCTTCTCAACCACTACAACAAGCGAAAACGCACAAGCATTCAAGTTTCTAAACTACCTTTCGGTTTTTCACTTGTATTCGTCTTTTGACATTATAAGCTTCGGTGTTTATTATCATCTACTCTTAGAGAGAGTCTTTATCGTAAATCATTTATTGAAAGGAATCACAAGTCAAGGGGACTTGGTGATTTGGGAGTTCATTGATTACAACTTGTAAGGGGGAGTGAGTTCTAGAGAGAGAACTACTCTTTGAGTACAAGACTAGTGTGTAATCTTTGTGATAGTGAAAAACCCAGAGAGTCCGGGGATTTGGATGTAGGTCAAGTTGTTAAGACCGAACAAGATTATAAATTTCTCGTGTCGGCCTATTCTTCTTTCTACTCTGTTCATCTCTGTTTTTGTTATCTAAAACAGAGCAGATTTCAGAAGATTTTAAAATACCCCTCTTGGGTATATAGCTCCACTTTCATTTGGTATCAGAGCAAGGTCTTCTCTTAAGAGCTTAACAACTCGAGAAGGATCATTATGGAAGGTATCTTACCCGATGGAGCATCTATCAACAGACCACCGGGCTTCAATGGAGAACACTACTCCTTCGGAAGGCCAAATTCAAATTGTTTGTTATGGCAACCGAGTATGGTCTATGGAGAGTATTTGAAAGAGGAGATTATGAGCCATCAACCGTGGAAGATGGAGTCAGAGTTCCCAAGCTAGAAGAGGAATATGATGAGAACGACAGAAGAAACGTCACCCTCAACAGCAAGGCGGTTCTACTGCTCCAAAGTGCACTAAGTCAACAAGAATACTTTCGTATTTGCACCTTATCATCCGCTAAGGCCATGTGGGATGCCTGGAGATAGCTCATGAAGGGAAGTGGAGTGAAGCAAAAAGAGTCAATACTCTTATGACCGAATATGATCTTCTTCGAATGAAGCCTGGTGAATCTATTGGAGAATTTCAGCTTCGTTTCACTCATCTCATAAATCAACTCGCGGCTCTTGGAAAAGAGTATGACCAACCGGGATCCAAGTAAGGAAGATCTTAAATATCCTTAACAAGGAATGGGAAGCCAAGGTCACTATTGAAGAGGCTCGAGGAGAGTCAATGACGTCGCATCGCTTTCTATTCGGAAGCCTCTGCGAGTATGAGGCTAAGCTCAAATTCAAGAAGGGACTTGATGAAGTTCATGGCAAGAACAAAGGAATTGCCCTCAAGGCCGCAAGAGAAGCTAAAGATTCAGATGAGGAAAATGAGAATGCGAGACGAAGATGAGGAAATAGGCATGATGGTTCGTAGATTTAAGAAATTCTACAAGAGGGACCAAGGCTTCAAGAAATTTCACAAAGCTAGCTCCATTTATGAGGCAAAGAAGCCGTCATCATCCGAATGTCAAAAGCCCGGCCATATCAAGTCTCGAATGCCCACAACCGAACAACAAAGACAAAGAAAAGAAGAAGTTCAAGTAAATACAAGAAGAAAGCTTATGTCTCCGAGCATCTGGGGTGATAGCTCATCGATGAAGATGATGAGGATGAGGAAGAGAAAGCCAATATATGCCTAGTTCTTGAAGAAGAAGAGCAACGTGCTAAACTCGAAGAGGTATATGATTGCAAACCTCCTTATGATGATCTGTTTGATGAATATATGACGTGGAATTCGAATTTGAAAAACTTGCTGAAAAATATTTCAAACTGAAAAATCGAAATCGGCACTTGAATCTCAAGTTGAAATGTTGTCTTCTTCGAAAATACTATTTGTAAAGATTGTCGATCTGAAGAAAAAGAATTCATATCTTACAAAGGCACTTGAGAAATTCACTAGAGGAAGTGAAATGCTCAATGTCATTTTGAAACAACAACGTTTTATAAATGATAGATCAGGCATTGGTTACGCACTGATTTTGATAAGAAGAAAGGCAAGAAGAAGAGTGGTCAAAAAACATACATGAACTATTTCACAAAATCAGTTCACTCTTCAAACCCTTTGCGCATTGCAATTACCGTAATAAGAAGGGTCATTCTACTTCATCTTGCTTTCATAGAAAAGAAAGAAAAATTAAGCCCGTGGGAAATTATCAATGGGTACCAGAAAGGAACTTATGTTCCTAAGGTCAAAACTAACTCCAAAGGACCCAAGAAAAGATGGGTACCTAAGGCTTGATCCCTTGTGAATTGCAGGTTTGTCTTAGAGCATCAAGACCCAACAAGTGGTACATTGATAGTGGGTGCTCAAGACACATGATCGGAGATGAATCCAAATTTCTTTCAATCAAACCAAAGGATGGTGGTAGAGTCACATTTGGAGGAGACCAATCGGGAAAAATTGCCGGAATTGGTGAGATAGGAAACAATGAAGGTCCTCTCATCAAAGATGTCTACCTAGTAGAAGGATTGTGTCACAACCTCCTAAGTGTGAGCCAAAGCACCGACAAGGGTAACCTAGTTATCTTTGATTCAAATGAATGCTTGATTGTTAGAAAAGATTTAGTCCCCATTGATGATTTGAAAACTAAAGCCTTATTTAGAGCACCTAGAGATGGAAATTGTTATACTCTTAACCTCTCTAGCAATGCTTCGTTTCTGAAAATTGTTTTGTTAGTAACTTGAATGAGAGTTGGCTATGGCATAAGCGATTAGCTCATGTTAATATGTTTCAACTTAACAAGTTGCGAAAAAGGATTTGGTCATTGGTATTCCTAAATTGAATTTCAAAAATGACATAGTCTCGTGATGCTTGTCAAAAAGGAAAACAAACCAAATCTTCTTTCAAAGCAAAAAATGAGATCTCAACTAGTAGACCTCTTCAATTACTTCATATGGATCTAGTTGGACCCTAGAGTAAAAAGTCTTGGTGGAAATCTCTACACCTTGGTCATAGTTGATGATTACTCTAGATTTGCTTGGACAATATTTTTATCATCTAAAGATGAAACGTTTGATCGTTTGTTACCTTTGCCAAAAAGGTCCAGAACGAGAAAGGCTTTGCAATTTCGGGTATAAGAACCGATCATGGTGGCGAATTTGAAAACAACGCCTTCGCGAGTTCTCGTGACAATGTGGGGATTGATCATAACTTCTCGCCTCCAAGGACTCCTCAAAGAAACGGTGTTGTTGAAAGGAAGAATAGAGTCCTCACCGAGATGGCAAGGGCAATGTTAAATGAGAACAACACTTCTCAAGTGTTTTGGGTCGACGCAATGAGTACGGCTTGCTACATCTCCAACCGAGCCTATTTGAGGAAGAAGCTGAACAAGACCCCATATGAACTCTACAAGGGAAGAAAGCCAAATCTCAGCCACCTACATGTCTTTGGATGCAAGTGCTATGTGCACAATAATGGTAAAGAGAATCTTGGTAAATTCGATTCCAAATCTGATATAGGTATCTTCATTGGTTATTCAAATAGAAGTAGAGCTTATAGAGTCTTCAATACTACGCACTCGTATTGTTGAAGAGTCAATACATGTTGTTTTCTCGTGAATCCAAATCTGATAAAGCCTTGGACAATGAAGAAGAAAATGTTTTCAAAAATCAATTCTTTTCGAAAACTACTCCCGCTTCTATTGAAAATCCTGAAAATGTTTTTGAGGCTGATCCCCAGATCAACTTTGAAAATCCTGATCAGACTCAACCTAGAGCTTGGAAATTTATTAGAAATCATCCTTTAGACCAAGTTATAGGTGATATTAATCGTGGAGTAAGAACGAGAAATAGTACTTTGAATGAAGTAACCTTTTCGCATTTATATCTCATATAGAACCCTCTAAGATTGATGAAGCCCTTTCGGATAATGATTGGGTGTTAGCAATGCAAGAGGAGTTACATCGATTTGATAGAAATCAAGTTTGGGATTTGGTACCTAGGCCCAAAGACCATCCGGTCATTGGCACCAAATGGGTATTCAAGAACAAACGTGATGAGTCTGCAATCATTGTCCGCAACAAGGCAAGATTGGTTGCCAAAGGCTATAATCAAGAAGAAGGAATTGATTATGAAGAAACTTATGCTCCAAGTGGCAAGATTGGAAGCCATAAGAGTACTTCTAGCCTTTGCATGTGTAAAAGGTTTTAAATTATATCAAATGGATGTGAAAAGTGCTTTTTCGAATGGTTTTATACAAGAGGAAGTTTATGTAGAACAACCTCCTAGGTTTTGAAAATGAACATTGTCCAGATCATGTGTATCGTCTCAAAAAGGCTCTATATGGCTCGAAACAAGCTCCTAGAGCTTGGTATGAGCGATTAAGCAAATTCCTTCTTGATCAAGGTTTTGTTAGAGGAAAAAAGAGATACAACTCTCTTCATAAAGAGTAATAAGCTTAATGAAATTCTATTGGTTCAAATATATGTGGATGATATTATTTTTGGTGCTTCTAATGACGCTTTGTGTGAAGAGTTTTCAAAGACTATGCAGGGAGAATTTGAGATGTCCATGATGGGAGAGCTCAACTATTTTCTTGGATTGCAAATCAAACAAAGAAAAGATGGGATATTTATCTCCCAAACCAAATATCCGAATGATTTGTGAAGAAATTTGGAATGGACCAATGCAATGGTGCCGACACTCCCATGAGCTCAACCGCTTCATTGGATGCTGATGAGAAGGGCAAAGATTTCAACATCACAAAGTATAGAGGAATGATTGGATCACTACTCTATCTCACAAAGAAGTCGCCGGACATCCAATTCGGTGTCGGGATGTGTGCAAGGTTCCAATCTGCTCCAAAAGAGTCCCATGCTTGAACATGTGAAGAGGATATTCGATATCTCTCGACACAAAGACTTGGACTATGGTTTCCCAAAGGTCAACCGGAACACTTGGTGGCATACTCGATTCGGATCATGCCGGCTACAAGACAGATAGAAAAAGCACAAGTGGCCAATGCGAATTCCTTAGCAACTCACTTGTCTCTTGGTTCAAGAAGAAGTAGACGAGTGTAGCCGTATCATCAACCGAAGCCGAGTATGTGGCAGCATCAAGTTGTTGTGCTCAAGTCTTATGGCTCAAACAAAGAATCGTCGATCTAGGAATCAACTCGAAGGAGATCCCTATCTTATGTGACAACACAAGCACAATAAGCTTAGCCAAGAATCCAAAGCAAAGATACTCGGACTAAGCATATTGATGTCGACATCATTTCATAAGGGATCACGTTCGGTAAGAAAGATGTCAAAGTCATGTTCATCCCAACTCATCTTCAACTTGCGATATCTTCACCAAGCCTCGCCCAAGGAGTCATTCAATTTTATTAGAAGAGAATTGGGAATGGTAAATCCCAATGAGTTGTAAGTAATTCTAGCTTAAATTAGTAATACATTGTAATCCCGATGATCAAAGGTCACTAACTTAAGCATCGAGTGTCTAGATATGATTTATGCGAGGATTCGTGGTTTTGCTATCGAGGAGCAAAACCTCGAGGTTTACAAGAAAACCTCGAGGTTTGGTGGAACATGTTCACTCATGGTTTTTTGTCAAAGAGCAAAACCTCGAGGTTTTGCGTAAAACCTCGAGGTTTGGTGATGCATGCCCAAAGTCGAAAGTTTCGAGAATAGAAACCTCGAGTATGCGAGGAAACCTCGAGTATTTGATGAGACAGTAAAGCTTATCATTCGAAGGATAGCAAAACCTCGAGGTTTTGGAACAAACCTCGAGGTTTTCGTGCTAATAGGTCACAGGTTCACAATACACCTCTGACGTCCAGGTTAGTACCATGTCATCAAAACCTCGAGGTTTGGCATAAAGCCTCGAGGTTTGCTATTGCCTATATATATGCATCACTTGTTCATGTTCCTCAAACCTCGACCTAAACCTCTAGGTTTTGTTTTCCCTCTCGTCACCCACTCTCGATTCTCTCACTTTTCGACTTAATCCTCTCTTCTAAACCCTCAAATGGCATCAAAATCCAAATCCCAAGCTACTTCGGTCCCGATTCCGGTGTGGATAAAACGAAATCATGGTCTCCACCTCCACCTCCTCCACGGCAACCAGCTGAAACCAACACTTCGATCGTCTGTCAGAAAAAGACTCGCTCTACTCGTCTTCGTTATGGCATTGACAAATCGATCGAGGCGTTCAAGGAGAACTCCCGATGAAGAGTCTCCATCAAAGAGCAAAAGGAAACCAAGGGCACTAAGAAAGGGGTCTCTTTCAAGGAACCCGACCAAGAGCCTACTAAAGGTCCTTCCAAGAAGAGGAAAGAGCCCGAAGGCAAAGGAAAAGGGAAAGCTTTCGCATCCGGTTCGAACCCACCGGAAAGGACCCATCAAAGGCGGCAAGAATTTCAAAATCCACCGGTCCAACTAAGGCAAGGACCAAGAGAGCCTCATTTGCCAGGTCCCATCAATCATCCAAGGGTCAGTCATCCTCTATTCCTCAACAAGAAGAAGGAGAAGATGTGCCTCCTGTCATGGCCAATGCAGTATCTCGACATATACAAGCATATTTCTCCTCCGATGGCTTTGTCACCGACCCGCCACTCTTCCCAAACTCCGACAATGAGAAATTCGTGGAAGCGTACCTTCATCGCCTTTTTGTCCCTGTGGTAGTTATTGACTTGAAAACATATCGAAAGAGTGTCATTTTGATTTATCACCCCGGCTGAAACCTTATGAATCGTTCATTTCTATATCCGCCCCTTTTACCCCAAACTTGGTTCGATTGTTCTATTATAAGATGGAGTATAACAATGAACTGGGTGAATATGGAGAAGTGATTGAGGAAAGGGTCACTACCACTGTTAGAGATGTCTCCTTTACCCCGTCACCGCCATTCGAACAAAATTCGAGAATTGACAATCCCCCGCCCGTTCCGACTTCTCTTACAAAGAACCAGAAGTCTTCGAGACACTTAGGCCGGTGAGCCTTTTCCTCCAGATCAGCAACTCCGGCTCACATTCAAACCAAGCTCCATGACCGCCGTGAACCGTGTCCTATGGTATGTCTACTCAAGAAACTTCATCCCTAAGGGCGGCAATCTGGACTCACTTCACTCGGAATGACTACATGACCACTTTATCGCTTTTGTGAGGAAGGTTCCCTTCAACTGGGTGACCGGCTTCTCAAAGGGATGATCGAGTTTCATTTTGCCAAGAGGCAATTATCCCATATCCCGTATCCCTCATTGGTATCCGTCATCCCGTTCTACTACAAGATTTGGTATGTGGGTACCGCAGATACACTTGAGTATCCTCCCTTCTTCGGAAAACACGAGATGAATCTGATGAAGATCAAGTTTGAGGGGAAGGTTCTGCTCAATCTCGAGCTCCTTCACGATCACATCCGCCCTCACAAGCTCAAGAGGCCCATCCGCACCTCCACCTCCTCGCCCATCACTATCATCCGAGCGGCTTCTCGATTAAGCAAATTGTGGATGCCGCTCTTGCCTCAATGACTATGCGCATGGAGTTTGAGCTAGGCAAATTACGGCCGAGATGACTCGTGGCCATACCGGTCTCATTGAAATTCGGGATGCCATCAAGGAACACCTTGAAGCGCTTTCTTGGGCAATCACCGAGGTTAGGGAAAAGGCTGAAGAAATTGAGCTCAAAATGTCCACTCGGCTCATCTCTCATTCGGTCCTCACCGATAAGGTGGATCGATCATGCATCATCTCCACATTGGCTCCTCCTCTACTCCCGGCTCCAATCCCGATCCCGGTCCTTCCGGCCCCTCTCCTAGTTCACCCTCACCATCCTTCACCTTCACTTCCCATCCTATCCCTTCCTTCTCTCACACTCCCTCAACTCCCATTTTCTCCTCTCCTGTCTCTGAGGCTACCACTCCCACCACTATCATCCTTCCTTCTCCATCTACCCCTACCACCGAGATATTACCTTCTCCATCCATTGCCACCCCTGATACTGTCATTCTTAATCCCTCTCCTCCCTCCACTCCCTTGGTCAACCCTCCTTTTGAAGATGACAAAGGGGGAGAGACAAGCAAGGAGTTGTAGTAGAGTAGTTGTAGCAGGATGTCTTAGTAACTTTTTGAAGTTTAGGTTCGAGGTCTTTGAGAATCATGACATTTTCATTTTGTGCATTTTGTATTTTAAGTTGTATTACAAAGATCTTGTATTAATCTTTAACGAAATGCAACTTATATGTTCATGCTTCGCTCATAACCGATCGTTCTCTTGCTCTTACATTCGCACACAACTATGTTCTTGCAACCTCGAATATTTCAAAGTTTTAATTACAACATGCAAATTTTCTTGGACTTTCAAAGATGTTTGCTTACAAGTGTTGTCATCATCAAAAAGGGGAGAATGTTGGTTCTCGAAGAGATTTTGATGATTGCCAACAATTGTAAACAAAGAATGAGGATTTGCTCTCGATGTTGGAAATCTCGAAGTGAGAGCAAACCTCGAGGTTTCGAGAAAACCTCGAGGTTTGGTCTTATGAGGAAGTATCAAGGTTGTGTATTCCAACTTAAGAAAACCTGGTTTCACAAATAAATGTGAAACCTCGAGGTTTATTGTGAAACCTCGAGGTTTTGATCTTCCAGAGAAAACCCGGTTTCACACCAAGTTGTGAAACCTCGAGGTTTACTTCCAAACCTCGAGGTTATGCCTTGGCGCCAAACCAAGGATTTGAAAATCATTTGTGAAACCTCGAGTATTATCGAAACCTCCAGTGTTTCGACTTCCGAAAGAGCCAATGTTTTCCAAGAAGTTGAAAACCTCGAGGTTTCCATAGAAACCTCCAGGTTTGTGTTTTTGGGTCAAATCATTCAACCTTGTCATTTATCCAAAACCTCGAGTATTCCCTAAAACCTCGAGTATTGTGGCAACCCGAGAGCAATGAACTTACACTCATTTGAAAACCTCGAGGTTCCTTGAGAAACCTCCAGTGTTTGGCTTCATCGCATATTTGCCGGGTTTCACACATAACGTGAAACCTCGAGGTTCCTAGACAAACCTCGAGGTTTGTGGTAAACCCAAGGAGCCTTCCTAATTGGAACATTATAAACCTCCAGGTTTAATTATAAACCTCCAGGTTTGTGGTTTTTGATGTAAAAACATGTTCAAGCTTAAATGAGCAAACCTCGAGGTTTGTGAACAAACCTCCGTGTTTTCGGGTCGTTGTTTGAAATTTGAACTTAATGATTCTGCTATACCTTCATGTTTGATCTCAATGCTTTCCATGATTATTCCTTATTGGTACTGGATATATTTAATCCTCTTTTTAGTGAGTTTCGCATGTGTCAAGTAAGTTTTACCGAAGGTTTAAAGTAAAAGCAAAAGTGATGTCGAACATTAAATGCTCAACCCGTAAACTTGCATCCTTTCGGTTAATCCATCTGCACACGGTTGCAAAGCATTAAAGAATGATTACTACATCAAGCAACATCCTCTCCAACGGATTAATTTGAGAGTCAACTCGACTATTCAACCAAATTTGGACTAAGTGAGTTTCGAAGAGAGAAGAAGACCTAAGTAGCTCACAACTTCGTGGATCATCTCCAACGGTCCGATTATTAATGCAACGGTCTATTAATGCTTTGTCTAGCTATAAATAGAGCTGCATTCAATTCTTCTCAACCACTACAACAACCGAAAACGCACAAGCATTCAAGTTTCTAAACTACCTTTCGTTTTTCACTTGTATTCGTCTTTTGACATTATAAGCTTCGGTGTTTATTATCATCTACTCTTAGAGAGAGTCTTTATCTCGTAAATCATTTATTGAAAGGAATCACAAGTCAAGGGGACTTGGTGATTTGGGAGTTCATTGATTACAACTTGTAAGGGGGAGTGAGTTCTAGAGAGAGAACTACTCTTTGAGTACGAGTGTGTAATCTTTGTGATAGTGAAAAACCCAGAGTCCGGGGACCGGATGTAGGTCAAGTTGTTAAGACCGAACCAAGATAAATTCTCGTGTCCAGCTATTCTTCTTTCTACTGTTCGTTCATCTCTCGTTTTTGTTATCTAAAACAGAGCAGATTTCGAAGATTTTAAAATACCCTCTTGGGTATATAGCTCCACTTTCATTTGGTATCGAGCAAGGTCTTCTCTTAAGAGCTTAACAACTCGAGAAGGATCATTATGGAAGGTATCTTACCTCGATGGAGCATCTATCACCGCACCACCCGGCTTCAATGGAGAACACTACTCCTTCCGGAAGGCCAAATTCAAATTGTTTGTTATGGCAACCGAGTATGGTCTATGGAGAGTATTTGAAAGAGGAGATTATGAGCCATCAACCGTGGAAGATGGAGTCGAGTTCCCAAGCTAGAAGAGGAATATGATGAGAACGACGTAAGAAACGTCACCCTCAACAAAGAAGGCGGTTCTACCGCTCCAAAGTGCACTAAGTCAACAAGAATACTTTCGTATTTGCACCTTATCATCCGCTAAGGCCATGTGGGATGCGGAGATAGCTCATGAAGGAACAAATGAGTGAAGCAAAAACGAGTCAATACTCTTATGACCGAATATGATCTTCTTCGAATGAAGCCTGGTGAATCTATTGGAGAATTTCAGCTTCGTTTCACTCATCTCATAAATCAACTCGCGGCTCTTGGAAAAGAGTATGACCAACCAGTCCAAGTAAGGAAGATCTTAAATATCCTTAACAAGGAATGGGAAGCCAAGGTCACAGCTATTGAAGAGGCTCGAGGAGAGTCAATGACGTCAGTAGCTGCTCTATTCGGAAGCCTCTCTGAGTATGAGGCTAAGCTCAAATTCAAGAAGGGACTTGATGAAGTTCATGGCAAGAACAAAGGAATTGCCCTCAAGGCTGCAAGAGAAGCTAAAGATTCAGATGAGGAAAATGAGAATGCTGACGAAGATGAGGAAATAGGCATGATGGTTCGTAGATTTAAGAAATTCTACAAGAGGGACCAAGGCTTCAAGAAATTTCACAAAGCTAGCTCCGGCTATGAGGCAAAGAAGCCCGGTCATCCGCTACGAATGTCAAAAGCCCGGCCATATCAAGTCCGAATGCCCACAACCGAACAACAAAGACAAAGAAAAGAAGAAGTTCGTAAATACAAGAAGAAAGCTTATGTCTCCAAGATCTCGGGGTGATAGCTCATCGATGAAGATGATGAGGATGAGGAAGAGAAAGCCAATATATGCCTAGTTGAAGAAGAAGAAGAGCAACGTGCTAAACTCGAAGAGGTATATGATTGCAAACCTCCTTATGATGATCTCGTTTGATGAATATATGACCGTGGAATTCGAATTTGAAAAACTTGCTGAAAAATATTTCAAACCGAAAAATCGAAATCGGCTCTTGAATCTCAAGTTGAAATGTTGTCTTCTTCGAAAATACTATTTGTAAAGATTGTCCCGATCTCGAAGAAAAAGAATTCATATCTTACAAAGGCACTTGAGAAATTCACTAGAGGAAGTGAAATGCTCAATGTCATTTTGAAACAACAACGTTTTATAAATGATAGATCGTGCATTGGTTACGCATCGATTTTGATAAGAAGAAAGGCAAGAAGAAGAGTGGTCAAAAAACATACATGAACTATTTCACAAAATCAGTTCACTCTTCAAACCCCTTTGCGCATTGCAATTACCGTAATAAGAAGGGTCATTCTACTTCATCTTGCTTTCATAGAAAAGAAAGAAAAATTAAGCCCGTGGGAAATTATCAATGGGTACCGAAAGGAACTTATGTTCCTAAGGTCAAAACTAACTCCAAAGGACCCAAGAAAAGATGGGTACCTAAGGCTTGATCCCTTGTGAATTGCAGGTTTGTCTTAGAGCATCAAGACCCAACAAGTGGTACATTGATAGTGGGTGCTCAAGACACATGACCGGAGATGAATCCAAATTTCTTTCAATCAAACCAAAGGATGGTGGTAGAGTCACATTTGGAGGAGACCAATCAGAAAAATTGCTGGAATTGGTGAGATAGGAAACAATGAAGGTCCTCTCATCAAAGATGTCTACCTAGTAGAAGGATTGTGTCACAACCTCCTAAGTGTGAGCCGAGCACCGACAAGGGTAACCTAGTTATCTTTGATTCAAATGAATGCTTGATTGTTAGAAAAGATTTAGTCCCCATTGATGATTTGAAAACTAAAGCCTTATTTAGAGCACCTAGAGATGGAAATTGTTATACTCTTAACCTCTCTAGCAATGCTTCATTTCTGAAAATTGTTTTGTTAGTAACTTGAATGAGAGTTGGCTATGGCATAAGCGATTAGCTCATGTTAATATGTTTCAACTTAACAAGTTACTCGAAAAAAGGATTTGGTCATTGGTATTCCTAAATTGAATTTCAAAAATGACATAGTCCGTGATGCTTGTCAAAAAGGAAAACAAACCAAATCTTCTTTCAAAGCAAAAAATGAGATCTCAACTAGTAGACCTCTTCAATTACTTCATATGGATCTAGTTGGACCAGCTAGAGTAAAAAGTCTTGGTGGAAATCTCTACACCTTGGTCATAGTTGATGATTACTCTAGATTTGCTTGGACAATATTTTTATCATCTAAAGATGAAACGTTTGATCGTTTGTTACCTTTGCCAAAAAGGTCCGTAACGAGAAAGGCTTTGCAATTTCAGGTATAAGAACCGATCATGGTGGCGAATTTGAAAACAACGCCTTCGCGAGTTCCGTGACAATGTGGGGATTGATCATAACTTCTCGGCTCCAAGGACTCCTCAACAAAACGGTGTTGTTGAAAGGAAGAATAGAGTCCTCACCGAGATGGCAAGGGCAATGTTAAATGAGAACAACACTTCTCAAGTGTTTTGGGCGACGCAATGAGTACGGCTTGCTACATCTCCAACCGAGCCTATTTGAGGAAGAAGCGAACAAGACCCCATATGAACTCTACAAGGGAAGAAAGCCAAATCTCAGCCACCTACATGTCTTTGGATGCAAGTGCTATGTGCACAATAATGGTAAAGAGAATCTTGGTAAATTCGATTCCAAATCGATATAGGTATCTTCATTGGTTATTCAAATAGAAGTAGAGCTTATAGAGTCTTCAATACTCGCACTCGTATTGTTGAAGAGTCAATACATGTTGTTTTCTCGTGAATCCAAATCGATAAAGCCTTGGACAATGAAGAAGAAAATGTTTTCAAAAATCAATTCTTTTCGAAAACTACTCCCCGCTTCTATTGAAAATCCCGAAAATGTTTTTGAGGCTGATCCCCAGATCAACTTTGAAAATCCTGATCAGACTCAACCTAGAGCTTGGAAATTTATTAGAAATCATCCTTTAGACCAAGTTATAGGTGATATTAATCAGGGAGTAAGAACCAGAAATAGTACTTTGAATGAAGTAACCTTTTCTCGCATTTATATCTCATATAGAACCCTCTAAGATTGATGAAGCCCTTTCGGATAATGATTGGGTGTTAGCAATGCAAGAGGAGTTACATCAATTTGATAGAAATCAAGTTTGGGATTTGGTACCTAGGCCCAAAGACCATCCGGTCATTGGCACCAAATGGGTATTCAAGAACAAACGTGATGAGTCTCGCAATCATTGTCCGCAACAAGGCAAGATTGGTTGCCAAAGGCTATAATCAAGAAGAAGGAATTGATTATGAAGAAACTTATGCTCCAAAGTGGCAAGATTGGAAGCCATAAGAGTACTTCTAGCCTTTGCATGTGTAAAAGGTTTTAAATTATATCAAATGGATGTGAAAAGTGCTTTTCGAATGGTTTTATACAAGAGGAAGTTTATGTAGAACAACCTCCGGTTTTGAAAATGAACATTGTCCAGATCATGTGTATCGTCTCAAAAAGGCTCTATATGGCCCGAAACAAGCTCCTAGAGCTTGGTATGAGCGATTAAGCAAATTCCTTCTTGATCAAGGTTTTGTTAGAGGAAAAGCAGATACAACTCTCTTCATAAAGAGTAATAAGCTTAATGAAATTCTATTGGTTCAAATATATGTGGATGATATTATTTTTGGTGCTTCTAATGACGCTTTGTGTGAAGAGTTTTCAAAGACTATGCAGGAGAATTTGAGATGTCCATGATGGGAGAGCTCAACTATTTTCTTGGATTGCAAATCAAACAAAGAAAAGATGGGATATTTATCTCCCAAACCAAATATCTCGAATGATTTGTCAAGAAATTTGGAATGGACCAATGCAATGGTGCTGACACTCCCATGAGCTCAACTGCTTCATTGGATGCTGATGAGAAGGGCAAAGATTTCAACATCACAAAGTATAGAGGAATGATTGGATCACTACTCTATCTCACAAAGAAGTCGCCCGGACATCCAATTCGGTGTCGGGATGTGTGCAAGGTTCCAATCTGCTCCAAAAGAGTCCCATGCGAACATGTGAAGAGGATATTCAGATATCTCTCGACACAAAGACTCTTGGACTATGGTTTCCCAAAGGTCAACCGGAACACTTGGTGGCATACTCGATTCGGATCATGCCGGCTACAAGACAGATAGAAAAAGCACAAGTGGCCAATGCGAATTCCTTAGCAACTCACTTGTCTCTTGGTTCAGCAAGAAGTAGACGAGTGTAGCTGTATCATCAACTGAAGCTGAGTATGTGGCAGCATCAAGTTGTTGTGCTCAAGTCTTATGGCTCAAACAAAGAATCGTTCGATCTAGGAATCAACCCGAAGGAGATCCCTATCTTATGTGACAACACAAGCACAATAAGCTTAGCCAAGAATCCGGTGCAAAGATACTCGGACTAAGCATATTGATGTCGACATCATTTCATAAGGGATCACGTTCGGTAAGAAAGATGTCAAAGTCATGTTCATCCCAACTCATCTTCAACTTGCGATATCTTCACCAAGCCTCGCCCAAGGAGTCATTCAATTTTATTAGAAGAGAATTGGGAATGGTAAATCCCAATGAGTTGTAAGTAATTCTAGCTTAAATTAGTAATACATTGTAATCCCGATGATCAAAGGTCACTAACTTAAGCATCGAGTGTCTAGATATGATTTATGCAGGATTTCGTGGTTTTGCTATCGAGGAGCAAAACCTCGAGGTTTACAAGAAAACCTCGAGGTTTGGTGGAACATGTTCACTCATGGTTTTGTGTCAAAGAGCAAAACCTCGAGGTTTTGCAGAAAACCTCGAGGTTTGGTGATGCATGCCCAAAGTCAGAAAGTTTCAGAGAATAGAAACCTCGAGTATGCGAGGAAACCTCGAGTATTTGATGAGACAGAAAGCTTATCATTCTGAAGGATAGCAAAACCTCGAGGTTTTGGAACAAACCTCGAGGTTTTCGTGCTAATAGGTCACAGGTTCACAATACACCTCGACGTCTGTGTTAGTACCATGTCATCAAAACCTCGAGGTTTGGCATAAAGCCTCGAGGTTTGCTATTGCCTATATATATGCATCACTGTTCATGTTCCTCAAACCTCGACCTAAACCTCTAGGTTTTGTTTTCCCTCTCGTCACCCACTCTCTGATTCTCTCACTTTTCGACTTAATCCTCTCTTCTAAACCCTCAAATGGCATCAAAATCCAAATCCCAAGCTACTTCTGGTTCTGATTCCAGTGTGGATAAAACGAAATCATGGTCTCCACCTCCACCTCCTCCACGGCAACCAGCTGAAACCAACACTTCTGATCGTCCTGTCAGGAAAAAGACTCGCTCTACTCGTCTTCGTTATGGCATTGACAAATCGATCGAGGCGTTCAAGGAGAACTCCCGATGAAGAGTCTCCATCAAAGAGCGAGTAAAGGAAACCAAGGGCACTAAGAAAGGGGTCTCTTTCAAGGAACCTGACCAAGAGCCTGCTAAAGGTCCTTCCAAGAAGAGGAAAGAGCCTGAAGGCAAAGGAAAAGGGAAAGCTTCTGCATCTGGTTCAGAACCCACTGGAAAGGACCCATCAAAGGCGGCAAGAATTTCAAAATCCACTGGTCCAACTAAGGCAAGGACCAAGAGAGCCTCATTTGCCAGGTCCCATCAATCATCCAAGGGTCGATCATCCTCTATTCCTCAACAAGAAGAAGGAGAAGATGTGCCTCCTGTCATGGCCAATGCAGTATCTGACATATACAAGCATATTTCTCCTCCAGATGGCTTTGTCACTGACCCTGCCACTCTTCCCAAACCTGACAATGAGAAATTCAGGGAAGCGTACCTTCATCGCCTTTTTTGTCCTGTGGTAGTTATTGACTTGAAAACATATCAGAAAGAGTGTCATTTTGATTTATCACCCTGGCTGAAACCTTATGAATCGTTCATTTCTATATCTGCCCCTTTTACCCCAAACTTGGTTCGATTGTTCTATTATAAGATGGAGTATAACAATGAACTGGGTGAATATGGAGAAGTGATTGAGGAAAGGGTCACTACCACCGTTAGAGATGTCTCCTTTACCCCGTCACCGCCATTCGAACAAAATTCGAGAATTGACAATCCCCACCCGTTCGACTTCTCTTACAAAGAACCGGGAAGTCTTCGAGACACTTAGGCCTGGTGAGCCTTTTCCTCCGGATCGCAACTCCGCTCACATTCAAACCAAGCTCCATGACCGCCGTGAACCGTGTCCTATGGTATGTCTACTCAAGAAACTTCATCCCTAAGGGCGGCAACCTGGACTCACTTCACTCGAATGACTACGGACCACTTTATCGCTTTTGTGAGGAAGGTTCCCTTCAACTCGGGTGACCGGCTTCTCAAAGGGATGATCGAGTTTCATTTTGCCAAGAGGCAATTATCCCATATCCCGTATCCCTCATTGGTATCCGTCATCCTGTTCTACTACAAGATTTGGTATGTGGGTACTGCAGATACACTTGAGTATCCTCCCTTCTTCGGGAAAACACAGATGAATCTGATGAAGATCAAGTTTGAGGGGGAAGGTTCTGCTCAATCTCAGGCTCCTTCACGATCACATCCGCCCTCACAAGCTCAAGAGGCCCAGCCGCACCTCCACCTCCTCGCCCATCACTATCATCCGAGCCGGCTTCTCGGATTAAGCAAATTGTGGATCTTTGCTCTTGCCTCAATGACTATGCGCATGGAGTTTGAGCTAGGCAAATTACGGGCCGAGATGACTCGTGGCCATACCGGTCTCATTGAAATTCAGGATGCCATCAAGGAACACCTTGAAGCGCTTCTTTGGGCAATCACCGAGGTTAGGGAAAAGGCTGAAGAAATTGAGCTCAAAATGTCCACTCGCCCTCATCTCTCATTCAAAGTCCTCACCGATAAGGTGGATCGATCATGCATCATCTCCACATTGGCTCCTCCTCTACTCCCGGCTCCAATCCCGATCCCGGTCCTTCCGGCCCCTCTCCTAGTTCACCCTCACCATCCTTCACCTTCACTTCCCATCCTATCCCTTCCTTCTCTCACACTCCCTCAACTCCCATTTTCTCCTCTCCCGTCTCTCGAGGCTACCACTCCCACCACTATCATCCTTCCTTCTCCATCTACCCCTACCACCGAGATATTACCTTCTCCATCCATTGCCACCCCCGATATCTTGTCATTCTTAATCCCTCTCCTCCCTCCACTCCCTTGGTCAACCCTCCTTTTGAAGATGACAAAGGGGGAGAGACAAGCAAGGAGTTGTAGTAGAGTAGTTGTAGCGGGATGTCTTAGTAACTTTTTGAAGTTTAGGTTCGAGGTCTTTGAGAATCATGACATTTTCATTTTGTGCATTTTGTATTTTAAGTTGTATTACAGCATCTTGTATTAATCTTTAACTGAAATGCAACTTATATGTTCATGCTTCGCTCATCATAACCGATCGTTCTCTTGCTCTTACATTCTCGCACACAACTATGTTCTTGCAACCTCGAATATTTCAAAGTTTTAATTACAACATGCAAATTTTCTTGGACTTTCAAAGATGTTTGCTTACAAGTGTTGTCATCATCAAAAAGGGGAGAATGTTGGTTCTCGAAGAGATTTTGATGATTGCCAACAATTGTAAACAAAGAATGAGGATTTGCTCTCGATGTTGGAAATCTCGAAGTGAGAGTAAACCTCGAGGTTTCGAGAAAACCTCGAGGTTTGGTCTTATGAGGAAGTATCAAGGTTGTGTATTCCAACTTAAGAAAACCTGGTTTCACAAATAAATGTGAAACCTCGAGGTTTATTGAGAAACCTCGAGGTTTTGATCTTCCGAGAAAACCCGGTTTCACACCAAGTTGTGAAACCTCGAGGTTTACTTCCAAACCTCGAGGTTATGCCTTGGCGCCAAACCAAGGATTTGAAAATCATTTGTGAAACCTCGAGTATTATCGAAACCTCCGGGTTTCGACTTCCGAAAGAGCCAATGTTTTCCAAGCAAGTTGAAAACCTCGAGGTTTCCATAGAAACCTCCAGTTTGTGTTTTTGGGTCAAATCATTCAACCTTGTCATTTATCCAAAACCTCGAGTATTCCCTAAAACCTCGAGTATTGTGGCAACCCGAGAGCAATGAACTTACACTCATTTGAAAACCTCGAGGTTCCTTGAGAAACCTCCAGTTTGGCTTCATCGCATATTTGCTTTGGGTTTCACACATAACGTGAAACCTCGAGGTTCCTAGACAAACCTCGAGGTTTGTGGTAAACCCAAGGAGCCTTCCTAATTGGAACATTATAAACCTCCAGGTTTAATTATAAACCTCCAGGTTTGTGGTTTTTGATGTAAAAACATGTTCAAGCTTAAATGAGCAAACCTCGAGGTTTGTGAACAAACCTCCGTGTTTCGGGTCGTTGTTTGAAATTTGAACTTAATGATTCTGCTATACCTTCATGTTTGATCTCAATGCTTTCCATGATTATTCCTTATTGGTACGGATATATTTAATCCTCTTTTTAGTGAGTTTTGAGACGATGTGTCAAGTAAGTTTTCTCGAAGGTTTAAAGTAAAAGCAAAAGTGATGTCGAACATTAAATGCTCAACCCGTAAACTTGCATCCTTCGGTTAATCCATCTCGCACACGGTTGCAAAGCATTAAAGAATGATTACTACATCAAGCAACATCCTCTCCAACGGATTAATTTGCGAAGAGTCAACTCGACTATTCAACCATTTGGACTAAGTGAGTTTCGAAAGAGAAGAAGACCTAAGTAGCTCACAACTTCGTGGATCATCTCCAACGGTCTCGATTATTAATGCAACGGTCTATTAATGCTTTGTCTAGCTATAAATAGAGCTGCATTCAATTCTTCTCAACCACTACAACAACTGAAAACGCACAAGCATTCAAGTTTCTAAACTACCTTTCGTTTTCACTTGTATTCGTCTTTTGACATTATAAGCTTCGGTGTTTATTATCATCTACTCTTAGAGAGAGTCTTTATCTCGTAAATCATTTATTGAAAGGAATCACAAGTCAAGGGGACTTGGTGATTTGGGAGTTCATTGATTACAACTTGTAAGGGGGAGTGAGTTCTAGAGAGAGAACTACTCTTTGAGTACGAGTGTGTAATCTTTGTGATAGTGAAAAACCCGGAGAGTCCGGGATTTGGATGTAGGTCAAGTTGTTAAGACCGAACCAAGTATAAATTCTCGTGTCCGCCTATTCTTCTTTCTACTGTTCATCTCTGTTTTTGTTATCTAAAACAGAGCAGATTTCAGAAGATTTTAAAATACCCAATTCACCCCCCCTCTTGGGTATATAGCTCCACTTTCAAAACAACCATGATGCATAAGGGACAAAGCATTAGCCACACCTTTAACAACATTCACCCTCTTATTCCAATTAAACTCAATGGCTTGTTCCTCATTCTCTAGTACGTCATCCAGCCCGCCACCTTCAAAAAACCCATACAACTTTACAATGTTACGATGTTTGATTTCTGTTAAAGCTTGAATCTCACTTGTAAAAGCTTTATCATTGGAGATTTTCCCACTTGACATTGAATGAAGCTTCTTTACAGCAACAATGTCACCTACAGGCAACTCTGGCTGATAAACATTTCCTTGACTCCCTTTCCCAATAAGAGATTTGTCATCAAACTCCTCTATGGCTTTGATGACATCTCTGTACAATATTTCTCTTTCAAGACACCATACAAAATAAACATCTTCTAGTAGAGCTCCTTCATCTTTGCTCTTTGCTTTTGTTACTATTCGATAAAAATGATAGATCCTCCAGCAAGTACTAGTAGCAATATGGCCAAAGGAACCAATATTATCAAGAACTTTTTTCTCTTATGACCATGTCAATTTGTTTGTATATTCCACAAGAAGTTGAACCAGTGATATAACCACACAAACCATTATTATTCCTCAACGCATCAAAGTTGTGCAAGGCTGGCTTGATTGGGATGGGGCCTTCTAGCTGATTGTATGATATGTCAACAGTAGACAAAGCTGACATTGTTTTATTGAAACTGGAAGGAATGGTGTCAATGATATACTACAAAAAAGTTGGTTTTTGTGATGGAAAAAATCCGTCGCAAAAAAAGGGTTTTTCCATCATAAATTTCATTTGCGATGGAATTTTGCGATGGAATTCGTTTTCGTTGCAAACTTTGAATTTTGTGACGGAATTTGTTTCCGCTGCAAACTTTGCAATTTGCGACGGAATCCGTTTCCGTCGCAAAATCAAAATTTGAGAGGGAAAAGGAATCTATTGCAAATTTCAAATTTTGCGACGAAATACGTTTCGGTCGCAAAATCACAAGTTTGCGACGGAAACGAATTTCATCACAAAATCAAAATAAATTTCGAATCCTAATGGAGGATCTATCAATATCGTTTAAATTAGAGTAGTCAGAATCGTACCTTTCGTATGTGTCTTGTTCGATCACTAGGAGCCAACTGAATGAACCAGCTCCCTCTACTGGTATCCACACAAATAGAACTCCAACACAGGCAGCATGCCAGTGCCTCCAACATTTTTCTCCATATTGTCTAGGATTTCTCTCGTGCATGAAGGTGATGGTTTCTTGGAAACAGGTTATGGATAGGAGGAGTAAGATCATTGGAACCTTGCCCTTGTGGATGGCGCCTTTTTCTTTCTAAACTTTGGTGGAGACCGAAATTTAGAGAGCACAAGGCATCTTGTTTTTCTCCTAGGAAAACGTGCAACTCCATGGCACACCAAAAATCAGCACTTTATAAGAGTCTAACCCTAATTTAAGTGTTTACAAGAAAGACCTAATCCAAGCTTGAATTGGAAATTCCAAATCACAATGAATTAAATTCATATATTGATTGGTTGATTGAATTTAAGATGATGAATCACATTAATATCTTAATTGATTGATTGCATCAATCATTTAAGATGATGGATCACATTTATTTCTTGATTGATTGATTCAGTCAACCATTTAAGATGATGGATCACATTTATATCTTAATTGAATAATAATTTAAGATGATAAATCACATTCATATCTTAAACTAAAATTCAAAATCATTTTTAATTCAATCATCATTTATTATTCCTCCTATCTTCATCCAATCATTATTAAATCTTTGTGTGTATGTATATATATATTCCATCCTCCCTAGATTAAATATTATATTCATTAAATATTAGACATATATTAGATTCAATGAATTTGGACATTATAACTCGTGTTGGGCTATTCTTGTGTGCGACCCTATAGACCCACATGAAATTAGCAGCGAGCCAACACTGTACCAACCCATAAGTCACAAGCGGCCTCTAGCAAGACATTACGACTACCCAATTTATATAAGGATCGATGATACGATGTAATCTATCATACAAACATGTCACGTGTTAGTTCTTGTATTTTGATGATCACAATTTCTAAGTTATTGAATTAATGTAAACTAATCATTTGATACTCGAGCACGGACCATCTGATAAACTGCTAGAAGTGTGTCATGGTAGGTTGCTCGAGCAAAACATTTTTTAATGCTTGAGCAATATCGGATGCAAGGAAAAATAAGTGTTTTAGGAAAGCCTTGCTCAAGCAGAGGATATAGTCATGCTCGAGCAACATCGGGTTCATGGGAAAACACTTTAACGCCTTGCTCGAGCACAATGCATATGACTGCCCGAGCATCATCGAGTTATGGCACTATGAAGACTTTGGAGTCTTGCTCGAGTAGGAGTCTTAGCATGCCCGAGCAACTTCAGTTTGAATTAATACTTTAAATGCCTTACTCGAGCAAGGTATGAAAGAAGTGCTCGAGCAAGCTTAAAGGGGTTGCTCGAGCAAAGTCGATCAACATATCTTCTCGCCTCTGAATGTCTCTTGCCCGAGCAAGCTCTGGTAGCTTGCCCAAGCATTGGCAATGGGCTTGCTCGAGCATGAGATTTGGCTTGCTTGAGCAACATCTATAAATAGCTTGCTCGACCTTCAAGAATAGCTTGCCCAAGCATGACTTTATCGATGAGGAGCAATGAATTCGTCAACCACCGAAATGCTGTGCATTCAATTTAAGTTTATTGCTATTCGCTGTTTCAACTGTTTCATTAATATCTTCAAATAACTTTGTACTTCAATTTTTAACATTCTATCTACTCGTGAGGAGTGATTTAAACATCTGTTTCATTTTCGGTTTAAATCTTAAGGTAGTAGAACCTTAAGAGTGGGTGTACAATTACAGCTAGTAAGGGGGAATAAGTCCTGAGAGGATCATCCGAGTACAGTGTAATTGTCCTTTGAAAGATAGTGAAATCCCAAGTGTTTTGGGGACTGGACGTAGGTCAAAGTTTTGAACCGAACCAATATAAATTGTTTGTGTTCACTTTACTTCCTTGAGTTATTTCCCTGTTCATTATTTTTACTCGTCTCTTGTGAATCCTGTGAAAAGATTTTGAGATCACCTATTCACCCCCTCTAAGTGATATTCCACTTTCATTTGGTATCAGAGCGTGGTTACTCAGTTGGGCTTAACATCCCGAGTTAGATCATGGACGGAATATTACCAGATGACGCCTCGATCAATTGACTACCGGGCTTTAATGGACAACACTATTCGTTCTGGAAAAAAAAGTTCAAAGTCTTTGTTATGGCCACTGGGTTTGGTCTATGGAGAGTCTTTGAAAGAGGTGACTACGTTCCAACAGTTCTTGAAGATGGTCTTAGAGTTCCAAAACCAGAAGAAGACTACGATGAGAATGACCGAAGAAATGTCACACTTAATAGTAAAGCCATTCTCATGCTCCAAAGTGCTCTCAGTCAGCAAGAATACTTCGGCATTTGTAATCTGGCAACTGCAAGAGAAATGTGGAATGCCTTGGAAATCGCCTATGAAGGGACAATCGGCATTAAGGAAAATCGAGTCAATACATTGACTACAAAGTATGACCTTCTTCGCATGAAGACCGACAAATCTATCGGAGAATTTCAACTTTGCTTTACTTATCTGATCAACCAATTGGCAGCTCTAGGTAAAACATATGAACAAAATTCTCAAGTCAGGAAAATTCTTAATGTCCTGACAAAAGACTGGGAAGCCAAAGTCACTTCCATTGAAGAAGCCAGAGGAGAATCAATGACCTCAGTTGCTACTCTATTCGGAAGTTTATCTGAATATGAAAGCAAATTGAAATCCAAGAAGGGCCTGGACAATGTTAATACTAGTAAGAGCAAAGGTGTTGTTCTTAATGCTGTAAAGGAGAAAGAAGATAAAGATGAAGAAGATGAGGATGATGATAAGATGGCCATGTTCATGCGTAGGTTCAAGAAATTCTACAAAAAGGACCAAGGTTTCAAAAACAGATTTCAGAAAGGAGGCTCAAGTAATAGACGCAAATTCAAAGATAAAGATCAAGTCATCTGTTATGAGTGCGAAAAGCCAGGCCACTACAAATTTGAATGTCCTCAGCTAAAAGGCAACGAAAAGGACAAGAAGAAGAAGTTCAACAACTTCAAGAAGAAGGCATATGTATCTGGTATATGGGGAGATGGTTCCTCAGAAGAAGAAAGCGAAGAAGAAGAGGAAACTGCCAACATTTGTTTGGTAGCAGAAGAAAAGCAGCTTGAAAAAGACGATGAGGTATATAATTTATAGCCTTCATATGATGAATTATTTGATGAATACAATGAAATACAATCTGAGTTTGAAAAAGTAGTTGAGGAATGTATAGCCTTGAAAAAGGAGAACATAACTCTTAAACAATGAGTTGAAAATCTTTCTTGTGAAAACCTTGTCTGTGATGATTGCCTGGATTTAGAGAAAAGAAATGTATACCTCAAAAAAACGCTTGAAAAGTTCACTGGAAGCAGTGAAATGCTCAACGTTATCCTAAAAGCTCAAAGATTTACAAATGATCGATCAGGAATAGGATATAATCCTATTCTTGAAAAGAAGAAAGGCAAGAAGAAAACCGGTGAAAAACCTTATTTAAAATATTTTCAGAAAACTGTTCATATGTCAAATCCTTTTGCTCATTGTAATTATTGCAACCGAAAGGGACACAGTACTTCATCGTGCTTTCATAAAAGGGATAGGAGAGATAAACCTATTGGCAACTACCAGTGGGTACCTAAAGGAACCTATGTTCTTAAGGCCCGAACTAACCTCAAAGGACTCAAGAAAAGATGGGTACCTAAAACTTAATCTCTTCTGATCTTGTAGGTGTGTTTGAGAGCATCAAGAATCAACAAGTGATACATTGATAGTGGATGCTCTAGACACATGACGGGAGATGCAAACAAATTTGTTGCAATGAGATCAAAAGACGGCGGTAAAGTCACCTTTGGAGGAAATCAATCTGGGAAAATCACTGGCAATGGTGAAATCAGTGCAAAGGATGGACCTCAGATCAAAGGCGTCTATCTTGTTGAAGGTCTCTGCCATAACCTTATGAGTGTGAGCTAAAGTGCTGACAAGAACAATAGATTATCTTTGACTCAGAAGAATGTCTCATTGTCAACAAAGATGATCTCCCAATCGATAAAGGTAGACTGAAGGTATTATTTAAAGCTCCTCGTGAAGGAAACTGTTATACTTTGGATTTGCCTAAAGTAAACTTTGAAAAGTGTTTTGTTAGCAACTTAGACAAGAGTTGGCTGTGGCATAAGCGTCTAGCTCATGTCAACATGTTTCAACTGGATAAGTTGTTAAGAAAAGATTTAGTGATTGGTCTACCCAAACTTCGTTTTAAAAATGACATGATTTGTGATTCATGTCAACGGGGTAAACAAATTAAATCATCCTTAAAAAACAAACTTGAAATTTCAACAAATCGACCTCTTCAACTACTTCACATGGATTTGGTCGGACCCGTAAGGGTAAGGAGTCTTGGCGGTAATTTATATACTCTATTCATTGTCGATGACTACTCTCGTTTCACCTGGACTATTTTCTTATCTTCCAAGGATGAAACATTTGATCTGTTTGTTGTATTTGCCAAAAAGGTGCAAAATGAGAAAGGTATTTGCATTTCAGCTATCTGAACAGATCATGGTGGTAAATTTGAGAATCAAGCCTTCGGAGAATTTTGTGATGCTCACGGAATTGATCATAATTTCTTGGCTCCAAGGATACCACAACAAAATGGGGTGGTGGAAAGGAAAAATCGTGTGCTCACTAAAATGGCCAATGCCATGCTGAACGAAAATCAGACTTCGCAAGTCTTTTTGGCAGATGCAATGAGCACGACTAGCTATATCTCCAATCGAGCCTACCTCCGAAAGAAGCTCAACAAGACTCCTTATGAACTTTACAAAGGAAGAAAACCGAATTTGGCTCACCTTCACTTCTTTGGCTGCAAGTGCTTCGTTCATAACAATGGTCAAGACAATTTGGGAAAATTTGATCCCAAATCCGATGAAGGTATGTTTCTCGGCTATTCGAATAGAAGTAAAGCATATAGAGTTTTTAATAAGCGTACCCGTGTAGTTGAAGAATCAATGCATGTTGTATTTTGTGACTCCAAAATTGATGATCATCTGGATGATGAGGAAAATGTTTTCAAAAATCAATTCTTTTTGAAAGCTACTCCTGCATCTATTGAAAATCTAGAAGATGTTTTTGAAGTTGATCCACAAAATAATTTGGAAAACCCTGATCAATCTCAACTTAGAGCTTGGAAGTTCATTAGGAATCATCCTCTAGACCAAGTAATAGGTGACATAAATCAAGGAGTAAGAACTAGAAATAGTACTTTAAATGAAGTGACTTTTTCTGCCGTTATATCACATAACAAACCCTCTAAAATTGATGAAGCCCTACCAGACAATGATTGGGTGATAGCAATGCAAGAGGAGTTACATCAATTTGACAGAAATCAAATTTGGGACTTGGTGCCTAGGCCTAAAGACCATCCTATAATTGGCACTAAATGAGTTTTCAAAAACAAACGTGATGAATCTTCAATTATAGTCTATAATAGGCTAGATTGGTTGCCAAAGGCTATAGTCAGGAACAAGGCATTGATTATGAGGAAACGTATGCTCCAGTAGCTAGATTGGAAGCCATACGTGTACTCTTAGCCTTTGCGTGTATCAAAGGATTTAAACTCTATCAAATGGATGTTAAAAGTTCCTTTCTAAATGGTTTTATTTAGGAGGAAGTCTATGTTGAACAACCTCCCAGTTTTGAAAACGATCATTATCCAGATCATGTCTATCGTCTAAAGAAAGCATTATATGATCTCAAACAAGCTCCTAGAGCTTGGTATGAAAGGCTAAGCAAATTTCTGTTAGATCAAAGCTTTGTCAGAGGAAAGGCATACACTACATTGTTCATTAAAACCAACAAACTCAATGAAATTTTGATTGTGCAAATATATGTTGATGATATTATCTTTGGTGGAACTAACGAGTCCATGTGTGAAGAATTTTCTAAGACAATGCAGAATGAATTCGAGATGTCTATAATGGGAGAACTTAATTACTTCCTCGGCCTACAAATCAACAACGGAAAGATAGAATATTTATTTCACAGACGAAATATCTCTGTGATTTGCTCAAGAAATTTGGGATGGAATACTGTAACGACGCAGACACCCCAATGAGGTCAATTGCTTCTTTGGATGCCGATAAAGAAAAAGGGAAAGACTTCAACATAACCAAGTATAGAGGAATGATCAGATCGTTGCTCTACCTGACTGCAAGTAGACCGGATATCCAGTTCAGTGTGGGTATGTGCGTGAGATTTCAATCTGCTCCTAAAGAATCACATGCGAAGCATGTTAAGAGAATTTTTCGATATCTCTCGGATACAAAGGAATTGGGTCTTTGGTATCCGAAAGGTCAACAAGAATTCTCGGTTGCTTATTCAGATTCTGATCATGCCGGATACAAGACTGATAGAAAAAGCACAAGCAGCCAGTGTGAGTTCCTTGGAGGATCTCTCATATCATGGTTCAGTAAGAAACATACGACAGTGGCTGTATCCTCCACTGGAGCTGAGTATGTGGTAGCTTCAAGCTGCTGTGCTCAAGTCTTGTGGCTCAAAAGCAACTCCAAGACTTGGGGATTCATCTGAAGGAAATACCAATTCTCTGTGACAACACCAGAACAATAAGGTTAGCAAAGAGTCCTGTTCAACATACTAGAACGAAGCATATCGATGTGAGACATCACTTTATTCGTGATCATGTTCAAAAGAAAGACGTCAAAGTGATGTTCATTCCCACACATCTTCAACTGGCCGATATCTTCACCAGACCGCTGGCTAAAGAGCAATTCATGTTCATTCGTAGAGAATTGGGAATGGCTAATCCCAATGAATTGTAAATATTTTCTCCTTAAACAATTTGTTTTAATAAGAAATTACTGACTTTGGCATTGGAGTTTCTATATCGTGTTTACGCAGGACGCTCTGTTCATAAGAACTAAAACAGAGAGCAACAGAGACATTCCTGCTCGAGCATACAAGCAATCCTTGCTTGAGCACACACGTGAAAAGCATAATGAAAAATCCAAGTTAAAGAACCATGTTCGAGCACACTCTTCAAGCCTGCTCGAGCAATAATGAAAAGCATAGAAGAGAAAGTAGCCTGCTCAAGCACACCCATATTAATGCTCGAGCAACAGCAGAGAAAGAAGAATGTTGCTCGAGCACAGCTGTCAAGCCTGCTCGAGCATACCAGCAATCCTTGCTTGAGCACACACATGAAAAGTATAATTAAAAATCCAAGTTAAAGAACCATGCTCGAGCACACTCTTCAAGCCTGCTCGAGCAATAACGAAAAGCATAAAAGAGAAAGCAGCCTGCTCGAGCACTCCCATATTAATGCTCGAGCAACAGTGGAGAATGAGCAATGTTCAAGAAGAACGTTGCTCGTGCACGTCTGTCAAGCCTGCTCGAGCAACAACGAGATATCTGAAGAGACAATCAAGATTGATGAACAATGCTCGAGCAACCTTGCTCGAGCATGAGACTCTGGTTGATGCATTCCTGAAAGAAGAAGTCATGATTTCATTGCTCAAAGGTTCAAACACCATCTTTGAATCAAGTGCTCACAGTACACACTTGATGGGAGGTTAGCTTTAGTCATTCAATAAAAATCTGAATGCATGAGTTCATTCATGCTCAAGCAAGACAAGAAGTCTGCTCGAGCACGATCCTTGCTCGAGCACGAAAATAGTCTTGCACGAGTAACATCGAACGATGATGTTTTTAAAAGAGGGAAATATGTTTCATTTTGTCAATCCTCTGTTCCATTTTCGTTGAAACCATAAGTACTTCCCTCTCAAATTCTCTCAACCGTTATGTCTGTTTGGGAATCGTTACTTGAAATTCCACTGTTACAACTGTTCAATCCAGTGAGAGTAACCGCTCTAACCGATTCGTTTCCTTAAATTTCTCCATTTCCTTCAAATTTCACTACTCTCCTTTAGACCCATCGACGGCAACTTCGTGGTTCTTCGTTCTCGATTCTTTCAATGGTTGAGTCTAGCGACAAATCTCAGTCCAAACATTCTCCCGCAAAGAAAATTCTAGATATTTCAAGCTCAAACTCGTAGACTCCGAAAAATCCACCAAGGCAAAACCCTCGTCGAAGTCGTCAAGAAAGACCACCAAGTCTAAAGCAGTAGAGAAGCCAAAGACCAATGTGGTGATTCAGGAATCTCCAAAGCCAACGACTAGATTCCAGACTGGGTCTCTTCCTACCGAAAAGGGTAAACGCACAAGGTCGCCGTCTCTACCTTCTTCTAAGTCTGAGGACACCGAGAAGACCAACGACGAGATACAGTCTAAGGAAAAAGAGGATTGACCTCGAATTCTCAAGCCATCTCTTAGTCAGAAATCACAGGCCTCTCGAAGCAAGAAATCGAAAGTCTCATTTTCACTAAGTCTCAAGGCTCCAAAAGCAAAAAGGAACAAGTCTCGACAAGTCACCCTCCGGATAGACAATTGCCTAAACCTTCACCAGGTATGATTGTTGGCAACATTGTTGTTGATGATCATCTTCTTTTTGCACGTTACTTCGAGTCGAGACCATTCTATCCAATAGTTTACATTGATTTGGAACATTTCAAGGACGAGTGCAACTTTGATTTAACCGAATGGCTTCTTTAATTCATGCCTATTCTCGGTATTAACAAGCCATTTTCTCCCGAAGTTGTCCAATTATTCTACCACAACATGCGACTTCAGCAGAAGGCCCAAAAGGATGATGAAGATGTACGAGTCACGAAGGTTCAAGATCAAGAAATAAAGCTTATAGCTCATGATCTCAACGAGATTCTTGGGATTGTTGATGCACTTGAAGACCCTCCCAAGTTATATGCAGTTGAGTGCCATCAGATTCTTCTTCCACACGTTCCACTTGGGGGTAAGAAGGTTAATGTGACTCTGGCTATGATGAAGGATGAGTACAGGGTTCTCTGGTACATGTACAGCCGAAGCCTAGTTCAAAAAGGCCAGAGCTTCACCCACTTCGTACAGAGAGATTTTGAGCGCTTTGCCTCACTTGTTGCCAAGGAGCCACGCAATCTTGGCAAGTGGATTATGAAGGAGATGATGTCTTTTATTTCTGAGGCTCAAGTCAAGCTACGGGCTACTATCCCTTTCCCTTCATTGGTCTCTTGGATTTTGGAAGCCAATAATATATGGTATCTCTCAGATGACAAAGAAAAATATCCACCTCGCTTTGGCAAAGAACATATGACACACTTGCGGATCTCCTTCACAGAGGTTTCATTGAAGAAGAAGAAGGGTAAAGCCCCTCTCTCATCCTCTCAGCCTCCTATCTCCAAGCCATCTGTCTCCAAACCCTCTGCCTCCAAGCCCTCTGCTTCACAACCTCCTGATGAGGCTGAGTCCTCAAAGGCTTGGCCTTCTTCATCAGCACCATCGTTTACTCAGGCAACCATCCAAACTATCGTTGAGTCCTCTATACAGAAAGCTATGGCTCCTATGTTGCAATCCTTGGATGTCTATGAGAAATTGACAAGGGAGATGATCAAAGCTATGTCTGCCGAGATGATTAACTTGAAGGCTCATATAGACTTACATATGGATGGAGAGTTGACAGACATAAAGAAGGAGATGCAGGCTAGCTTCTCTGTTATTTTTGATCGCCAAGAAGCAATCAAGCAAGAGATTCAGACTCTTTCAAGGTAGCAATATGGCATTCACAAGGCTGTTCAAAAATTTGATTACTCGCTAGATAGCTTTGTGATGAGCTTTGGTCTTGATGGTCCTATTGATTTGCCTACACCTGCACCGTCATCTCCTGTTCCATCTGCTTCTGCTCCCTTCACTATGCCTCCTCCAGTTGTGCCTCCTTCTATTCTTCAGTTGAGGCGTCCACCCCTGCCTTAGCCACTTCCTTTATTCCAGAGCCTACCCCAGCATCAGTGGTTCTACCTTCGCCTGCCATCAACCCTTCCACTATTCCTCTTCCATCTTCCTCTTCTTCTGATTTTCCTAACAGCTCACCTCCATCTCCATCTGTCCAGGGTCCCCTTTTTGCCGATGACAAAGGGGGAGAGTAGTATTTATGTAACTTAGTTCATGTATGTAACTTAGTTCATGTAGTTGTAGTTTGTGATCTTGATTTTTTTCGTTTTCAGTTCATGTAATCTCATTGTTTTTTTTTTAAATTCTGTGTAATCAATGATGTTATATGATTAATCCATATCAGTAGACGTGGTCAATTGATTCAGTTACAAGTATATTGATTACGCAAAATTGATTTTAACAGACCTGCTTAACTTGAAAACCGCGTTACTTAATTCAATAACATTCGAATTATTCCTTACAATTGTCATCATCAAAAAGGGTGAGAATGTTAGTTGTTATATTTTGATGATCACAATTTCTAAGTTATTGAATTAATGTAAACTAATCATTTGATACTCGAGCACGGACCATCTAATAAACTGCTAAAAGTGTATCAGGGTAGGTTGCTCGAGCAAAGCATTTTTTAATGCTCGAGCAATATCGGATACAAGGCAAAATCAAGTGTTTTAGGAAAGCCTTGCTCAAGCAGAGGATATAGTCATGCTCGAGCAACATCGGGTTCATGGGAAAACACCTTAACACCTTGCTCGAGCACAATGCATAAGACTGCCTGAGCATCATCAAGTTATGGCACTATGAAGACTTTGGAGTCTTGCTCAAGCAGGAGTCTCAGCATGCTCGAGCAACTTCGGTCTGAACTAATACTTAAACTGCCTTACTCGAGCAAGGTATGAAAGCATGGTCGAGCAAGCTTAAAGGAGTTGCTTGAGCAAAGTCGAGCAACATATCTTCTCGCCTCTGAATGTCTCTTGCCCGAGCAAGCTCTGGTAGCTTGCTTGAGCATTGGCAATGGGCATGCTCGAGCATGAGATTTGGCTTGCTCGAGCAACATCGATAAATAGCTTGCTCGACCTTCAAGAATAGCTTGCTCGAGCATGACTTTATCATGCTCGAGCACTATGCTCGAGCAGAAGAAAAAGGTCTGCTCGAGCAGTATCAACATTACTGCTTTCTCCTTTTTTGATTAAGCCTTTACTCAAGCATACTTTATGCCATGCTCGAGCATCAGTGACAAAAATTCATTTTCCCAACATGATCAAGAGAAGCTTGCTCGAGCAAGCTTGGATTGTTGCTCAAGCAGAGTCATCCCTGTTTTAGAAATCTCCGACTCTGGAAATCATAAATCTTGCGATATCATTTTATTAGTTCAGATTGTTACTCATTACTATTACCAAATGCTATTAACAATTTTGTTTGTGAGTTTCAGATTATTTAATCATAGATTAACAACAGATTTGAATAAAGCAAATCAAGTGTCAGAAGCATTAAATGCAGTTACCTAAACCAGTGATAATCTCAAAAACCAATACTCTGATCAAAGTGAAGCTACCACTGATATTCCGACTACGCATTAAATGCTAATTCACAATGGGCAAAACAAAAGGAATGAAGAGAATGTCGGCGCTGTAAAATCTAGCTGGAATATTCAAACGGTGAAAGTCTTAACAGAAGCCCCATCTGTCTAACGGATACATTTAAGACTCTCAACGGCTATTCTTCAAGCTTCATCAATGGTCGTTAATTACAACTACTATAAGGAGCTGAAGCATTGAATTCACCAACCACCGAAATGTTGTGCATTCAATTTAAGTTTATTGCTATTCGCTGTTTCAACTGTTTCATTAATATCTTCGGATAAATTTGTACTTCAGTTTTTAACATTCTATCTACTTGTGAGGAGTGATTTAAACATCTATGTCATTTTCGCTTTAAATCTTAAGGTAGGTAGTGGAACCTTAAGAGTGGGTGTACAATTACAGCTAGTAAGGGGGAGTGAGTCCTGAGAGGATCATTCGAGTATAGTGTAATTGTCCTTTGAAAGATAGTGAAATCCCAGGTGTTTTGGGGACTGGACGTAGGTCAAAGTTTTGGACCGAACCAGTATAAATTGCATGTGTTCACTTTACTTCCTTGAGTTATTTCCCTGTTCATTATTTTTACTCGTCTCTTATGAATCCTGTGAAAAGATTTTGAGATCACCCATTCAATTTGGTCAAGGATGAAGCATGGATAGTGTCATCCTCCTGTTCTTGATGATTACTTTCTCGATTCTTGGGTAGTTTGGCCATACTTTTCTCAGACTTACGCATCGAGGGGCCCAATAATATCTCTCTACAAATGTGAGGGACAAATCTCATCTTGACCATTCACATTCCTTTACATGAAAATCACTAATCCCGATCGAAGCCTTTATCATTACCCGGTCAAAGGTGACTTTTGACTAGGTCAAAGATTAATGACTCTCATGTAGAAATCCATGATGATCTCATGTCAAAGGGCATTGTGACGTGGTTATAAATGAGATAAGCTTATGACTTAATCCACACAGCTTTCTCATAGTTGGTCGATCCAGCACCTTGTACTCTTATAAGTGCCTAAGACATTAATTTGTATCTCCATACCTTATGAAAGTCATCCAGGTCTTATTTCATCTTTGCTCCCACATAGATGACCAACCAGGGACATTTATGACAATCTTTATAATACATCCAAGGATACAGTCATCATAATAAATAGGCAAATGATATGATAACAAAATTGCAGAAATACTTTAAATAACAATAATGTTTAAAGTACAATGATTGGCCCCTAGCGCATAATTTCCAACAGTAAGAAGGCTGCTAAGCTAGTTGGAGACAAAAGTTTTTAAGTTTATAATGAAGAAAAACTTACGATAATTAAAAAAAAGGGAAAAGTTATGAGAAGTTCTTTTGAAGATCAAGAAATATTACGAGGCAATTAATTTTTTTTTTAAAAAAATAGACCCTATTTTTCCCGAAATTTCAAGAAAAAATAGTTAGAGGATAAATCGTGGCCTAGAAATTTTAGAGGTGATATTATATGGTTTAAAGAAGCTAATTAAGGAAGAAAAATCCTTAAATGGAATTAAGGATTAATTTCTAACACTTCTCCAATATTTGTAACTTAATGAGTAAAGGACCAAGTTGTAAATAAAAGTCTTATAGGGGGTCAATGAGAATCAATTGGGATTATTTAGGAATGGACCCCAACATCACAGGATCTGGCTTGCTTCCTTTTATTTTTATATCCGCTGCCATCCACTACAGCTAAGCAGCGCCGTTTTGACTTAAAAAACCTGAAGCTGCACTCTTTTTTTAAAAAAACAAAAAAATATTTAAGGGCACTAATTAGTACTAAAAAAATACTTCAGGATACTGAATAGTACTGAAAAGGTATTTCAGGATACTGAAAAAATACTTTATGATCTTAAAAAATTATTTTAGGATTGTGAAAAAATATTTTTAATACTAGTCAATGCCGCTTAAATATTTTTTTAAGACCATGAAGTATTTTTCAGTACCAGTGAGTATCCTGAAGTATTTTTTTAGTATCATTCAGTACTCTTAAATATTTTTTCAAGATCCTAAAATAATTTTTTAAGATCATGAAGTATTATTTTCAGTACCAGTTAGTATATTTAAGTATCTTTTTAATACCAGTTAATACCTTGAAATGTTTTTTTAAGATCCTAAAATGATTTTTCAAGATCATGAAATATTTTTTAATATCGTTCCGTATTTTAAAGTATCTTTTTAGTACCAATCAGCATCTTTAAATATTTTTTCCCAAAAAAAAAAAGAAAAGAGTGCAGCTTCAGGTTTTTTTAAAGTCAAAACGGCGTCGCTTAAGTGCAGTGGATGGCAGCGGATATGAAAATAAAAGGACACAAGCCAGATCCAACATCCCACACCCTCCCCCTCTCTAAATTTCAGACACCTCACATCTTTTCCTCTCAATTTAATGGTGCCACCTCACCCTTTCGTCCCTCCAAAATCGGACAATACATACTCCCTCATATATTCAATTTCCATTTGGCAAACACCCCTCCTATTTCTCATTTATTCTATTTCTCCATTCTATTCTTTCGGCCAAAATAGAAAGTAGAGACGGAGAGAACACGAGAGGAGTTGGAAGGGAAGAGAGGAAGAAGAAGAGGGAGGAGGAGCTAAAGAAATCACATGCAACCTTAGATTTCAAACTATCACTCCTAATAATCCTTCTCTTGTCATCTATATTTCGTCATTTGAGTGATGTTTTGAGAGTTTTGGGTTGATTAAATTCAAATCTAAGTAAGAAAATACCACTGGATAGAGGTTGTAATAGTATATTTGAATATATTAAAGATAACATTTGAGGTTGCATGTGTTATTTGGCTTTGATTTGTAATAGCTGAACATGAAGCCCCTGTTTTGGTGGGTTAATTAGTGTCAGTTTTTTAAATGAAAATGTCTAAAGGAATTCTTAATAGAGTAGAGAGAACATGATGCTTATATAGAGAATGTGCGGCCTGTATTTTGTTTTTTAAAGGGGAAGGAGCGATTTTACACATGAAGTTTCCTCCCAGGAGCGTCCAGCACCACGAAGTTTTTTGAGGAGCAAAAGTACACACGAGGTTACGTTTTGGGAGCGCCCAGCACCACGGCCGTTAGTCAACCGTTAGTTGACCGTTAACTTGGATGGAATGTCGACGTGGACGCCGACTTGGCCGACACCCGACATGGATGCCGACGTGACGCCGATGTGGAATAAAAAAAATTCAAAAATTCAGAAAATTAGGAAAAAAAATAAAAAAAAATTAGAAATTTTTTTAAAAAATTCAAAAAATGAGGAAAAAAATTAAAATAAGTAAAATAATTATTAGAAAATTAAAATAATTATAAAATAATTAGAAAAAAATTTAAAAAAATTTGAAAAAAATTCAAAAAATGAGGAAACAATTAAAATAATTAGGAAAAAATTAAAATAATTAGAAAGAAATTAAAATACCCCGCCATGTGGGCCCCACCACCGACCACCCTACCGTAGGCGATTAGTTGCCCTTTATTATATACATGGTTGACAGAGGGATGGGTTTTCAAAAGAAATGATGGACTAAAGGAGGAGAATCGACAAGGCCTATTAAATTAAAATAAAGGAAAAAGAAAAAAGAATTTAATATTTTGGGTAAAATCCAAGAGGCTCGAGTGTTCCGCCGAGTTGTCGGCTATCGCGTATTGCAGGCATCTTTTGGATAAAAAGAATTTCTTTCTAATTATTTTAATTTTTTCAATTTTTTTCAATTTTTTTTTAATTTTGTTCTAATTATTTTAATATTTTTTTTTATAATTATTTTTAAATTTTTTTTCTAATTATTTTAATTTTTTCCTAATTTTTTGAATTTTTTCGAATTTTTCAAATTATTTTACTTTTTTTTAAAAAAAATTTTTTTTTCTAATTTTCTGAATTTTTTCTAATTTTTTAAATTTTTTATTCCACGCGTCATCATCATCCATGTCAGCGTGTCAGTCTAAGTCAACGCCACATCAGCATTCCATCCAAGTTAACAGTCAACTAACGGTTGACTAACGGTCGTGGTGCTGGGCGCTCCCAAAACGTAACTTCATATGTACTTTTGCTTCTCAAAAAACTTCGTGGTGCTAAGCGCTCCTGGAGGGAAACTTCATTTGTAAAATCGCTCCTTCGCCCATTTTTAAATTGCTTTTCAGCTTTTTATTTAGTATTTCAAAGAGATGTGACATGAATTCGATATGTTTCTTCTATTTAGAGAAGTATGGCCTAATGTTGTTCGAGCCAGGGTCTTTGAAACCTACAAATTCAATAGTTCTGTTTTGGGTCCCTATGTGTTAAAAAGAATAGTTTAAATTATTGGATTGTGGTTTAAGTGTTAAGGTGATGTTGGAATAATGGTTACATGATTGGGAAATTTGTCAAACTATGGTTTTTTTTTAAAAAAAAAATTATCAAACTAGGGCGTGTCAGAAACTATTTATGGAACTAAGGCAGTCAATGGCGCGCGTTGACTTGCGCCATTGAACGCACCTATAGTCGACGCCACGTGGAAGTGGCGTGGGAGCAAAGACGCCACCTCTACGGTGTGGCGTCCCTCGCGTTGACGCCGGTTGTGGCGTCCTTTGATCGACGCCATCAAGGCGTCGAGTACCTCGTTAGCCCCCGCCTCCCCCCCCACCCCCAACCCGTGACCACCCCAACCCCGTGAGTCCCCCCTATTTTACCCGTGATTCCTCCTTCCCTCTCCCTATTTTAGCTGGCTCCTTCTCTCTCTCACCAAAAACTTCCTCATTCGTGATTAAGCCTCTCCCTCTTATCATTCACTTCTTCCCTCTCCCTCTTTCACTCCGTCGTCCATCTGCCTCATTCTGTTTCTTCATGTCATTTTTTGTAAAAAAATGAATCAGATTCGTTCATTTATATATTACAATGGTTCCAAAAATATTGTTGCAAATGGATTGAGTTTTGTAGGTGAAAAAAAAGCAATGTATATTTTTCGACGCATGTCCGCTGAAGATTTATATGAAAAGATCCGTCAAAAGTTAAAGCTGCAACAAAATCAGGTAATATCTTTAGTGATAGGTAATGTGCCTTATGGAAATGGCTATGTGGGTTTTGAGATATCCGATGATGAGGATGTGGATGTATTTGTTCAAACATTCTGCGAAAACTCTGCGTCCCACTTTGCTGAGTTGTATGTGGATATTGAGACGTTAGAGGAGGGTGTACCAACACAATCAACCGTTGTGCATGGAGAAGAATTTGACTATATGCTAGATGAAGAACCTGACAATGAGGAAGAGCAAGAGGAAGAAGATGAAGACACATTCCTGTCTAATGACCATGATCAGAATGATAGTGATACAGATGACGATTATCAACATAATCCCATGTGAGAACAGACTGGTATGTTATCATTAGCTTAGTTACGGAGTTGTATTATTATTTAAATTATGTTTTTATTAGTTACCATGTTTTTGCATAAAGTGTATTATGTGTGAATATACAGATGTTACACCGTTTTGGAATGACATTCCACATTATGAGGCTGTTGATGAAGATTACCCGCATGAGGATATACCGGATGTGGAAGGCTTGGGCCGGGGTCTGTGGGCAAGAGGAGATGAACTATATACGAAACAAGAGTTCAGGTCCAAGAATGATGTCCAATCCGCAATAAAACATTATTGCATGAAGGCACATCATGAAACACAAGTGGTTGAGAGTAGTACAACCAAGTTGTCAATGAAATGTCGGAATGATGAACAAGGTTGTGATTGGAGAGTAAGAGCAATTAAACCGAAGAATAGCAAGCACTTGGGTGGTAAGTAAATGGGTTGGAAATCATAGTTGTGTGAGCCAAATTCTCTCCCAAGATCACAAACAACTTGATTCTGAATTTATTTCCGATGCCATAATAGGTATGATACACAATAACATTTGATAATTTGTGAATTTATTTGTGTGTATCAGTGAACATAAATAACATTCATACTGTGTAATTTTTGCGATTGGTTTTGCAGACATGGTAAAGGAAACACCTTCGGTACCTGTGAGCATGATACAAGAAAGGGTGACTGGAATGTTTGGTTATCATGTTTCTTACATGAAGGCATGGAAGGCAAAACAAAAGGCAATTGCTAAGGTTTACGGTGATTGGGACGAGTCATATGCATTCCTGCCAAGATGGTTCGAGCACATGTTGAAATTTTCCCCCGGATCTTTTTATCATATTCAACATGGACCGTATGTTGTTGATCGGCAGGTTGTTAATGGGATTCGTGTTTTTCAACGTACATTTTGGACATTCAGGCAATGTCGTGAGGCATTCCAATGGTGCAAACCAGTCATACAAGTGGACGGTACGCATTTATACGGTAAGTATAAGGGGACATTATTGATTGCCACCGCCCAAGATGGAAATAATGAGATCCTTCGGATTGCATTTGCAATTGTTGAAAGTGAAACTAAGGAAGCATGGGAGTATTTTTTGTCTTTCATACGAATGTATGTTACAAATAAGGTTGGTCTATGTCTTATTTCTGATCGTCACAAGAGCATAATATCAGCAGTCGACAATGAGATGATTGGTTGGCAGCCTCCTAATGCGTACCATGTATTTTGCATTTGTCATGTTGCGAGCAATTTTAATACTCGCTTCAAGGACCAGGAGTTGAAGAAAAAGTTAATGAGATTAGGTAATATACTCCAATTGATGTGCACTAATGTTCATTTTTTCATTACTACAATCTTATATTGTTGTGTCTTTTGGTCTTTTTTTACGGGATATGTTCAACAAAATACACTTCGATGCTTTGTATGCCGAATTTTGTAGTTACAGTCGTGAAGTGGCTACATGGATTGAAAGAATTCCAAAAGAGAAATGGTGTCGGAGTTATGATGAGGATGGACGAAGATACGGTCATATGACAACCAATTTGTCTGAATCAATCAATAAGGTTTTTAGGGGCGCGAGGAACATGCCTATAACATCGTTGGTGAAATGCACCTATAGTCGACTTGTTGGTTATTGGGTCAAAAAGGGGACCAAAGCACAAAAAGATGCAATGTCCGGAAAGTATTTAACGAGTGTTATTGGAGAACCTATGGCAAAGAATGGAGAGCGTGCTACATCGATGCGTGTTTGGGAGTTTGATGTGGCACGTACCACGTTTGAAGTTGAAGATGATGACGATACATACTCAGTGAACTTGTCCCAATGGAAATGCCAGTGTGGCAAGTTTCAGGCATTCAAATTCCCATGTAGTCATGTAATTGCTGCGTGTTCGTCGGTATCCCATAATGCTACACAGTATGTGGATCCAGTATTCTCAATCTACAATATTATGAATGTTTACTCTTCACCATTTCAACCGATCGGTAGTGAACAAGGAATACCGTCCTCGTCAGAACCAAAGATTATCCCCAACGAATCGAAATTGCGTGGTACGGGCCGCCCTAAATCTACACGCATTCGCAATGAAATGGATGAGGTGGAGGTCTAACCTAGCTCCAATCGAATTAGATGTAGGCTATGTAAACAGTTCGGACATAATAGGCGTTCATGTCCTACGACGCGCACAGCTAATTAACCTTCATGTTCTCATAATTTTATTTGCTACCTTTTATACTTATGTGCCTTCATGTATGTACTTCATTTTTAAATACATTTTTTGCAGTGACATTCAGGAGCAACATTATTTATAATTTAGCTAATATGACATAGCTACGAATTTAGCGTTTGGGTAAAAGTTGATTAGCTGTATGTTCGATAGAAAACTAAACAAATACCGGCAAATACAGTAGTAATCCATGCAAATATGACATAATACAATAATCCATACAAATAAGACATAATACAGTAATCCATGTAAATAAGACATAATACATAACATGCAACACACTCAAGATGGAGGAGTATATGGAGGCCACGGTCTTGACCGCGCTTCCCGTTCAGGGTTCCTCCGGATGCCATCAGGATTGCGGCTAAAATTTAAATCTTCTGCAGCTGCCCATATGAAGTCATCAGAATGGTCACCTCCGCCATAGCCCGTGTGGTGTCCTGCCTGGTATGGGCTACTACTAGATCCGGCCTTAGTACAACCCTGTCCATGATGGGAGGAACGAAAGGCAGTAAAACCACCATGTGTGGACTAATAAGTATTGAAGGCAAGAACGCCATATGGAGGCTGATATGCATTAAAACCTTGTCCAGTCTGGTAAGGGTTGAATGTAGGAAAGCCATACATGCGGGAACTCGAGAAGGCCACCGATATGAGCACGTAACCCGTGTCTCGGGAGCGTACATCGTCTCGGGCCGTGGGTAAGTAGGGATGGGTTCATGTGTCTCGGGATGCACCTCTCTGGCGTCTCCTCCGGGTACCACGAAACCTCAGTATAGGTTTGACCTGGCCATACAAGAGGTCTATATACACCTTCGTGGAGTGGACCAAGTGGGGGTATCTGATATGGCTCCATTTCATGTTGGGGTCATCGTTGGCCCAGTCCACGTCCCTCTCTCGCATGGGGTGGGACCTCTAAAGCGGGATCTGGTACACTTACTAATAGACCACTCGGTGCGCTAGGCCCTGGCTCCGCAACTCGGCCAAATTCCCTAAGTGCTCCGAGTAATCGGTCACACCTTCACGTACCTCCCTGTAGCTGTATTGGGGCCTAAATTGTGGAGAATTCATCCACCAAATCCACTCTACACCATCTATCTGCATTTATCCAGTAAAATAAAAATAGCACTGAAACTAAGTTATGGGTAATAAGATGGAAGATATACGAGGGAGCAAGATCAATACGTACCACATGGCCAATCTTGGCGACCTGCCTGGTCATATACCGCCTAGTGTGTGTGAAAAACCAAGTCATATACTCGGAGTTCGATGAAATCGGCCCCTCCGATGGAGCTGTAGTCTCAATACGCTCATCTCGCGTGTTCCACAACTGAATAAATGGATCCATTTTCATCTCCCAATCATCCGTCATCTTTCCGCGTAAGGTCAGATCGTGTGCACCATGAAGATGTGGTGCTTGGCTGGGGATGTGTTGCTGCATGCCAAATTGCCGCATGCAGCGATCAGGCTGGTGCATCTCGACAATGTGGAAAGCAAGTAAGGGTGTGGCCGCCCTCCACATGTCCTGCATGTGAACATCTGCTCCCAAAAACTCATATCCAGTGTCCCTGTATGGCTCCCACTTCACCTATACATGTAAAAAATGCAAATTAGTTTACTTTTTTTGTTCTATAATATCAAATTTATCATACATACATCGTCTCGACCCATCTGGTCAAACTCTATCCGATATGTCTTTAGATCACGTCGCAATAACCGCAAGTTGACTTTATTGAACCTACAATATGAAACTCAATAACATTAGTGAAAACTAACATTCTAATAAGAACATAATCGCTCAACTACTCCAACCAGTTCAAAATATTCATTACATCAAACTTCTTCCATACCTGCGTTCGTAATGATCACCTGCATCAATGGGCAGTGGAACGGGAGGTGATATGGTAGGAAATCTGGACCATGCCCATATTTGCAATAACAACAAACAACCCCCAATGTCTTTAGCTGAAGCCGACGTAGCTTGACATAGCTCGCGAAACAAGATAGCGAGTACAAGAGACCCCAATCGTATGTAGCGGTCTCTCGCAAGGTCACCATCCAAGTAATTGTATATATCGGCAAGGGACCCTCAGAGGACTTGTCACACAACAAAAAACCACCGAATAGGCGCATGAGGTAAGCACGTGTGTAGAAAAGCTGACCCTCAACAGTAGCTGAGTGCTCCTCCCAGTGGGCCCAATAAGTTTCAAACCAGCTCAACCTGATGTTTCCGCTAATCAAATGAGTTGGGAGTGGAGTCCGACCCATGTATTCTTGAATAACCGCTGTCCGGTTCAAGCGTGCGTCCGACCGGAAACTACTCGACCCTCGGTGGACAAACCTAAAATGCCCTCTACATCCCGTAGAGTAATAGTCATCTCACCAACCGGCATATGGAAGGTGTGCGTCTCAGGCCTCCACCTCTCAACCAAAGCAGAAATAAGCTGTTTGTCAATTTGCACCAACATAAAAGAAACATACCGTATCATGTACAAACAACTAAATGCATATAATTAATTACATAAAGAATTTTAAAACATACCGGGAGTCTCTTTATGCGACACACGTGCCAGAAACCTGCACGCATAAGGTGCTGCTGCAGATCTACGGGGATGAGATTTGGGTCCTCGATATCTCCCAAAGACCCGTGTGAAGCTCGCCTCACCCTCAAAGTATTGTAGTCTCCTGTGTTCCATACAACTTGGGATCGGTGCGATTGTTGCACCTCCTCATTAAGAACTCCCCACTCTTTGGGGCCAGGCTCAATATTGCGGGCACGTTGGTCATCCATTTGACTAATACAAATTTACAATAACACAACACATTATTTTCTATTTAAACTTATCTTATCTATCTTAGGGGTACTATAAATAATAATATTTTACAAGATCTTTTTTTTTTTTAATTCACTAATTATTATTCTCACAAATTTCTTAAATCAAATTTAGCAACGCATAATATTTTACATTTTATATATGAAATTACTAATTTACAAAATATTAAATAATTAGTCATCTATCTTAAGGTATAACATACAAAATAAATAATTAATTGACTAATTAATTAAATAACTAATTTAGTCTTGTATCCTAAGGTTAATAATAAATTTAAAATTTTGTTATTCCCTTAATAAGCATCTAAACAATAAATAAATGTATATAATTATAAGTTAAATCAAATTACTAAACAATAAACATAACAAAAAAATTAAATGTTACTTGTGCAATCTTAGCCTCTCTCGCGTTTTTCGGCTCCAATGAAGGAGGACGGAGGGAGAGTGAAAAAGAATGAAGAAGATGGAGGATGGAGGGAGTTTTTTGAATGAAGAAAATGAGATGAGTGAAAAAGAATGAAGAAAAATGGAGGGCGGTGGGAGTTTTTACAATGAACAAAATGAAATGGAATGAGGGAGAGGGAATGAAAATGAGGAACATATGAAGAAAAGGAATAGTTTTGAGAGACAAGGAGAGAAAAGGAAGAGTTTTGAGAGACAAGGAATCGGATGACGGAGATGAAGTGTGTGTGTGTTTTGGGTGGTGGGGGTCTTTGTGTTGGGGAGTGAAGGAGATGAAGTGTGTGTGTGTTTTGGTGGGTGGCGTGTGTGTGTGCGTTTTTCTTTTTTGTGTTGTGAATGTGGGTATTTGGGGGGGGGGGGGGGTGTGTGTGGTTGGGGGAGGGGGGCCGAATGTGTGTTTGGGGGAGGGGGTTGCGTGTGGATGGGGGGCTGTTGGGGGGTCAAGAATCATGCGGGATTCGACCACCCGACGCCGACGCGTTAGGATTTCTTGTCGTGAATCCTGAGTGGCGTCCACAAGCTCACGCCAGTCTTGGCGTGAGTCAATGCACGCCATGACTGGCGTGAGAAAACAGACGCCACCTCCACAGACGCCACTTCCACGTGGCGTCTGTCTATAGGCGCGTTCAATGGCGCGAGTCAACGCGCGCCATTGACTGCCTTAGTTCCATAAATAGTTTCTGACACGCCCTAGTTTGATAATTTTTTTTTTAAAAAAAAACCGTAGTTTGACAAATTTCCCTTACATGATTATATAAAGCTGGAAAATAATTTCAGAATAAAAGAGGATAGTATAAGCTTGTGAATCTGGAGTTTTGGAGACTACAAACTGATTTACAGTCTACTGTTTAATGTCCTTAAATGCTACATAATTGTTTTAGATGTCTAAACCACATGCCTAGTGACCCTAAAATAAAGGTTCAAACGTTGTTCTATGATAATTCTCTAATTTTAGTATGTTTTAAAGTATATTTTGAAGATATTTGGAGAATTATCTATAAAATTTTGAGAGATTTCTGAAATTATATTATTATAAGATCAAATCAAAGTGGTGCATTACTGGTGGGCTTTTGATTATAAATATCTTGGATTTAAAATAAAATAAAAACAGTTTAGCTTAGGAATAATAATAATAGTTTAGTTTTGAAAAGAAAAAATATATATTTAAAAAAAAATGCATGTTAGTCTTTGTTGTTATTCTTAAATATTTCTTTTTATTTTCTCAAGTGATGTGGATCATGTGGGAATGAAAAGAGATCATAATGTTTTAAAAAGGAAGGAGCTCAATGGAACGTCATCATTTTTGAAGAGAAGGGAATTATTGGTCCAAGCAATTACAAGCCCACGACACCGTTTTTGTGGGGAATGAATTGAAAACCTAAGGGAAGCTACGGTAAAAAGAGGGTAGAGGCAGTATTTAATAGGGGGTCATTTTTTGCTAGAAGTAAGAACGACAGAATAAGGGAGAAAACCAGAGAACTTTAGTGATGCGCGACCTCCTGACCTTGGACCTTCTTCTTCATCCCTCGCTGGAGGTGTTATTCACCACCACAGGCTGCTGGCGAGTATCATCCCCAGCCAGCACCATGGACTGATCGAGATTCGTACCTGCAGAGCACTAAGTAGGAGCCAGCTGGAAGGGAGACCATGACGGACAAAATCTGAACCAGAGGATCTGATTGAAGCTAAATCATAGCTGATTTGGTTCTTTGGTTAATAGTGTTTGGTTTTCCTTTTTGGTTTTTTGAATTTGACTCTGGAATTTGTTGATGTTGTGATGTTAATTAAACCCATGTGTGGCTAGTTTGTTTTGCAACCTAGAGGACCTATGAATTTATGGGTGGATTAGATTTTGTATTCACTGATTAGTTAATTTTGATATTAATTTTGGTTACTTAATCTTATTTAGCGTTATCTATTTAGTGATTGGCTATCATTGACTATGAATTTGAGCATTAGAATTTGCCTTGACATAGGAAATTTTAGTTCAGTTATGAGATTAAGTAATATGAGATTAGATTATGATTTAATTTGCGATTAGGATAGACACATATCTAATGGCCCGTTCGATTTTTGTTTCCTCTTGAGTAACTATGTTAGACATAACAAGTTATAGTCAAGAGAGGGTTATAAGTGGACCGACGAGGCACTTATGGCTATTTATACTCGAGATTAACAAAATTGATATTAAGGGTAATTAAATTAGTGAAATCAAGGTTTATAAAGCTAATAAGGGATTAGTGACTATGGGTTACTCATTTGATTATTATCATAGTTTGTTTGTTTTAATTGTTTTCTCTTAATTTAATTCTATTTGGTTTGCTCAACTTAAACGAAAGTGTAAAATTAATGTTTAACTGAAGTTGTGGGTACCAAATCCTCATGAGAACGATATCTTATTTACTCTTTACTCATTGTTACTTGATATGGTCCATGCACTTGTAGGTTTATAAGCTACAAAGTTTTACCCCTATCATTGTTGAAGCTAGAAATTTCAGAGTACCAACATGTAGTTGGCTGAATGAGTCAACGAGTATATGATGTTTAGAAATTAATGGATATGCGTTAAAGGATATCTTCCAAATGGTAAAGGCTGAAAAGTTTTAAGATTTAATGAGTAAAGTTGTATGGAATATTTCAAGAGTCTAGAAAGCTCAAACGAAGTTAAATTCTTTTAGCTTGAGGATGATTTTTTTTTTTTTTTTTTTTTTAGAAGCTAGGAATGTTTTTGCAGATCATATTATTCTGCTGTCTAGACTTTTTAATGGCTAATAGCATAATCAGGATGAAAAATAAAGGTTTCGACCTATTTTACTGAAAATATAATTTTCGAAATTGGAGCACTGATTTTATGTGAGGTAAACACAGGAAAACGATCTCTTTTTAACATAAAATTTGGTGGATGGTTAGTACGCATATTAAGCTTTACAACAAGTCCAATAATACAAATATTGGATGTGTAGATTGAAAGTTATGAATTTTTTAAGTTTGGTCATGAAAACTGGAAAATCTTTTTTCTAGATTCAAGTAGTATCTATGTTTGCAAACTTCTAGAAGATTTCAGCCATAAATTGATTTGGTGATTGTTTTTGCTCTGAAATAGACTTTTGGAGCCTTAAATAGAAACTTGAATCACCTCATTTGGAGTTTTCTAAATTAAGTTATGATTTTTTAAATTCCTTGAGAAATTATAGGTAGAATTTCTGTTAAGTCCCCCCCCAAAAAAAAATAAAATAATAATAACAGCAATTTTGAATGAATTATCATGGATATTTTATATAAGGTTATAATTATAATTAGAGTAACAATGGATGTATTTTGGTCATTAGGAAATAAGAAGTAATAAGTTGGAATGGGATACAGGAATAAGTCGTAGAGTTAAAAGCACACTAGGTGAGTAGATAACGTCTCTAATTTTTATAAATGATATTTTTTATTGTTCAACTTTTATGTTTATTTCCATATTTAAAAGTATGATTTTATGAATGAATATTTGTTGATAATATATGAGTAAAGAATGATGATTTCATTCATTATTATGTATTTTCTTCCAATTGTTTCAAAGCATAATTCATGATTATACGTTAAATGGAAATGAGACTTTTGAGATATTTTTTATAAATTTTATATTCAGATGATCTTGGATTTTGGAAATTTTAAGCTAGAATTTATTATTTGAAATAGAATGTTTTTACGCGAGTTCTTGATGTTTTAAAAGGATTTTATTGACAGACTGAATTTGAAGGAATGTTCTGAATATTTTTGGAAACTTCATGCTAGGAGATTTGATTATGAAGTATGAGATGGAGTTGTTATTATCTTGAAGGAAGAATTTTATTACTTTGATAAATTGACCCCAAGCATGCTTAAAAATATATTGGAGATGACTGAATACAGAACGCTAGTTACGAACATCAATACTGTTAGTTCTTGGTGCACCGTGGTTAACCTCGAGTTAGTTTGATATTCATGGGATTTGTTCTCATATTTGTTATTCATAGTTTTTGAATCTACGCTTGTTTCGCAGCTTCATGCCACATTTGTTTCATGTACTGTGTGTCCATGCTTGTTTCATAGCTTGAAGCCATGCTCGGTTAGTTACACTTATGGACTACATGTCCATGCTCGTTTTATGGCTTCGAGCCATGTTTGGTTAGTTACCTTCATAGACTGTGTGGTCACGCTTATCATTCGTTCTGAAAGAAGTTCTACGGAAAGATGTGGTTTTGAGAATTATGGTTAAAATTGATTGTGTTAAATTAAAGGTTTTGTTACATACTTGGAGTTATTTTATTTTACATAGAGTTCTATTTCATTATGATTTACTATTTTAAACCGGTTTTGTCAAAACGTTCTATTACATATTTCGAGGTAGTTGATTGACGATCCTACATAGAGTTTTGTTATTATTCATGATAATATGATATAGAGATTGAAGTTATTGTCATATTGTTATTATTAGAAGACAAAAATGTTTAAATTATTTACTCTTGTATTTTATTAAATTATAAGAATGAGACGTTATTCATGGGAAAATTTGTTTTGGTTTAGACGATATCGCTGACCCTATATCTCCTGCTGAGTAGTGAAGAGTCTCCTTAAGGATTTAAAGTTTGCCAACTCATTTTAATGTATTGCTAGTTGATGTAACCCAAACACTAGACTTTGGTATTATTATTTAATGTTAGATGCTCCATGTAATTTATAGGTAGAATCTATGCATTTTGAATCATATGTTTAGAAGTTTAAGGCTTAAAAAATATAAATCCACTTATATTCTATATCGGTCACCCCTTTAAATTTATATGCATAACAATTGGCTTCGTAGGTAGTTTCTCGGTACAAGACAATACTTTGCTGTAGACTTTGTGGGTTTGATGAATTCAAAAGCAAAAGGAACTCCTCCTTTTTGCTTTCCCAACAATTCATGAACCTTTAGAAACAACCTGCTTTATGGACTTTTAGAAAAAACTTGATTATCACATTACACACAGCGCATTTGCTTTTTCTCACCGCGTTTTTTTTTTTTTTTTTTATAATAAAATTTTAGAGAAGGAGTTAGGTTCACCCACTATCCAAGGATAGGATGGAATCTCCCTTCCTCTTAGGTGATACCGATGTTAGGTAGGGTAAGCCGTCTATTACTTCAGGCGTTAAGTACCTTGACCGATTCTAGAATCAAGTCCCTCCCTTTGATGAGAATATTTGACCTTTTTACGACCCAAAAATAAAAGGTATGGACAACTTGATTATATTTGCTTTTTCTCACCGCATTTTATATTTATTGTTTTCCCAAGGTTTTATGGACTTTTCGAAACAACTTGATTATCTTATTACGCCCAGCCCATTTGCTTTTTCTCACCGCGTTTTATATTTATTGTATTCTCTAGGCTCTATGGACTTCTAGAAACAACTTGATTACCTCATTACGCCCAGCCGTTGACCGAAAAAAAAATTATGCCCAGCCCATTCGCTTTTTCTCATCGCGTTTTATATTTATTTTTTTCCCAGGCTTTATGGACCTTAGAAACATCTTGACCATCGCACAACACATTGCCAAACACGGTCCATTTACTTTTCTCACATCTTTTAGACTTAGCCAGATTTACTTTTTCACTTCGTCCTATTTTTAAATTGTGGGTGTGTTCAACTTCTTTCCTAAAATTTATTTATAAAAAAAAATTTACTTTTTGACTTTATTTAGAGTTTAGGTACAATTAATTACTATTCCTATGTAATCGAGAATATCATCCCGAGCAGAGGCGAATCTAGGTTGAAGAGAAGGGGGCAAGTGCCCACCCTTTTTTTTTTAAAAAAAAAATTGGGCCACTGCCCCCAAACCCCCAATCCTCCCCACTAATCGCGCATACACAAATAGAAAATCCTAGCTCCATCACTAGTTTCACCCTTCATTAATTTCCTAAATCTGCCACTGCTCCAGAGTCTCAACATCATGCATTGCTTCATGACCAAGAGCCTTTTGTTATGTGTAGTATGAGACACAAACAGAGGTAGTCTCACTTTTTGGAGACTTTATAACTTCCTTCTTAACCAAGTGTCCTAAAATTACTAGAAAACTTGATTTAGGGTTAAAATTCATTTTACTTATTTGCTACTATATGGTGTAATTAAAAACTTGTTTTTTGTTTTTTAATTAAAATGAGTGAATGGAATGAAACAGGATTACAATCTCTAAGACAAGAAATCATCAAAACCATCTATCAATTTTTAAATGAATGTATCTTTAAAGAAATTATATTTGTAACATATTTAGTGGTTTCAATTAATTTTATCTACTGCATTCTGTAGTCTTGACGAATTATTTATTTGTCTCTTATAAAAAGACTAGAGTGTATCACAAGCTGCTCAAAGTATACGCTTACACGTGGCAATAGTCGAGGTGGATGAGACGTAGTTTCATAAAGGAAGAAAGACACATTAAGAGTGCTTAATTAGCCGTGTATTTGATCGGGCTAAAATACAAAATACAATTGAAAACCCTTTTTAGCGAACATGGCTGAACATAACCCTTTTTTTTTGGCCGAAAAGTATAAATGCAATTTAAATTTAGGAAATCGTCTTTGCGTTGAAAAAAACAATAATTAAAACTAAAAAGTTAAAGTTGACAGCAAAAGAAACTACAGTTTGAAATCAAGCATGCATAATCCTCTTATTTTAACGATTTCCACGCCCCCACAGCGCAACTAGTATCGTAGTCGGAGAATTCCAGCCGCAGGATGTAATAAACAGCTCAGAATAGGGCATTAGGTCGGCATGACCCGGGACAGCAGACATCCCTCCGCCGCGTTAGGTACGGCATATTTGTTAGACATGCTATTTTTATTTTATACTCTTGAGTACGGCATAGTTCTTTTTTTTTTTTTTTTTTAAACACATGAAAAAAGAAGAAGAAGAAAGGAAAGTTCCACTCATCCATTATAAAGAGACGATTAATAAACTAGAGCAGCCATTCTGGCTAAACATTAAGGTGAAGCAAATTGAGAGGCTCAAATATGTTTCATCTTCTTCTTTCCTCATTCCTGCTCTGCAGCTTCATGCAGCTGCAGCAACCTGCCTATGCCATTAAAAAGGTAACCAAGCACATAATACGGTTCGTCAATAATCAATAGCAGTATTATTCTCCTCCTCCTCATCCTCGTCAACCACCTTAATCAATATTTCATCTTGCAGTCGTACGTTGTATACTTGGGATCACATTCTCATGGCCCAAAACCTTCTTCTGCCGATATGGACTTTGCCTCAACTTCACATTATGTCTTGCTTGCCTCCGTATTAGGAAGGTACATTCATGCATGTTTCATGGAACTTTGTGACTCATCTTCGAAGTTACCATTTCGTTGTCTCTCTTTATTTTTTGGATATCCGTATTCTATTGCTTCTTTTATACCAACCTCTAATTCAATTATTTTTCATGGTTTAATTAACTTTTCTCTTTCTTCAAATAATCACATGTTTACATGTTTGATTTAACAGCCATGAAAGGGCCAAAGAAGCCATCATCTACTCATATAACCGACACATCAATGGCTTTGCTGCATTACTTGAAGACAATGAGGCAGCAGAGATCAAGAGTGAGAAACTCGTACCCTTGTGTATGTAGGAAGTAGTATACATTCCGTCCTTTCAAATTATACAATATTTTAGTTTGATTCCTTAACTTTAATCCTTTAGCCCTAACTGTCGTTAATAAAAAATTATGATATTGAAATTATAATGTTGATACAATTTTGTCTAATGCTAACATAGACAGTTTGATTTTCAAAATAATAATGATTGCTACAAAATATCATCATTTTGAGATTAATAGTGTTAGGGTTAAATCACTAAAAATGTATTTTTGTAAAGTTAGGGGACCAAACTTAATCATTTTATAAAGTTAAAGGATTGAATATATACATTTTTTATGCTACCAAAATTGAATTAAACACTACAAGTATAAGTATACAGGTCATGAAAATGGGGAGTAACAAATAAAGGTCGTCCAACAGAGGTTCAATCAAACTAGTGATTAGGTATTAAAATTTTCTTGTAAGTTTAAGTTGAGTAAATCAAAATTGTTTTCAATAATAATAAAAAAGAAAATATAAAATAGCAAGAAACTAATAATAGCAAGTACGTTAGCAAATTCCAATATCAAGAAGTACAACCTAGAGTTACTAATCTCTTGTTTGTTTCTTAGATTTTGTCCTTATTAAATTAATGTAACTTAACTTAATCAGCTAATCTAGAGTATTAATGTTTATAAATGTTTGTCAGTCTATTTATATACCTACCTCAAGTAATTATATAATGTCTTACACAATTAAATGCTTTTAGGTATATGTCTATCATAGACGCAAATTAGATTAAAATTTAATTCTACATTATTTAATCTCAATGTCAATTTAAGATCCCTTTTATTAAGTTCAATCCTAAATCGTCAAAACATACTCAATGGTGACCAATCATTAAATAATAACAAGAAAGTTAATTAAATAAACTAAAATAAAATTAAACAAAACTAATTAGTAGAAATAATATCTAAATTTCCAACAAGATGATAGGTCCTTTAGGTTGAAGAGAAAAGTTCAGCCACATGGCTTTAATAAATCTCATTAAAGTAGTAATAAGTTCAGAATCAAATAAAATAATAAAAGGAATAAGAGGAGAATTGGAATCGAAACATTGTCCGTATATGGAAGCAGCAACAGCAGCTAAGAGTGAAAGTTCAAGACAGAGATGCCGATGGAAAGTGAAGATGGTACAGTAGTGAAATGAAGCTGTAAACGTGTGGCAAACTGAAGCAGAGATCAGCAATGACGGCGTCGAGCTCCAACTTCTTCCAATCCAGATAGAGTTCACGATTACAATCAGAGGCGAAGAACAAATGTTGTGACACCAAAGCAGAGTTTCTTCCGTCCTCACTCTGCTCGCGTCTCTTTCTCCCAAGTTGTGCAGCTCTCTCCTCTCTTTTCTTTTCCCTCTCTGATTAGTTCTCACTGGTCCTTGCTTCTCGCTCCAGCCCAAGGAAGGAGACGATCTACAGTGATTTTTGGTGGCTGCGTCTCTCTCTCTCTCTCAAGCTCAAGAAGACGCTCCAAGCTCTCGCTCTCCCTCCGATTCAGCTCGCTTGTCGCTCTCCTTGAAGATGATGACCAGTGTTTTCGCCGTCCCCAATCGTGCTCCTCTGTTCCTTTTTCTTTCTTTCTTTCTTTTTTTTTTCCCAGCCTTGGATTCAGGTCTTCCTCTTTCCTTTTCAATTTGTGGACCCATTTTGAATTTAGTCCAAACAGTACCAATATCTTCGGAAAAAAAAAAAAAAACAATACAATATCCGTCCCTAGCCGTTAGGAGAAACAAATATAATAGTATTGATAATAATGATAACAACTTTTTTTTTTTTTCCTGCTAAACTATATGTTTGGTCTTTCATATTTGCCTCTGATATCATTTTAATCCCTTAAATTTGTAAAGTGCAGGTTTGGTCCTTTAATGTTAACACTGTTAGTCTGATTTAATGAAAAATACTGATTCAACAATTTTAAGCAATGACTGTGCAATTAAATGTTGATCAAGCATGTTTATATGTTAGTATTTTAATAAATTAATATTTTAAATCCTATTAATTGAAAAATATTTTATCTTCTCAGATTGTTTTACGGTTTTAATTTTCATAGTTTGTGAAAATTAAATATATATTTTTTGGTCGAGGAAGATTAAATATTTTTCAATTAATAGGATTTAAAATAGTAATTTATTAAAATACTAATATATAAGCATGCTTGATCATTATTTAATCACACAATTATCACTTAAAATTGTTGAGTCAATATTTTCCGTTAAGTCAAACTAACGGTGTTAACATTAAGGGTTAGTTTGGATTGAGGGAAGGGGAGGGGAGGGGAGGGAAAGGGAGAGAAAAAAAATGAGGGGAGGAGAAAATGGGATCCAATTTTAGAGTAGTGGGGCCCACATCATTTTCCTCTCATTCAAATTTTTTCTCTCCCCTCCCCTCCCCCTTGCCTCAATCCAAACTAACCCTAAGGGACTAAATGTGTACTTTACAAACTCAAGGGATTAAAATGATACCAGAGACAAATATGAAGAACCAAATGTATACTTTAGCCATTTTTTTTTAACTTCATAAAAAATATATTTTAAGTTAAAATCTCATAAATGATGCACTCAGGTTGGTACGTCTTAAAATTTTAAATAAATCTCTTTAATTTAGCATTGATGACTCTTCAAATATGTCAAAATATGCCTCAAATCTATTAAAAATGGGAAGTCATCAATTTTCTTATATATATCATATATTTATGCAAATCTTATATTTATAAAATGGTTGGAAAATGAACGCAGAAAATCCAAAAGTAGTGTTGATGTTCTCGAGCCAATCACATAAGCTGCACACAACCAGGTCGTGGGGTTTTTTAGGGCAAGAAAGAAGTGGAAGAGTCAGAGCTGACTCAGCTTGGGTCAAAGGAAGATTTGGTCGAAATGTGATTATTGGCAGTCTTGATACCGGTACGTAACTATTTGCAAATCCATCTACATATATCTTTCCAACTTACAAAGTTGAAATTTTAGATATAGGTATAGATTGAGGTTGCCTTTCAATCAAAAGACTTAAAGTGAAATACCTCATCTTCTTATATACCTTTAATTCAAGTTCAAACTAATTGATATGAGAATTCTCTAAAGGCATTCTAATACTCTGAAGCAATTTAAGTTTCTATAAATCTGTAAATATTTGCAACAAGATTAAGAATTTTCATCATTGAATTATTTTATCGGATAGGTGCGTGGCCAGAATCCAAAAGCTTCCGAGATGATGGGTATGGTCCCATTCCAAGGAAGTGGCGTGGAGGATCAAAATGCGAGCTTTATGGTTTGTCTAGCCCACGTAACACAACTCTTTGCAACAGGTTTTATCAAAACTTGAGTTTTTATAATTAAAATGTGACATTTTGGTATGTGAATTCTCAACTGAACAAACTCAAGGTTTAAACATGTATGTGCATGAAATAGGAAGCTGATTGGAGCAAAAGCGTTCTATAAAGGCTACATGATGAAACACGGGAAGCTTGGCCTTAGAAGTGGTATCAGTGCTCGCGACACGGTGGGACATGGAACCCACACTCTGTCAACAGCAGGTGGCAACTTCGTACAAAACGTCAGCATTCAGAACAATGGAAAAGGAACAGCTAAGGGAGGATCTCCAAGAGCCCGTCTTGCAGTGTACAAGGTTTGCTGGGGTCATGATAGTTCGGAAGATTGCACTGATGAAGATCTCATTTCTGCTTTTGATCAAGCCATCCATGACGGGGTTGATATTATCTCCATTTCAATTGGTCGGAGTAACGTGGCAAATGTGAATGACATGTTGACCAATGGAATCTCCATAGGATCCTTCCATGCCGTTTCACGGGGAATCTTAGTTGTTGCCTCGGCCGGTAATGACGGACCAGAACTTCAAACTGTCACAAATGTGGCGCCATGGATCTTCACTGTTGCTTCTGGTTCCATTGATAGGGAATTAAGCACTATTATTACTCTTGATAATGGCCAAATCATTAAGGTTGGTATAAACTCTCCCTCTATTTTTTTTAATAACAAAAGTCTAGATGAGTTAGGTCTCAGGCTCAGTAAGGGTAGGACATGCTTTTGGACTCAAGCAGTGCTTATATAGGTACTTAATTGCCCATTAATAAAGTCTTTACATTGATAGGATTTTAACTTACAAGAGCTAACCCCTTTACCAACTAGATCAACCTTTTATTAGCCGTATCGCTTCTCTCTTCTTTCAACAACATTAACATCTAGATTTGACCTATCACATTTATTATGATTTTACTATCAGGGCACAAGTCTTGCTACAAACTCGACATCTTGGAGGAGGTTCATTCCTATGGTGATTGCTGGTAACGCCAAGCTTCTTAATGCAACATTTGAAGATGCGTAAGAATGAATTTCACTATTCATGGTGCTCTCTCTCTGTGTTAAAATCTCAAATGTTTCTCTCCTAAGTGTGAATACTGTTGTAGTCAGCTCTGCAAAACTGGAACACTTGATCCTCGCAAAGTAAGGGGTCGCATATTAATATGCCAAAGAGGAAGTAGGAGCGAAAGTCCTGTGGAGAAGGAAAAAGAATCAAAGCGAGTCGGTGCATTGAAAATGATTTTACAAGTCGATTCTTCAGCTGATAATGCTAAGTTTATTGATCCTTCCAATCTTCCAACTGGACCTAAAAGTGAACATAAGACAAAAAGCGACTTTTTCTACAAAGAAAAGTAATTATTATATATACATCTTTCTTGTCCACCAATCCATTAAAGAATTGCTCTGAAATTTTTTTTATTGATAGGGCACCATTTCTATATATATATACATGTTTTGCAGGAACCCAGTTGCGTTCTCGAACAATGCAAATACATTTATACCAATTAGGCCAGCTCCAAGAGTTTCTGCATTCTCATCAAGAGGACCCAACTTGATTCTTCCTTCAATCCTCAAGGTTATATCCATTCTCATACCGTCTAACTCCCCAACTATCAAGTATAGTAATTTTTAACCATTTTGTTTTTACTTTCTTACAGCCTGATGTAGCTGCACCAGGTCAAGATATAATTGCTGCCAGTAATTTTGACTATAATTTTCAATCTGGAACTTCCGTCGCAAGTCCTCATGTTGCCGGAATTGCTGGTCTTCTCAAAACTCGTCACCCTAATTGGAGTCCTGCAATGATCAAGTCAGCAATCATGACCACAGGTATGACATATATACATTAGTCTATTTTCTTGTTTACAATTTTATTTCTGGCGTTTTCTATTAAGTGTGTGTGTGTATAAATCTTTTTATAGGAAGCATGGTTGGTAGCACGAATAGACCGATTTTGGACGAACAAGATGGTCGAGAAGCAACTCCATTTCATTATGGTTCAGGCTATGTCAGACCCAACCTTGCAATGGACCCTGGACTTGTTTATGATCTGAAGCCTTCTGATTACCTCAACTTGTTATGTGCTTCTGATTATGAGGAAAGAATAATTGAAGACATTAATTATAATAAGCCATACAAATGCCCAAGTTCTTACAGACTAGAAGATTTCAACTACCCTTCTATCACGGTGCCTTACCTGGGTGTGAAACCTATAAATATTACTCGTACAGTAACAAATGTTGGGCTTCCAAGCACTTATACTGTGAAAGTTAAAGCCCCAAGAGGAGTTAGGGTTGTTGTTATTCCAACAACTTTGACCTTTCAGAGGAAAAAACAACACAAGAGCTATAGGGTTATTTTGCAGGGAGCACGTTCAGCCAATACTTCAAAGCCTTCATTTGGAGAGTTGACGTGGACTGACGGCAAGCATAAAGTGAGAAGTCCTATAGTAATCCCTCAAATATGAGAAAATGGGTAAGACTAGTTCAGTGTGTTTGTGAAATCATGTGAGAGCGTTAATTAGTGTGTATGTATTAATCCTTGGCATATTAATTACAATTTTTGGGATAAGACTAGTCTTTTTTATAAGTTTCACTTTATATTTACCTATGAAATTTTAATTTATCTTTTCCATCTCTACCACATTAATTAATGTCTTTGCATTAAATATCATGTATATTAGTGCTTTTTATTTCTTACAAAGGTCATTGTTTGAGTTCAGCCTTAAAAACTTGGCTACAAGACATGAGAGACTATAATGCACACTACTACAGAAATATAAATATTTGATGGTTATGTTGGCCCATATTCAAACGTTAGAAACTTTTAAATAATATGCATCATATATGCCTCCCAATAGAACTTCGCCTATCTGAATGACTTTGACAGTGACCGAGCGGCATCACACTCGTAATCACATAACACTCTAACTTGGAAGCATTTTTACAACTACAAATAACCGAATTACATAGATTAATAAGTTGGTTAAAATTAGTTAAATGCACACTACTAAATAATTGTTGATATTTGATAGTTCCAAACCGTCCAATAACGATTTGTCATATTTCCTAAGCAAATATTTTAAGGTTCTTAACGATAAAATAATAATAATAAGAAAATAAAAAACATTGATATGACATTTGAAGTTTCCTACACCACAACTTAACCATCAAAGTTATTCACTCTCAAAATCTCTCTAATGTACTAAAAATATGGAGTCATCGATCATTAGTCATATATATATAAATACTATGGTGGAAGTTTTACTCTTGTATAAGGTCTGAACTCTGACGTGCGTCAAATTTAGATTGGTAAACCCAATATATATATATATATATATATAGTTCTTAAAAATTTTTGTTTTAATTGTTAAATTTCTTTAACTCAATCTTCATTCATTGTGAATTTCTTGTTTTTTTAGGAGATTCGGGTTCAAATTTGATTTTGTTATAGTTTCAAAGTCTTGCTTAAGATGATTCAGACTTACAGCTTTGATGATTTTCAAGAAAATCGGTGGATGAGAACCATGCTGAGTGAGCCATTAGACAATGAAGCAGCTGAAAGGAACAACATTAGAGGATAAGCTTTAGTTTCCAAATATTTTAAAAAATATTTTTACAACTATGTTTTTATAATTAGACAAAATGATATTAATAAATAAAAGAGTATACTACAAAGTTCTATAAACAGGAGAACATGGGGAAAGATTACCAAGATTATCATAGGGGAAGGAAGTGAAAACAGAAACATGAGAAGATAACTTCAGCAGGATGTTCACGCCCCTCCAAATCATATTGTTTGAGGAGGTAGTAAACTAGGTGGGATCGATCCTCCTTTTATTAATTTAGATAAGTTCCAAATTGTCTTATAATAAAACCAGATGATCTCTCTTTTCATAAATCCAATAAATAAAAACTTGCACCAGAAGCATAGTAGTGCAAAAGAATTGATGGATCTACGCCTCTTTTTCTATTTTTACAACTATTAGGAGATATGAAGAATGAATAATTTCTTCGTTCGAACTGTTTTGAATTTTACATTTTATTTAAAAATTAATATGTCAAACAAAGAACACTCATCAAGTGAAATACCTATTATATTTCACTGTATCGATCATATTACTGTGTTTCTTCAATTTATGATCTATCATTTTTTATAAAATAAAAAAAAAAATTTATGTAAAAATGCATACGGGAGATTTAATCAATACGAGTATAATGTTTAAGTGACTTCCTTTTTATTTAACTTTTCACAATACACACTAAACAATTACTTCAGTTTCATTCAAGCCCGTCAGATATCGTACCAACATTCACGATAAAAAAAGGGGGAAAAAGGTTTACAGTGTGTACATTAAAATGCGAAGTTTACAGGATTTAAACAAGCTGACGTTCACAAATGAAGAGTTCAATCCCTCACGAGTTGTCCAATTGTGATAACATGATCCTGTAAATGAAATTTTGGAGACCTTAAAAGCACCATAGATACTTGTTCCATGGTTGGACAAGATATAGGATTCTCATTCAAGCTAGAAAAAACTATTTTTGCAATTAAGATGACTTCGATCTGGAATTGATTTTCTCAAGGTAGAAAGTCTTGGGTCCAACAAATCATTTATGGTTAAATTCTCTGCAAAAGATAAAATAAGCTCTGCAGGATGTTGTCTCACGATGATTTTTAAAGTCAACACTCTAAAGCTGTATACATCACATTTATCATGCAACATACCTGAGCGTGCCAGCAAATTTGGTCATTTGTTCGAGTTAGAATTCAAAATCTTTGTTCCAAAGGCAATGATGCGAGCTGCTTCATATCTTGAGCTCGAAAGAATATTCTTGCTTGATATGTCCCGATGAATGATAGGAATTGAGCCGCCATGATGCATATGGAATAAAGCATTAGCCACACCTATGACAACATTCACCCTCTTTTGCCAATCAAACATAGTAGCTTGTTCCTCATTGTTTAGTACTTTATCCAAGCTACCACCATCCAAGAACCCATAAACCAGAATGGAGAATCGTGAATTGGAACAAAACCCGTACAACTTCACAATATTGCGATGTTTGATTTCTGTCAAAGCTTGAATCTCACTTGTGAAAGCTTACTGGTTGTATATATTGATTGAAGCTTCTTTATAGCAACAATTTCACCTGTAGGAAACTCTGCCCTATAAACACTTCCTTGACCCCCTTTCCTAATGAGATATCTTTCATCAAACTCCTCTGTGGCTTTGATGATATTTTCATACATTTTTTCCCATTGGAACTCCAAATAAGATAAATATTTTCCGCTTGTGCATCTTCATCTTTGTTTTTTGTATTCTCGGACGTAGGGAAAAAATATAAAAAGCTCCAACCACTACTACTAGTAGATAATGTAAGGAACATTATAAAACACTTTTTACTTTTATCTCCATGTCCATTTCATTGTAAATACTACAAGGACTTAAACCAGTGACATTACCACACAAACCTTTATTGTTCCTTAATGCATCATAGTTGTGAAAGGCTAGTTTGTTTGGAAAATGACCTTCTAATCGATTGATGATATGTGAACAACAGAAAAAGCTGACATAGATCCATTGAAACTGGTAGGAATGTTGCCTGTGAGATTATTATGTGAGAGGTTCAATACTTGTAATTTGGGTAACATTCCAAGCCCTGATGATATTGTTGTTGGAATTTAGGATAAAATCCCATGGGTTATGAATAAGAAGAAGGTTGGAAAAGAAGAGGAAAAAGGAAGAAGGAATGTGTGTTTGGATAGAAGTCCCACATTGATTAGTTGGAGAGAAGTTGGAGGGTATATAAGCCTCAACTTTGCTCCTCCTAAATGGGCCCTTAGGCTAACCCACTTTAGTTGGAGAGAAGTTGGAGGGTATATAAGCCTTAACTTTATACTTTCTAAGAATGATATGTGTGTTGGAAAAGATTACCTTAGTGAGGGTCTTTTCAAAGTTAATATAATGATTGTCACCAATAATAGTACTATCAATAATAATATTGCTTTTATCTATATGCTTGAGTCGTCTAATTTATGACATCAAAGATTAGGACATGTTAATTATAAATCAATTAAAAATTTAATTCATTTAGATTTATTGCTTAAAGTTGATTGTTCAAATAAAGATAAATGTCAAGTATGTATTGAATCAAAATTTTCTAAGTTATTGTTTCCTCCTGTTGAAAGATTAACTGAGTTGTTGGATTTAATACTTACTGATATATGTGATATGAAATCTGCACCATCTAGAGGTAATAAGAAATATTTTATTACATTTATTGAAGATTGCAGTAGATATTGTTATGTGTATTTGCTTAATAGTAAAGATGAGGCTATTATTGCTTTTAACCAATATAAAAATGAAGTTGAAAATCAACTTAACAAGAAAATTAAAGTAGTGAGGAGCGATAGTGAGGGAGAATATGATGACCCCTTCGGGAAATTCTATATAGAATCTGGTATCATACATCAGACTACTTCTCCTTACGCTCCGCAGTCAAATGGGATGCAGAGAGAAAAAATTAGACATTGAAAGAAATGATGAATGCATTGTCAATTGTGTCTGGTTTACAACAAAATTTGTGGGGGGAAGCTATTCTAATGGCTAACTTTCCAATTAACAAAGTGTCTCATAATACGATACAAAGCATACCATATGAAATATGGAAAGGAAACAAACCTTCCTTGAAATTTTTGAAAGTGTGGGGATGCTTGACAAAGGTTGAGATCCTTAAACCTAAAAGGTTAAGAATTGGACCTAAGATAGTAGATTGTGCGTTTATTGGCTATGCACATGAAAGTAGTGCATATCATTTTTTGGTTTATAAGTCTGATGTATCAGATATCCATGTGAATACGGTTATTGACTCAAGGAACGCTACGTTCTTTGAGAACATATTTCCATATGATAAAAGTAATGATAATAACAACACTATGGTATCTCAGAATACTACGACTAATGATAATTCTGGAGAGGAGGAATCTAGACATAGTACTAGGCAAAGGACGTCAACATCCTTTAGGCCTAATTTTCTGACTTATCTATTGGATAATGAGCCTCAAACATATGGAGAGCCTATGGGTTCTCCTAAAGCACCATTCTGGGGAGAGGCTATCAATAGTGAAGTTGAATCCATTATGTCAAACCACACCTAGGAATTGGTTGACCTTCCTCCTAGCAATAAGCCTCTAGGAACTAAATGGGTCTTCAAAAAGCATAAGGCACTATTGATAAGTACAAAGCTGAGGTGGTAGTAAAAGGATACAGACTATATGAAGGCCTAGACTACTTTGATACCTATTCACCTGTTACAAGAATTACATCCATTCGAATGTTAATCAAGTTAGCAGCATTGAATGGGTTGGAGTTACATCAAATGGATGTAAAGACAACCTTCTTGAATGGTGAATTAGAGGAAGAAATTTATCTAGAACAACCTGAGGGATTTGTTATCTCAGGACAAGAACAGAAGTTTCGTCACTTAATAAAGTCCCTTTATGGACTTAAACAAGCCCTGAAACAATGGCATGAAAAATTCAATAAAGTTATGTTATCAAATGGCTTCAATATTAATGAATGTGACAAGTGTGTCTATATTCAAAATACTGAAAATGGGTTCGCCGTAGTTTGTTTGTATGTAGATGACATGTTGATAACGGGTAGTAATAATCAAATGATTAAAGCTACCAAGCAATTGCTTACGAGCAAGTTTGACATGAAAGATATGGGTCTAGCAAATGTTATTTTAGGAGTTGAAATCCATAGAACTCCTAATGGGTTAGCTTTATCGTAAACACACTATATTGCTAAAATTCTTGAGAATTCAAGAGTTTAAACATAGCTCTGCGTTGAACCCTATAGATTCTAGGGTTCAACGCAGGAGCTATGTTTACCTATGTAATAAGCATGTTGAGTCGATTTACAAGTAATCCAAATGAGCTTCATTGGAGAACTATGATAAGAATTTTGGGTTACTTAAAGCAAACTCAAAACTTTGCTTTGCATTATGAGAAGTACCTTGCAGTACTAGAAAGGTATTGTGATGCAAATTGGATCACTAGCTCTAGCGACACAAGATCCACAAGTGGATATATATTCACCCTTAGTGGGGGTGCTATGTCTTAGAAGTCATCCAAGCAGACTTGCATTGCAAGATCAATTATGGAGGCAGAATTTATTGCTTTAGATAAAGCTGGAAGAAGCCGAGTGGCTTCATAATTTTCTTGAAGACATTCCTAGTTGGCCAAAGCCGATACCGGCAGTGTGTATACATTGTGATAGTGAAGCAGCTATTGGTAGGGCCAAGAATGTCATGTACAATAACAAGTTTGGACATATACGTCGTAGACATGATACCGTTAGACAACTACTTTTAAATGGAATCATGTTAATTGATTATGTGAAATCAAAAGAGAATATAGCGGATCCATTGACTAAAGGAATTCCTAGAGAGTTAGTTAGAAATTTCACCAAAGGAATAGGTTTAAGGCTAGTCCATTGTTGATTATTGCGGTAACTCTACCTAAAAGAGTGGAGATCTCACAAACTAGGTTCAAAGAGACAACTAAGTGGTGATTGGCTATTAACACTATGGAGTTTTAAACTCATACTCATTCCTAGACAAGACAATTCATATATACAAGGGTAAGTTTTTAGGCTTTTAATGGTTTCTTAATTTGAAGTGTTCAGATGATGTATGTTGACTTACATCACAAGAAATTGCCTATGTGAGTGTGAAATGTGGGCCACTTCTATGAGAATTTAAAACATCTGATTCTATAGAACACTCGCAGAACCAGGCAGGTGTCTAGGGCGAAAATGAACACAGCATGAGAACCAATGATGCTAGAGGAACAACTATGTGACTCTTATTGTCTAGGTATACACTAAAAGGTCGACAGTTCAAGACAGCGCGTCCATTGATTGACCAGTATATCTGATAGGTTTTTATTAGAGAAGGTTCAAAGGTAACCCCTACCTTTCTCGATGCAGTTGTTTCTCGTAAAGGAACCACACTTTACATACATGATCATTTGCATTTGGTCCACTTCTTATCCATGTGGGGGATTGTTGGAATTTAGGATAAAATCTCATGGGTTATAAGTAAGAAGAAGGTTGGAAAGGAAGAGGAAAAAAGAAGAAGGAATGTGTATGTGGATAGAAGTCCCACATTGATTATTGGAGAGAGGTTGGAGAGTATATAAGCCACAACTTTGCTCCTCCTAGATAGGCCCTTGGGCCAATCCACTTTTGTGGAGGGGTGAGGACTTAGGTGACCCTTGGTCCTCCACGCACGCGTGCGCCGTCGCCACCGTCTGTCCAGCCGGCTCGGTTCGATTCAGTCGGCCGCGTGCGTCGCCCGCCTGGTCCAGTTCGCACTTGTGTGAAATAAAAAATAACAATTTTTTGAATTTCCAATTTGATCCCGAACTTTTAAGAACTCCTTTTTTGCCCCTCAGTGTTTCTTCCAACCTGTGAATCTCGATCCGTTTCAATCGTTCACTCCATTCTTGTGTGTTTATTTGTACGATGTACCAATTCGCCAGCAAGGGTCGCCGGTCATTTCTGTTCGCTCCGTTCTAGTACATCTGTTCGCACAACGCACTAGTTCGCTACAATAGTTGAGTCCATCTGATCAATTTTTTCATTGTCTACAAATAGGACGCCTGAGTCACAGAATCGTATCTGATTTTTCTTATATACACTCCTTCTGCATGCTGCATATACCAAACATATTCTGTGCATTCTAAAAGCAGACTTGTTAGATTCGCTTGGGCTTCAGATTGAGAGAGCCATTATTCTAAAGACGAATAATCTGCTCTATTCTGGGAGGAAATTGTTTAGCAACCTTCGACATCTGTATTGAGGGAGCAAAATTATCTTAAAGAAACAATGTACGTTGGGCTCAGATTTCTTCATAAATCATTACCATATTTGGCAATCTTGTGAATTCGTTTTAGTTTTCATATTATATAGTCTTGTTGTATGCTCATTGTATGTGCTATTTTAATAATACAGATTTTTGTTATGCTATATTAATAGTAGTTTTTTTATTGTACATTCAATTTCTACTTGTTTAGTGTATTTTTAACAACAGTTGTTATAGTTAGAAAATTGTCACTAAGATCAAGTTCTTCCAGATCTTATAGTTCACCAAACTTAGGGGGTATGTTTCCATCAAATTTGTTTCTACTAAAGTTCAAGACCCTTAAACTTTTCAATAGCCCAAGCTCTCTTATGATTGGGCCTTTGAAATGAGTTGTTGCTAACTCCAAAGTTTCAAGTCGACTAAGTGATACTATATCTAAGGGCACATTACCGAAGAAGTTATTGTGGCTCAAAGAGAGTTTTGACAACATTATCAACTTCCCTAGTTCTTTTGGAATTTGTCCAGTCAAATATTTGATGAGGGCTTTTTATTGTTAACCTTGAGATCCACAATAAAAATTTACCAAGGATTGCGTATAGACAAATAAGATAGTTCTCTCTTCTCGTGGAGCCTTTTATTGAATTCTAAGTAATCTAAATGCCATCCAAATGCAATGATAACAAGGGAAAATTGATTTTGGATTTTTGAATTAATAAAATAAAATAGGAATGCAATTTAATTAAATGCTAACTATTGTTTTTGGTATTTTCATAAAAATAATGAATGAAATAGAATGAAGTATGAATATGTATAATGAATTTTTTGGAAATGGAGTAGTGAGTAATGACTATCATAGTTGAATTAAATGTAGGAATAAATTTTCACTAAGTCTTGATGGAAAACCGCAAACAAACACTTAAGTCTAGTGTTCTTAATTAGTGATTACTCCTACTAACATAGCTAGCAATCACCTCTTAAGGCATTGCAATGCGAGAGAGATAGAATAAGAAATGTGCATTTATTCATGTATAACAGAGGGGTATTTATACATAAGAGAGGAGCCTAAGAATTAATGACCCATTATGATGATTGAGTCCCTAATCAATCATAATACCTAATTATATGTCTAACTCTAATATATTTACATATATTTTCTAACACTCCCCATCAAGTTGGATCGTACGTAGATGTTAATTAAGCCCGATTTGTTACAAAGATAGTCAACACGAGTTCCATTTAAGGTCTTTGTCAAAAGATCACCCGATTGGTCACTAGACCGCACATGCCCTGTAGAAATAAAATTCTTCTTGATCTTATCCCATACAAAGTAACAGTCAATTTCAATGTGATTCATACGTTCATGAAACACAGAATTGGAGGCTATGTGTAGAGGAACTTTATTATCACACCACAATTTCACAGGCAATGACATGGCAATACCAACTTCCTTTATTAACTGGTGAATCCACACAATTTCTTGTACTGACTGAGCCATGGCTCTATACTCAACTTCTGCAATCGATCAAGAAACCACATCTTGCTTCTTACTCCTCCAAGATACTAAATTTCCACCCACAAATACACAATATCCTATGGTGGATCTTCTGGTAGCCTTTGACCCCACATGATCTGCATCACAAAAGTATTCAATCTTGTTGTGACCATTATTCGTATAGAGTATACCACAACTAGGTGTGCCCTTCAAGTAATGTAAGACATGCTCCAAATCTTCCCACTGAGCAACGATTGGTGTAGTCATGAATTGGCTAAGCACACTAACTAGAAATGTCACATCGGGGTGAGTCACCGTGAGATAGCTCAATTTCCCAATCAATCTACAGTATCTTTCAAGATAGGCAAACGACTTCATCTTCTTTGGGTCAACTTTCTTTCCCACATCCTCAGGTAGCTATTCAAACGGTATGCTATCATTAATATCCAAGAAAGGATTAGGAATCATAGGAAAGCTACTCAGTGCTGCTCTGAGTTTCCTAGTTTCTTTTAACAGATCTAGAATATATTTCCTCTATGTCAAAAGGATTCCTTTCTTACTTCTCTAACCTCTATCCCAAGAAAGTACTTTAATGGGCCCAAATCCTTTATTTGAAAGTGAATTAAAAAAGGCCTTAAGTGATGAGATTCTCAAAACATTGCGACCCATAATAACAATATCATTAACATATATCACTAAGAGAATCATGCCAACATTTGTTTGCTAATAAAACACAGAATGGTCAAACTTACTCTGACTTAGACCAAAATTCTAAACCATAGAGCTAAACCTATCAAACCAAGCACGAGGGCTCTGCTTCAAGCCATATAACTTTTGGGATCTGTACATGTAGCAGAAGGATTTCATCCATTAAAAACTTACAAATCCCAAAGAGAGGATCTATCAACGGCATTTAAATCGGTTAGTAAGGAATCATACCTATGCAAACTCGTGTGCGTCTCGAACGTTGTGGAATTTTGTTCGATCAAATAGGAGCCGACTTTGTGAATCCACTCCCTTTACTGGTATCCACACGAACAGCCTCCAACACCAACAGCAACGTGCTAGCGCCTTTAGTATTTTCGTGTCTCTTATTTTTCTGTCTAGGGTTTCTCGCGGCTTTTCCAATACATCATGCAAAATGTCCAGTAGGTTTTTCAAAAACCAATAGGCGTATTATATATTCAAAATTAATCCTTATTAATCTTGAAATTCGAATTTGGATTAAAATAAAATATTAATTAAATCTATACAATAGATCTAATCTAATCTATTATTTAATCCAAATTGAAAGCCTATTGATTTAATTTATCTCTATAAATTAAATTTGAGACATGATATCTATCTATTTAATTAAATCTGAGATACTATATCTCAATTCAAATTAAATTAGATATATGATGCCTTTATTCAAAAATTAAATCTAAGATACAATATCTCCATTTGTTTTAGATATTTAATTTAGGGATAAGGGTCTTAAATGCCATGGAAGTTTTCACTTAGGAGCACTAGTAAAACAGAAGTTTTTTTTGGACCAAAAATGCCACGAAAGTTTTCACTGAGGAGCAATTTTGCCCTGGAAGTTTTCACTAAGGAGCAATTTTACCCCGGAAGTTTTCACTAAGGAGCAATTTTGCCCCGGAAGTTTTCACTAAGGAGCAATTTTGCCTCGGAAGTTTTCACTAAGGAGCAATTTTGCCCTTCTGTCCCCAAATATTAAATTTGACTATTAAATCAGTCAAAGACCACACATGTTATGCCTTGAAAAGGTCAAACTTGGAGCCAAAGAAGGAGATCCTTGAGATGTTGAGCTCAAGGCGGCGGAATTTGTGAAGCGGCTGGTCAAAGGGGTGAAAGGTTGATTGTCACAAAACCCAGAGGAAGCATCACTTATGATCTAAGCAAATGATTAGTCTATACAAACGTAATCATTATCACTATTAATTTGTTTCTTGAACCAATTTTTTGGAACAATTCATTTCTCGTTTTGCGTTTCATTTGTGTTTTGTGAGACCTTTCGGTCCCTTTGTCCAGGTCGGCTTCACAAATTTTGGCCACCTTGATTTCAATATCGAAGGATCTCCTTTCTCGACTCCAAGTTCGACCTTTTCAAGGCATGACATGTGTGGTCTTTGACTGATTTAATAGTCAAATTTAATATTTGGGGATAGAAGGGAAAAATTGCTACGTTTTGTAAACTTCCGAGGCAAAATTGCTCCTTAGTGTAAACTTCCGGGGCAAAATTGCTCCTTAGCGAAAACTTACGTGACAAAAATGATACTTCTGGGGCAAAATTTCTACGTCTTGTAAACTTTCGTGGCATTTTTGGTCCAAAAAAAACTTCCGTCTTACCAGTGCTCCTGAACGAAAACTTCCATGGCATTTAAGACCCTTATCCCTTTAATTTATCAAATAAATTAAATACAAAACAAATATTATATAATAATATTATAATCTTCATTAAATAATATTATTATATTATTTTCAAATTTAATATTATATATATATATCCTAGATTAAATGCAGTATTCATTAAATCTTAGACATATCTAAGATTCAATGAATCTGGACACCTATTGCTCATGTTGGGCTATTATTGTGAGTGACCTACAGACCTACAATGAGATTCGTAGTGGGCCAATACTATAATATCCCACAAGTCGCAAGCGGCCTTTAGTAAGACATTGTAAATACCCAATTCATATGGGGATCGATGATACAATACAACCTATCATACAACCATGTCACGTCCCTGTTGTCACATGATAATTTGGTCAAGAATGAGGCATGGATAATGTCAACTTCCTGTTCTTGACCATTACTTTCTTGATTCTTGAATAGTCTAATAATTGAAAGGGAAACTCCTTTCCATCGTAATATGACCATACATTTCTGAGACTCACTCATCGAGGGGCCCAGTATTATCTTTCTACAAATGTGAGGGACAAAGTCCATCTTGACCATTCACATTCCTCTACATGAAAACCATTGATCCCAATCCAAGCCTTTATCATCACCCGGTTAAAGGTGACTTTTGGCTAGGTCAAAGATCAGCGACTCTCATGTAGGAATTGATAAGCACAAATTATGTCATGTTTTCCCTATATTTTATGACTGAATTGAATGGTAAATATGAGCTTAATTGCAGACAATCTAAGCAAAAAAGGCATTAATTCATGATATAGGGAACTGTAAGGCAGAAACCATTTTCGTCCGAAACATGTGTTAAGAAAGGAGCAAATTATAAGTTTTAGGGAAAAGAACGTGTAGCAAAGCTGATACTATGCTATAGCATTCCGACAACAATTCAAAATGCAATACAAAGCATCACGAAAGCTATAGCAAAGTAGAGGATGCAATGCTATGCGGCATATTTTCTGACCTTTTTTATTTAGGTGATTTCAGGAATAAAAGAGAAGGACAATAATAACAAGTAGATTGCTGACATAACGGAATAGAAGATGTGGAGGATCGAAACTAAAAGATTTGAAGAATCCCGCAGGATTAGCAGAATCAATCTACTCAGATCGAGAGATACGATAGATCTTGACAGATTAGGAAAGGCCCAACTCGCTGTAACTTACGCCGCAAGAAAGCCTGATTATATAAGGAAAGAACAAAGCCAACCCTAAGAGAGTCGCACAGAGCCAAAACCATATTTCATATTCGGCAGACTCGAAAGAAGAGTGAGAGATTTCACATGCACGAGAATTCCAGGATAACCCAGCATCCTTCCTTTCAGTAAGACGGAGAGAAGAAGACGTGGAGTGGTGACGTGACGGCTTCTTCCACGCCGTCGGAACTTCATCAACCTTTCTGTTTTCCTTTTTATTAGTTTAATCATGGGTCATTCTGTTACTAACTATTTTGTGTTTCCCTCGTTAGTCATGAACTGATTTCCTAAGACTGGATGAGGATGATTTCTTAAGTGTTAAATGAACCCAGTTGCAAGTTCTTAATTTAATAGATTTGGTTTGCTTATCAGTGCATTAATTACTAGTCGATTAGCAGAAGCTAAGGGCAAGATTTGTGGCCTCGGCATCGGCAAGGAGTCAAGGTTAGACCTACGAGAAAAAGTGTTTGCTAGGCAGCCCGTGCACAGCTTGACCTATTATTGTAGGCTTCAGGAATGGGTCTACCTCTCATAACCATGACACCCTGTGTGTAAAGTAGATCGAACTAGAAAATTTCCATAGGCATATTGAAGGAGTAATGTTAGTATCATATGTATCGGACGCGGAAGCTTCAGTAGATTATAGTGGTGGGTTAACCAAATAGCATCGTAGTTAGTGGCTATCTTTGTAGCATTGCGGAAAGTGTCATGCGATATAGATACTATAGCAATGGGTAGAGCAACTGGGGGATTGAAACGCTTAAGGATGATTCCGAGTTCAGTCTAACTTCTTACTGATATCTTCTTAAAACTAAATTACTTTGTTATTTCTTTTTACTAGAATAAGTACAAAAACCTCTCAATCCAACTATATTTACCTTCTGTTTGCGCAACTATCATAGCAATCGAGCGTCACTTCTTGGTATCCCAGTCTCTGTGGGACGATACTCTACTTACACTTTATTACTTGTTTGATTGGTTCACTTGCCATCAAGGAAATCAACCAACAGGAATCCATGATTACCTCAGGTCAAAGGGCACAATGACGCGGTTATATATGAGATAAGCTTATGACTAAATCCATGCAGCTTTTTCATAGTGGGTCGGTCTAGCACCTTATACTCTTATAAGTTCCCATGACTTTGATTTGTATCTCCATACCTCATAAAGTCATACTGGTCTTATTTCATCTTCGCTCCCGTGTACATGACTGACCAGGGACATTTAGGATAATCTATAAGATATATCCAAGGATACATTTATCACTATAAACATGCAAATGAAATGATAATTAAATAGAGAATACTTTAAATAACATTAATGTTTAAAGTACAATGACTTACCCTTAGGGCATAATTTCCAACAATAACAACTTCTAAAGATGGCACACTGATGAGTGGCATTTATGCTATGTTTTCCCTATGTGTTTTGACTGTATTGAATGATAAATCTGAGCTTTATTGTATGCTATCTGTTAGAATGTCTGCGAATTCATGCACATAGGGAAATAGACGATGGATCTTACAAATTGTTGCATTCATATTATTATCTTGCTCATGTGTATAAGAAAAAGACCACTTTATGGTTTGCCGTGAAAGCGCATAACGAAGCTGGTACACTGCTATAGCATAATGCATACTCACATTTGCACCAACACAATACAATGCGATCGTTGTGCTGTAGCATCATAAATGGGGTAGAATTATGCGCTATGTTACGCTAATCTCTCTAACCTAGTTTTCAAGAAAATGAGATAGGTCATCAAAAGACACGTCAAGATGGTGATTGACTTAAGCTGAATCCAAAAGATGCTGACAATTGAGATGAAGGATTTGAAGAATCTGTGGTATTAAAGGAATGATCAATCAACTGAATATAAGATCTTGGACCTGACAGATTAAGAAGGCCCAACTCACTAGACGTATGGTGCAAGAAGACCTAACTATAAAAGGAAAGTATGGCAAAACCTAAAAGATGTCGGAAGTCGTGAGAGTCAAGTAGTCAATGCAATCCCTATCCGACTGAACTCACACCGAATGAATGAAATAGAAGACTGACCAAGTGGACAGTAGACCAGACCTAATTCTTTCCTTGAGCAAGACGGATCGTAGAAGTTGTAGAGATGTCGCATGACCGTACACCTCTTACGCCGTCAACCTTCGGACGAGCTTTCTTTTTCTCTTTTGTTATTTTATTTCATGATTATGCCATGGGTTGTTCTCTGCTATTCTACTTTGCTTGTCCCTCATCAGTCATGAACTAAATTCCCTTTGGCTAAGTGAGGATGGCTAAGTTGTAGAATGAACTCAATTTGCTAGTTTTTCATTTAATAAATTTAGTTTGTTTAATAGTGTTTTAATTCATAGCTGATTAGTAGTAGTTACACGAACGGGAGTCAAGGGTTATCTGTTGGTTATGATTAGTTTTGATGGTGGTCTTGATTGTATATCATACTTATCTTGTATATTTAAACTACAATATTTTTGATGTAGAATAGTCCAAGATGAATTATGGAGATTAATCAAGATGAGAGATTGAAGAAGGAAGAACTTGCTCTTTAGAATGAGAAAATCATCATACAAGTTCCTAGATTGATTCTAGAAGTCCCCACGATGATATGGAAGTTGGAACGGCTCAAATCGGAGCTAACTCGAGCCAGGATGTTTAGACTCAAGTTAGAATGGTTTCTAAGGTCCGGGTGATTTCTAGGTGATTTTCGCTCCAGAGCACATTTTACCTCGAGTCAGGACCTATTTGCCTCGAGTTTTTGGTCTCGAGATGTTTACCTCGAGTCAAGACAGACAGTGGCATATGAAACTAGACATCCAACACGTCATTTGAATATATAATATAAGTCCAAATTATCTCAGATGAGAGAGATATGAGTTTTACAAGTTGATACAAACATCACCGTCACAGTCAGAACCAAGCTTTAATGTTTTGAGTGTATCTCACAAAATACAAATCCAATTGAGCTAAAATCTCAAGCTTGACCTAAATTGTAGATGCCTGGAGTCAATTCAGCATAGCCTCGGGTTTCTTCTATATCTCACTTTAGAAGGCACTTTTTACCTCGGAATAGATTTGGAGAGAGGTTTTACCTCGAGTCAAAAGCTCCACCTCGAGTCAAATGGCTCATAACCAAAACAGCTAGAGCAAGTTAGATAGCTAATCTTGAAATCATCATAGGAATATGGGAGAGTGCGAAATCTTGAACAACATCCAAATGAATCCCAAAAGATCTTATACTACTTCTAAACATCATTCAACATTTAATTATACTTATAGGATTGGGGAAGCTTTTGTATAGGACAATGGCTATTTCTTCAAATATTATAAATTCACGAAGAAGAGAGCGTACACGGACAAAGAATACAAAGCTGAATATCATTGTGAAAGGGGGTAATATTGTAGCATTGTGGATTTGGTTACAACTTGTAAAGAGTGGTAAGTCCTAGTAAGAGGATTACTTGAGAGTTCTGAGTGTGTAATCAAGGATTGAGATAGTGAAATCCCTGCAGTGACTGGACGTAGGTCAAGAATTGCAGCAAGATAATAATTGCTATAGCAATGTGTTATAGGCAAATTGGGTAAATGACACAACTTATGATGAAATCCGAGCTCAACCTACTTTTAAACTGATATCTTCCTTCGACTTCAATCTGATCAATTTTTTTGTCATTAGTAATAGCTAAACCAACCAAACCAAATACAATTTATCACACCACACACTTGTCATTCGAAACTAGCATCATCTTCGGTATCAATAGTTTCTGTGGGACGATACTTTACTCACTCTTTATTACTTGTTCGAATGGTTCACTTGCCATAAGGGAATTTGACCAACAAGTTTTTGGCGTCGTTGCTGGGAACTGAAGATAACTTTTATGATTTTAAGTTTCTTTTTGATAAGTTGTGTTTTTACCTCAACAAGCTCATTCTCTCTATCTCTAACTTTCAGGTACATTTTGTAGTGTATGCGTAGCTCGCCTTCTACTAATCTTGAGCCATACAATCTAGAAATTGAATGAACCTATAAATAAAGGCGTAGAAAGTAGAGGCGAATGAGTCATTTGAGTGACTCCGCACACATGGCGGATATGCAAGTTAATCGAGATGTGGATCAAGAGGAGCATCACCTGCTTAATGGGGACAACCAAATCCCTCAGCAACCTAATCGTAACGCTGATCTAGACCGAGATATCATGGAGTTTGGAGTCCCTGATTTGACCAAACTCAACTCAGTTATCACACCTCTAAACCTGATAGTTTGGAGGGCTCCTATAGAAGATCCTCATCTGCATCTCAAGTCATTCATGGAGGTCTATGACACTTTTGTCATCCCAAGAGAAACAGTTGATGCCCTCAGAATCAAATTATTCTCATTCTCACTCAAGGATAAGGCTCGAGCATGGCTGAACACCCTACCTGCTCACCTATCACCTCATGGAACGACTTGGGTAGCAAATTTTTGTTAAAATTCTTCCCACCAACTAAGAATTTCCAGCTGAGAGAGGAGACCATCAACTTTTGTTAGCACCCTGGCAAATCCACTTATGAAGCTTGGGAGCGATTCAAGGACCTACTCAGAAGATGCTCACAACATGGATTGGTTGAATGGGTCTAGGTAGAAACTTTCTATAAAGGTCTAGATGTACAAACAGGATCAACAGTCGATGCCTCTACAAGCGGCTCACTCTTGATGAAGTCCTATAATGAAGCCTATGAGCTGTTGGAACGTATGGCCATGAATTGTCATCGATAAATTCCCCCACACTTAGACCTTTGTACTCCTGAACAAAGACAATTAAGTACAAGATTCCAACTCCAAATCACTAATGCATTTGAAAATTGAGCAATTTCATAATTAGAAAGCAATGAATTAATTAATCAAATTTCTTAAGCCAACACTAGTCATAATCAAGCGATGTAAAGAAATTAACTAATTACACAACCCAAATATTTGAATGAAGCACAGGAGAACTCTCATGGTACTATTAGTGTTTCACTCATCTCACCTCATTGGAATAATTTCACTCTAGCTCACTTAATCAACATCTTACCATAAGCTTGTAACAACTCTAGCATCTCCACTACCAATAGCAATTAATGAAATGAATCAAGAGGACTTAAAAGGCTTGTAATGTTGGATGAAGGCTAAATGGATGAATAATTAGAAAAATGAATAGTTAATATGCAAGTCAAAGTTAATGACTAAGTTCATAGCATCTAAATAACTTTACAAACTTTTGCCAACTCTTTAGTAAATTCATGAACAAATGCCTTCTTGATATTTTTTTTTTTAATCTACAAAGCACTTTCTATTTTTTTTTTTTTTTTCAATACCTTTCTTTTCTTTTCTTTTTATCTACCAAATATTTTTCTTTTCTTTTCTTTTCAATACCTTGCTTTTCTTTTCTTTTCTTTTTCTTTTTCTTTTTTAAAACTGCACTCACTTTTTTTTTCTTTTTCATATACATGGCATTTCAAATTTATATTGACAATTCTCTTTTGATTTTTAGAATAATATGAACACTATGAGTAATGACATGCATATAGCATAAGAAAGACTCAAGGGGTTAAGCAAATGGTAGATGAATGTAGGTTTGTGTTTGGATGAAAATGGTTTAGAATTGAATGCCTCTTTCATTTCCATAACACTAATGCAAATATTGTTTCGAAAAAGAGTTGAAACAAGTTCTAGAGGGTGAAAAACTAAGCGAACATGCACTCATGAAAAGAATTTAAGGCTCAAATATCCTTCCAACAAGGTTTTTTTTTTCCTCCAATGCTCACTCCAACACAATCAATTGCATAGTAAGCTAACCACAAAACATCTACTTAACTATTCCATGTGCTAACCTTACAAACACAACCAATCAAAACATTGCAATCAGTTAAAATAATGCTCAACTCCTAAATGCACAAATAATATATAAACTCTCTTTTTCAAAATGAGGAGTAAGCAAAAATCCAATTGTGGGTTCACTTCTCTTCCCATTCACTTGAAAAACAAAATATGGTTTTAAAAAGTTGCAAGAACACCAGATCTCATGAAAGTTCAAAGAATTTCCCACAAATTATACACTTCCAAAGTGGCAAATGCGACGCTTAACCACTTAGGACATGCATTAAAGCAAGTCATTCTTGAAAAAATTTCTAGTTTAAGGCATTTTCTCACTTAAAAACAACCAATTAATTGATATTCAAAATGTATTTCCCTCCCCCACACTTAATCAACACATTGTCCTCAATGTGAAAAATCACTCTAAAGAGAATGATAGACAAGTTGAAATTCAAGGCACAATGGTAATTAATTAGTAAGGTAGTGACCAAGAGAATGCAAAGCACACATAGGGGGTTCTTATTCTGCTTACTAAACTAAATTATCTCTAGTTTTCTACTGGATTGTGTCCCTCCCCCACACTTATCTTCCTCATACAACAATTAAGCCCAAAAAATCATAGAAATTAGGAAGAAAATAAGTGAGGAAAGAGACAACCTTTATTAGAGAATCTTGAGTCGCTTGAAGGAGAAATTCTCATCCATAATGAGAATCATGCATTTGTCTTTGAAAACATTTTCTCCCACATTGAATTTCCTTGGTGGAGGTGGCTCAGGATCAATTGGAAGAGGTCCAAGAATGTACGGTGGATGTTGGTTTCATCGACAACCTTTCCAAGAATGTGCTTGCAAAGAAGACAAGCAACCAGCAGTATCCCATCCAAAAATAGAAACATGGAGAGGAATCAAACTCTCCAAGTAACTATCACATCCAAGGAAATCAATGCTACTCCCATTAGTAGGAGTCATACAAACAGTTATATTTTGAAAATTCTCTTGTGTTTGCAAAGTGGAAGGTGTGGAATCCAACTTGTTGTTGGGGTACATCACATCATCATTGCCATCACAAGAGATGGAAGGCAAAATTGGAAGAAGAAAGATAATTTTGTAAATTGTCACCACCAAAAACTTTTGAATTTTCAAAAGAATCATTTTCTTTGTCTATATCGGGTGGTAAATCACAAGAAAGAATCATATGGAAAGATTCAGTTTCATTTGCAATATCATCAATCAAAACAATTGAATCTTCCCTTATTAAGCTATCATGCAATTCATTGGAATCAAGATAAAGATCTTTTGTTAGTTCTCTTGGTGTTTTGATGATGCCTAACAATTGTATTCAGTGATAAAAAGTACTGAAAGAAAGTTTGAGTTATTGAAAAATGTTTTAGAAAATAAGTAACTCGAGTTACAGGTTATAACTCGAGTTACAGGCCTCAGAAAGCCCAATCTACTGTTCAAAGTAACTCAAGTTGATAATCGTAACTCAGGTTATAAGTTTAAGAAAACTCAGTTTTGCAGAGATCATAACTCGAGTTGCCACTTAGTAACTCAAGTTATGACTATACTTTAGCCTTTCAAAAAGCCTCTCGCGATATCAATTTTTAATCAGTTGAAGTAACTCGAGTTATCTGGTATAACTCGAGTTATAAGTATATCAGAGAAATTCAATTGATATGAAGTAACTCGAGTTAGAATATTGGCATTTGCTCTTTGTCTGAATTTGGTGTTAACATAACTCGAGTTATGGATTGTAACTCGAGTTACATAATTCAAGAAGCTTCTCTGTGCATCGAAGTAACTCGAGTTACTTTGTATAACTCGAGTTACTAAATCTGTCATCTCTTCTCTGCTTACACTGATTCAACTATAACTCGAGTTAGGAGTTATAACTCGAGTTATCCCTTCAGTAAGAAATATTCATTGAACATATTCATAACTCGAGTTATCATATGCAACTCGAGTTATCTGCATCAGTTTTGAATTTCTTCGTTCTCATAATCTGAAATCTTTTCATTATGCATTGGGTACTTGATATTATTGATTCTCATCATTCCTAACTAAGTCTAATCAGTTTGCTAGTGTGTTTCAGACATGATTAATAGGTTTAAACTTCAAACTGTCATAAAGCAAGATTTTGTCAGAAGCATTTAATTCAAAGCAGAACCATTCACCATTTTAGCACGAAACCTTCTGAGCAAGCGAAAAGCAATCCAGCTGTTCCCTAGACAACATTCTGAGTATATTTCAATGGACAATTTGAATAAAGAATGTCAACGGAGAAGAACGGACGAATGTCGGAAGCATACGAAGAGACGGAGCAACGTAACCTCAACGGATATATTCATTACTCACAACGGCTCATTCAATCTCGTCTCAACGGTCATAAATGCTATCATCTATAAAACCCAGAAGCATTGAAGTCTTCACCTACCAAAACTCTGCGCATTCAATTAGCAATTAAGTTCATTTACTGTTTCTACTCTAAGAGTCAATATCTTCGGATATATCAATCTTCAGTGATTACTTATCTATTCTTTTAGAGAGTTCTTTATTGATTATCATTCTTGTAAGAATCTCAAAGTATTGGGACTTTGGGATTGGGTTATTTGATTACAACTTGTAAGGGGGAGTAAGTTCTAGAGAGAAAATTACTTCGTGAGTTATAGAGTGTGTAATCATTTGACTTAGTGAAATCCTGGAGAGTCTGGGGACTGGACGTAGGTCAAGGATTTCGACCGAACCAGTATAAATCGCTTGTGTTCATTCCTCTTCTACCTTACTCTGTTCATCCCTGTTTTTGCTGTCTTTAAACAGAGCATTTTCGAAGAAAATTTAATATCCCTAATTCACCCCCTCTTAGTGATATTCCGTCTTTCATCTTTTTCTAGGCTATGGTCTTTCTCACTCAAATCAACCACATTATCATCCATGCAAGATTCAACCTTTTCACAATTGACATGCTTACTATCATCAACAGTACTAGAGGGTCATTATGATCAATGGTAGAATCAACCACTTCACTAAATGCTTTCTTTTGAAACTCAACAAGTAAGTGGCATTTTTCATGATAACTATCTACACATATTCGATATTTCGCACAAGAACATGAAAATGTTTCAGTTAGTTCATCACAAGCATCTCAAGTACTATGAAGAGAAGCATTTTCAACAGTTAAAGCATCACCTAAAGAAGTAGGAGCACACTCATCAACAAGTACAATCGTATCACTACTACTAGAGCTAATGGTTTGAGCAATTACATTTTCAAACATTTGAGGGGATTCAACAATAATTTCCTCATCCTCCTCACCATCACTCAAATCATGAATTGCTTCATTAGTTAAAGTAGTAGGAGAGTCTACTTCTATTAGGATAGGATCATTACCAAATGGTAGAGACGACTCTTCAATGCTTTTTTGTACTTGCTTCACTTCTTGTGGTCGTGTGGGAATATGTACTGAAGGATTGGAAACTTCCACTTCTGAAGTGGCATTTAGGTGTTGTCTTCGATTTTCCCATCATCATTGGAGGTACATGACCATGGAGCTCCTTCTTCTCCTTTAGTTTTTATCCATAGCACATGGTGAACAAAATCCTTGATGAATTTTTCAATGTCCTCCATTTCCTCTTCCATTTCCTTAGAAAAGCCATGAGGAAGAGCCTCTTTGAGATTGAATAAAAATAGATGCCGGACCTTTAGTTGGTCATACATTCTTCTTTAAGGTAAGGGTTTGAGCATCCATATATGGCAAGGTGAGGAAGGCATCAAGTCCGGAAGGTTGAGGAGTAGAGGGTTGGGATGGATGTTCATGGCATAGTGGAGTGGGTGGTTCATATGGAAGTGTATATGGTGGGAAAGTCTCTTGTGGAGTATGGCACATAGAAGACTTTTGTGCAGGCCACTCCATTGCTTTCTCCAACTTCTCATTGCTTTCTTCTAGTTGCTCCACTTCTTGTGTATGGAATAGGACTTTCTTGGAAATTTGTCTTCAACATTTGTGATTGCTGAGTGAGACGCTCAATTTCCTTTTCCATTCTCTCATTCTCTTTCTCTTGATGTTTCATTCGTCTCATTATAGAGTCCATTTGATGGTCAAAGTTGGCCTTGTATGACCACTCAATCTGAGTCACTTGATTTTGCAATTTTCTAATGACTTCACTAGCGGTAGGTTCTTGGTTTGGCACACAAGGTTGAGAATCGGGTCCATAACGTGGCTCAAATGGATATAGGGATTCATGAGATGGATGACATGGTTGGGAAGTAGGATGGAATGAAAGCGGAGGTTCGTGAAGTGGTTGATGGCATGATTGGAATGAAGGATGGTATGGTAAGTGAGAAGGTTGATGATATTGTTGAAATGAAGGTTTGTAGGGTGGTTCATATGTAAGGTTATATGGTGGCGGAGAAGGCTCATGGTATGACCTATATGGTGGGTGTGGTGGGCGATTAGGTTGGAATGAGGGTTGGTGATAAGGTTTATAGTATGAGTGATGGAATGGACCATGACATTCTTGACCAATTGGATTCTTATCTTGAATTCCCAACTTAGCTTGAAGAGCCTGTATTGTTTGTTGAATGGAATCGATGCTTTGAGAGATAGACTCTCCCCTTCTGGTCGAATCTCCTACAAAAGCATGGGATTGAGAGAGTGAATCTTGATTACCGTTAAACCAAGCCATGAAAGTTCAATACAATTAATTTCCAATGAATCACAAGATGACTATCTAACTATAAACTATAAAAATTAAGAGAAAAAAAATCTAAGAAAATGCAAATGCAAATGCAAAAGAAAAAGAGATTTCAAAATAAAATAAAATAAAAATGCAAGTATGCTATGAATTAACTTGGAGACATGGTGAATTCAAACAAATAAGCTTAATATCATATCAAATTTAATACAAAAGCACCACACAGAAGCTACCAAGTCAAAACAATGCAATAATGCAATAAATGCTATGCAATCTACCTAAATGCAAAAATCCTAAACTATATGCAATGAAAAGTCAAAAATTCAAAACTAACAAACTTCACACGAGAAACCCCTTGTCAAAAATTGAATTTGACAATTAAATTACCCAGGGAGCCAATTACTTAGCACCCCGGCAACGTCGCCATTTGATGAGGGCCTTTTTGTTTTTAGCCTTGGGGTCCACAATCAAAAATTAGCCAAAGATTGCGTACAGGCAAACCTAGGATCTTCTCTCTTCTCGAGGAGCCTTTTATTGAATCCTAAGTAATCTAAATGTCATACAAATGCAATTAAAAAAGGGGAAAATTGGTTTTGGCTTTTCAAATTAATAAACTAAAGAGAAATGCAATTTAATTAAATGCTAAACTATTATTTTTGGTATTTTTAATAAAATGGAATGGGGTATGAAAATGAAAATATGAATTATGAATGCTCTTGGTAATGAAGAAATGACTATCCTTACTCAAAAAGTATGGGAGTTAAATTTTCACTAAGTCTAGATGAAAAACCCCAAGATACCACTTGAGTCCAATATTCCCAATTAATAGTAACTCCTACTACCGTAGCTAACTACTACCTCTTGAGATATTGTTTAAAACCACTTAGTGTGCAATCGAAATTGAAATGATGCAATATGAGTCTTCTTGAAATTGAGTACATAACAGTCCTTAAAAGGGCACAAATCAACTACATTAATTAAACAATAAGACGCTAATTAATATAATATCATTGCAACCACAAGAAATTAAAACACACATATTTTTCACACTACAAAATCCAATCTCAACTACAATTATCAAACCAACAGAGACAATAAACATTAATCTCAGTTCTAGAATTTATACACAATAATTCCTAAAACTAGGCAACCTAAATATATAAATCTAAACTAATAGTAAGATAGATAAAACTCCCCTATAAAGTCCATTGAGCTCAAAAATTAATCCTCATCACCAAGAAGCAAGGGAAATCAGCCACTCATTGATTGTTGGAGAAAGTCACCGGAATCTGGAAATTCCTCACCGGAAAATTCAAACCCTCGCCTCTGTATCTGTATAAATCAGATCTGTGTGATTCACCACCAATGGAGGATGGTCGAAGGTGATGGTGTGAAGGAGGATGGTTACTCACCGACGACAGAAGGAGGTGGTTGTGCCGCCGACGAGAGGGAAAATCCCCAGAGGAAAGAAGAAGAAGGAAGTCAAAGTCTAAGCGTGAAGGTCCAAGGTCCAAGCTCGAGGTCATTGATTCGCGGCGCTCTTTGTATATTTAATCTTCTCGAGTCTCCTCTTTTGACCTACTTTGCCAAAGCGCATAGCTTTACTCATAGGGACCTAAGTGAAAAGTGTAAAAGTTTCGCAGAGGGACTAAACTGAAAAGTTTATAACTTAAGCTCAAACTTCGATTTTGAAATTTTATCTAATCTTTTTAGCCATCTACAAATAAAATAATTAATCTAACATCAAATATTCTCATGAAAATCAATGATTAAGAGAAATTACAATTTCTTTGACAATTTTTCCCTTTTTAGTTCTAATTTAATGTATTACTCTTAATCTCAATTTATCACAAGAAAGACATTTTAAGCTCAATAACTATAACAAAATGCATTAAAAATCCCAATTTAATTATCAAAAAACATATAAAAATATGGTTCGATCAGTAGCCAGCATATCGACTCCCGCCTTCCAAACCTGTAGCATGAGTTCATGAACTTGATGCGATAACAGCCCTTAATGCACAAGTGTCTTCACTGACCAATATGATTAAGTCAACGAGCCTCCCTACAAGTAACTCATCTCTGCAACCTGCCCAAGTAGCCTGTGTGTACTGTGAAGGAGAGCACCCATACGCTCAGTGTTCTGCTAACCTTAAATTTGCAATTATGTGAACTATAATTGGGGTGGCAACAACAACCCATACTCCAACACATACACCCTAGGCTGGAGGCAACACCTGAATTTCTCATGGACATCTCAAAATCAACCACCTGATGGTCCCTCAGCAGGCTTTGTACTCTAATAGATCACTAAATCTACCAGGGTTTAATCAGTAAGCTAGGCAGCGAGGTGCTTATTTAACCCCTCAATCCTCTATGGAAAGCCTAATCAAAGAGTATATGGCCAAGAACGACGCCATTATACAAAGCCAGCAAGTCTTCCTTTGTAATCTCGAAAATCAAGTTGGACAGCTTGTTACAACACTCAATAATAGACCATCAAGATCTCTGCCTAGCGATACTAAAGTCCTTAGGACCATGGAAAAGAACAAGTCAAGGCCATCGAACTGAGAAGCGGCAAGAATATGGAACAAATAAAGGTCTCCAAAAGGCCTATCGAGCACGTTGAACCAGTATCAAGCGAGAAAAAGAAGGGATGAGAAGCCACTGAAGACGGCCATGAATCGAACCAGCACCCATCTAACTACAGCAAAATAATAGCAGGTCCTATGCTATAGCATTTCCAACGCATGTCACGCCAAATATTCATGTATCAGAAGTAATGCGGGATGCAATAGCATTGTCATCAGAGTATGCCTTTGACCCAAGACTATCACGAACCATAAAGCAACCTCCATTGTTTCCATAAGTCCTCCAAAAGCAAAGTCAAGAGAAGCAGTTCCGCAAATTCTTGGACATGCTAAAGCAATTGCAGATAAACATCCCTTTGGTGGAAGCACTGGAGTAGATGGCCAGCAATATGAAATTCATGAAGGATATCTTGTAAAAAAAGGCGACTAGGTAAATTTGAGACAATAGCCATGACCAAGGAAAGCAATGCACTACTATTGAATACACTGCCACCAAAGCTAAAAGATCCAGGCAGTTTTACAATCCCTTGTGCCATTGGCCCCAACTACTGCGGAAAAGCATTTTGTGATCTAAGCGCCAGTATCAATCTAATGCTTATGTCTATGTTCAAAAAGCTGGCAATTGGATAAGCAAGGCCTACAAAGGTTAATCTGCAACTAGTAGACAAATCCATTATCTAACCCGAAGGAAAAATTGAAGATGTATTAGTGAAAGTTGATAAGTTCATCTTCCTAGTAGACTTTATCATACTAGATTTTGAAGTGGATCAAGAGGTCCCAATTATTCTGGGAACACCATTTATGGCAACAAGCAGAACGCTGATCGATGTGGAAAGAAGTGAATTTACTATGCGAGTCAACAGGGACCAAGTGACATTCTCAATATTAAAGACTTTACAGTACCTAGAGACCCCAGAAGAATGCTTTATTCTCAACACGTTACAAAGCACTGACATGCCTCTTATCACCACGACCAAAGATGGATATTTGATACCCAGCAAGGCACAACAAGGTCATATGGTGAAATTGCCATACAAGGAAGAAGTTAGAATCTGCTGGGATGGGAATGAAACTAGGGGATGGTCAGTATCCCTACAAATCCTTCTTGTTAAAGAATCATTGACCAAATCTGCTTGAAGACTATAAACCAAGCATTATTAGGAGGCAGCCCAATTTTCATTTTGCAAATAAGTTAGTTTACTATAGGGTGAACTGGTGTACCACCAACAACTTTCAAGAGACACGTGCGGCAAACAATTGACATGGGACCATGCGAGTCATATGCTATAGCAATCTAGTACCAGACCATCAACCCTTACATTCAAGTGTTCAACAGTGTATATAGACAAATCAATGGTGGGACACAATTCCAGCCTAAGAGTTCAAATTTCCCTCTAGTACTACCCTTTAAAACCCACCAACCTTACCACTACCCATTCCGCTAAACCTCTCTCTAATCCACTCAACCCTAATCGTTCGCTTCCTATCATTAGCTCATATAAGCCTGAACCAACTCGGCTTTACCACTCCACACAACAGAACCTTTGCCCTACAAACTTCATGCTTCAACCTTCTACCCTACTTGTTGGTGGATTTCCTTGATGGCAAGTGAACTAGTCGAACAAGAAATAAAGTGTAAGTAGAGTATCGTCCCACAGAGACTGAGTTACCGAGAGGTGACGCGCAAATGCTATGACAGTTGTGAAAGCAGAAAGTAAATATAATCAAGTTGAGGGATTTTGCAATTATGCTACTAGCAAACGTAAACAAAATAACTTTAAACGAGAGAAGATATCAGTAAGAGGTTGGCCTGGACTCAAAATCATCCTTAAGTGCATCAATCCCCCAGTTGCTCTACCCAATGCTATAGCATCTATCTTTATACGGCTTCCGCAATTGCTACAAACATAGCTACCAACTACAAAGCTATTTGGTTAACCCACCTCTATTATCTACCGAAGCTTCCGTGTCCGATACATATGATACTAACTATACTCCTTCCATATTCCTATGGAAACTTTCTAGTCAGACCTGCTTTACACTCAGGGTGTTATGGTTATGAGAGGTAGACCCATTCCTGAAGCCTACAATAATAGGTCAAGCCGTGCGCGGGCTGCCTAGCAAACACTGTTTCTCAGAGGTCTAACCCCAACTCCTTGCTAGTAAGCTAAGGCCACAAACCTAGCCCTTAACTTCCGTTAACCGACTAGTAATAAAAACACCGATACGCAAACCAAATTTATTGAATTAAAAACTTGCAACTGGGTTCATTCAACACTTAAAGACTCATCCTCGTCTAGCCATATAAAGTTTAGTTCATGACTGACGAGGGACACACAAAACAGTCACTAACAGAATGACCCATGATCGGGCAAACAAAGCTAAAAAGAAAGGAAAACAGAAAGCTTGATGGAATTTCCGACGGCGTGGTCGAGGTCCTGTCACGTCACCACTCCACGTCTTCTTTGTTCCGTCATCTTTGCGGGGAAGGATGCTGGGTTGTCCAGGAAGTCTCGTGCTCTTGTGAAATCTCTCACTCTTCTCTTGAGTCTGCCGAAAGTTAGAATCTTGTTTTAGGGCTCTTCGACTCTGTTAGGGTTGGCACTTGTTGTTTCCTTTTATAATCGAGGCTTTTCTTACGGCGTAAGTTCACGTTTTGGGCCTTTCCTAAACCGTCGGGATCTATCATATCTTCTAATCCGAGTAGATTGTTTCTGTTGATTCTGTGGGATTCTTCAAATCTTTTAGTTCTGATCCTCCTCATCATCTATTCCGTTATGTCAGCAACCTATCTGTCAATATCGCCCTTTATTTTATTCCTGAAATCATCTGGGTAAAAATTCAGAAAATATGCCACATAGCATTGCATCCTCTACTTTGCTATAGCATTTAGGATGCCTTGTATTGCACTTCGAATCGCTGTCAGAATGCTATAGCATCGTATCAGCTCTGCTATACAATTTCCCTTAAAAACAAAGTAATTTGTTCCATTCTCAGCATATGCAAATGATTTCTACTCTTCAATCCCTATATCATGAATGTATGCCTTTTTGCTTAGAGTATCTGTAGTTAAGCTTATTTTTAACATTCAATTCAGTTAGTATGTATAGGGAAAACATGGTATGATTTATGCTCATCAAATACCCCCACACTTAGCTTTTTGGAAAAAATAAGATGAAGTGAACAAAAACTCATAGCTGCAGTACTCTTGTCTATATAACTTTGCTTGCTCGCCTGCTTTCAATTTCCATCCCCTATTCGGCAATCCCGCTGCCCAGTGCCAACCGTTCATAAAGCGTGGTATTTTTTAGATGAAGTCTTAAGGGCTCTCAAATTTTAGTGTTTACACTCGCTTGCCTAGGGATTTTTGTTTCTCTCTTGTCAACGAGCCCAGAAGATCCATAGCCTTGTCAAAGTTCTAAGATTACTTCCTAGCATTCTGAGTATTCGTTCATCCAAAGGACTTCTTGGGTTGTAATGCGAGGATGGCCTAGTGTTGTGAGATAGGAAAGGATGGTGGATGCTATAGCAGCCCTAGTAGATAATTCTTTTGGCTTCAGCCGAGTGCTTCTTCTTGAACTTTGTACTTCATGTTGTTCTTTACTCCAAGTCTTTTCTTGGGTTCTTCCTTCTTTTTCTTTTTTTCTCTCTCTCTCTCTCTCTCTTTTTGATAAGCAAACCAACAGCTCTTCAGTTCTTTCTGCTGCTTTTCTCAGGAGCACTCTGCTGTAGCATTTTTCACAGTCTTCTTCAGCTCTCTTATCTAACCTGTTCTACTATAGCATACTTGTGTGGCTCAAGGGGGTGATAACATGGAGATGATGATCAATGGGTTGTGTATGGGGATAATGGGTATGACATGAATGCCTTTTTCCTATGAACTTCAAACTCAGATGCTAGATAGTCTATTGAAGAACTAAGACAAATCAAGGATCAAACATAGGCTAGCAGACATGCACACAGAATAAAACAATTAGGCTCAATTCAATCCTTCCATTGGGGGTTCTTCCCTTTAAACTTCGTCATTGCCACTTTACCTCGTATCAGATTGGCTAGCACCGTCAATTTCCCAAGCCTAAAGGTTCAGTTCCCTTAGGCCTTTGTGCTATGCTCAGTTATACAGACATTCATTCCATTGCTACAAGATTCTATTCATGCTCTATCATGCAATTTGGAAAAAAAAATTCAGTATGTGCAAAAAACTATATGTAGGGTGAATCGGATCACACACTTATGGAGACACTAGTGGCAGATTATATCACATAACCAATCAGTCCCCCCACACTTAAACAATGCAATGCCCCCATTGCAATGGCGGAGTGAGACGGGAGATAGACGGGATAATAGCGGGAGAGGAAAAGAAACAACCCTATCAATTTTTTGTTTGTTTCTGTTTTGTTTTGGGAGGGATTAAAAACATATAAAAATAAATAATAAAATAAACGAGAAAGAGTCTATTACCAGAAGTTAACAGAAAAGATACAACTCATCTGAGCTTAACCCTTTCCTATGGAAGGTCCGGCAGTAGGTCCCTGAGAGTTTGACACTTCTTCATCATCAGTGTCAATCGAGTGTGTGCTAGTGGGCTAGCCTTCCTGTGGGCTTCTGCTCCGGTGCTGCTTGCGCGAGCTTGTGCGTTCCTGTTGTGATGGCCCATTGTGCATATCAAAAGTTGCCTCAGGGAAAGCCGGCAGTGGAGTGTATTTTATGGCATTTTCCATGAGATTTGCTGCCAGGCTGCGATCCCTTTCGGCTACATATTGCCACCACATCTGCTGCTGGAGGAGCAGGGTGCTTACTGAACTCTGCAAGGTGGTAACTTGGGCAACCAAAGTGTGAAACGCTGCTGCAGAAATCAGTGTGGTGTCGGTTGGGGGTTCGAATGAGGAACTGGTCATGTTGGTCTAGGTAACCCGTGGCTGACATTTTTACAGAATGCGCTGCACAGCTGCCACGGTAAGAGTTTGCAGAAGTCTTGTTCTCTCTTCGCTGGCATCAAAGATTACCCCTGCATTTTGACAGAGCTCGGTAATAAGTGCAGGGAACCATAGGTTTCCTGTAGTGGTCTTCAGGGATTCGAATAGATCTCGGTAGATGAGTGCGTCGACATCAATGTGTTTTCCCTCCAAGATGCAATAGAGAAGGAATGCGCGCTCTCGTGAAATGGTCTGGTTGTGCAGTGTGGGCATTAGTATGTGGCGGAGGAAGTGGAACCAGATACGTGCTTCAGCTGTCAAGCGGCTACACTTTAAGTTGTATGATCCTTCCTTGGAAATTTGCCACTCAGTGTTTGGCAAACAGAGCCGAGCGACTACGTTAGCAAGGGTCTCAGGGTTTTCCGCTTGCTGGAGAAGCTCGTTGTGCTCATCGTCCGTAGGCTCTAGGTCGTAAACCTTGCGGATGGCGCTGGGGCTGTATTGTACATTCTTCCTCGATTTGTGATGAAATAAGGAGAACCCCTGGATAATTTGCACCAAATTCAAAAACAAGTGGGTTACCACCTCGGCGGAGTTGAAGGCGGGAATCTTTCCCATCGGCGGCTGGAGTATGATCCGTAACGCATTGCAGGTAAGTGCCTGCTCCTAATGCATCTCCGTCGAATCCTCGCTCTGGTGCTAGGGTTTTGTCCGCCTTTAAGGAGTTGAAGCGAGATTCCGACTCCCGAGTGGCGAATGGCATAGTGTCTGGAGCTTCAGCAGGTGCTTTTTGGCTGGAACCCTTGGTGCGTGCCATTGAAAGACTCTAGGGTTATAGATGGAAGAGAAAGTGTTGTAGCTTTGTACAGAGTGAATGAGCACGTGGGAACCAGTTGAAAGTTGAGTTCTAATTTAACTAGGGCTCAGGAGGAGTGATCATGGGCATATACTTCGGGTGGGTTGCGTGCAATCAGTCCGAAATTTCAAGGGAGAACCGTGCGGCTGACGCTTGGTGTGGCTGATGGTGGTTCCCACTTTAATTGTAATTTAATTTTCAAATCTGCTGGGCCCAGTCTTGTGTGGCCCACCCATAAGCCCGTCTTTGCGTGCAACTAGTGCAGATGAATTGCTACAGCAATCCTAATGCCTTGGTCCTTAATTGATTTGGTTTTCATATAACATAGCCTCTATTCTCAAACAGTAATTTAAAGCATGACGCTGGGCTGCCTCCTAGTAGCAGTTGGTTTAAAGTCTTCAACCTGACTTTGCTACGGCAAGTTTAATACTGTGGTAGGGCAGGGGGTCCCCTACTTCTTTAGTGCCCTTGCTGTTATCTGGAGTGGTTAGGTACTTTTCTATTGGGTCTTTGAACCTCGCGGTCTTAAGTATTGAAAAAGTGACCTGATCATCACTTACACGCATAGTGAGTTCTCCTTTTTCTACAACAATCAGTATACGACCAGTTGCCATGAAAGGTCGTCCCAGCAGAATTGGGACATCATGATCCGCTTTAAAATCCATGATAATGAAATCCATAGGGAAGATGAATTTATCCACTTTTACCAAAACGTCTTCAATCTTGCCTTCGGGTAGCACTATGGAGTGATCAACTAGTTGAAAAGTGACTGTTGTGGGTCTGGCCTCTCCTACTGCCAATTGCTTGAAAATTGACATGGGCATGAGATTTATGCTAGCACCTAGGTCACACAAAGCTTTACCAGAGTAATGGGGTCCGATTGCACATAGAATTGTAAAACTTCCAGGATCCTTCAATTTCGGAGGTAGCCGATTGGTTAACATGGCACTGCAATCATGGGTCAATGCTACTATCTCGAACTCTTCCAGTCGCCTCTTTTTAGACAGAATTTCCTTCATAAACTTCATGTAGCTAGGAATTTGTTCCAAAGCTTCCACGAATGGAATATTAATGTGTAATTGTCGTAGCATATCAAGGAACTGCTTGAATTGTTTCTCCTATCCTTGCTTCTTTAGCCTTTGTGGGAAATGTGGTGGTGGCTTTGACATTGCTGGAGGCCCGAGGCCAGGATTATGCTTTGATGATGAAGTGGTAGTATTCCTTGTTGGGTATTGTATGTGATCATCCAATGCTGCAGGTGGAGGCAATGTTGCGGTGCTTATATCGTATTCCGATTGTGACAGTCTTGGTTGCCTCCATTCGTCTTCAAGAGTTTGTTCAGTACCTTCTTGCCCTTCCTTAAGTTTCTCTAGCCTTGGATCAGTAACAACCATAGGTTGCTTGGTTGCTTTCATGGGTTCTAGGCTTTTACCACTTTTGAGCTCTATCATTTTGACTTCTTCTCTTCCCTAGATCCTAGGGACTTCATGTTACTGGGCAGGGATCCTAAGGGCCTGTTGTTAAGAGTGGTTGCTAGTTGTCCCACTTGAGTTTCAAGATTCCTCAAGGTCACTTGCTAATTCTGGATGATTGCATCGTTCTTTACCATATAGTCCTTTAGAAGGGAAAACATAGAGTGCTACGGGTCTGATTCACCACCTTGCTGCCATGCTTGCTGGGTAAACCCTGGTGGCTTTGATGTTCAGTTAGAGTATTGTGGGCCTGATGATTGTCCTGCTGCTTGTGAACCTTGAGAACTCCATGAGAAGTTAGGATGCTGCCTCCATCTGGGGTTGTATGTATTTGAGTACGGATTATTGGTGTTGCTGCCCCTGTTGGAGTTGTTGACAAAGTTTACGGCTCAGGGTTGGTGGAGCACTAAGAGTAAGAGTGTTCTCCACCACAATATACACAAGCTACCTGAGATGGTTGCAGCGATGTGTTGCTTGATAGAATAGTCGATCCTTTCACCATGTTGGTCAGAGATGAAACTTGAGCAGTGAGAGCAGTCATGGCATCTAGTTCGTGTATTCCTGCAATAGTTTGGGAGGATGTAGCTGTCCTGGCGGCCATTGGTGTTGTTCATGGACATGTGTTCCGTAAATTGTGGGCCTCCTCATAAGACTTCATTAGGATGGATCCTCCAGACGAGGCGTCTACAATTGATCGTGTTTGTCCATCGAGACCTCTGTAGAATGTTTCTAACTGGACTCATTCACACAGTATGTGCTGGGGGCATCGTCTCAAGAGGTCATTGAATCTGTCCCAGGCATCGTAAGTAGATTCACCTGGTTTCTGTTAGAAGCTGGTGATGTCCCTTGTGAGTTGAGTGTTCTTGGTAGGTGGAAAGAATTTGAGCAAGAACTTACTTCCAAGATCATTCCATGTGGTGATGGAATTAGCAGGTAGGTTGTTGAGCCACATCCGAGCTTTGTCCCTTAGTGACATTTGTGAAAGCAGAAAGTAAATATAATCAGGTTGAGGGATTTTGCAATTATGCTACTAGCAAACATAAACAAAATAACTTTAAACGAGAGAAGATATCAGTAAGAGGTTAGGCTGGACTCAGAATCATCCTTAAGTGCATCAATCCTTAAGTACAGCTTCCGCAATTGCTACAGCATAGCTACCAACTACAAAGCTATTTGGTTAACCCACCTCTATTATCTACCGAAGCTTCCATGTTCGATACATATGATACTAACTATACTCCTTCCATATTCCTATGGCAACTTTCTAGTCAGACCTGCTTTACACTCAGGGTGTTATGGTTATGAGAGGTAGACCCATTCCTGAAGCATACAATAATAGGTCAAGCCATGCATGGGCTGCCTAGCAAACACTATTTCTCAGAGGTCTAACCCCAACTCCTTGCCAGTAAGCTGAGGCCACAAATCTAGCCCTTAACTTCCGTTAACCGACTAGTAATAAAAACACCGATACGCAAACCAAATTTATTGAATTAAGAACTTGCAACTAGGTTCATTCAACACTTAAAGACTCATCCTTGTCCAGCCATATAAAGTTTAGTTCATGACTGATGAGGGACACACAAAACAGACACTAACAGAATGACCCATGATCAAGCAAACAAAGCTAAAAAGAAAGGAAAACAAAAGACTTGATGGAATTTCCGACGGCGTGGTCAAGGTCCTGTCACGTCACCACTCCACGTCTTCTTCGTTTTGTCGTACTGCAGGGAAGGATGCTGGGTTGTCCTGTAAGTCTCATGCTCTTGTGAAATCTCTCACTCTTCTCTTGAGTCTGTCGAAAGTTAGAATCTTGTTCTAGGGCTCTCCGACTCCGTTAGGGTTGGCGCTGTTGTTTCCTTTTATAATCAGGCTTTTCTTGCGGCGTAAGTTACAGCGAGCTGGGCCTTTCCTAAACCGTTGCAATCTATCATATCTTCTAATCCGAGTAGATTGCTTCTGTTGATTCTGCGGGATTCTTCAAATCTTTTAGTTCCGATCCTCCGCATCTTTTATTCCGTTACGTCAGCAACCTATCTGTCAATATCGCCCTTTATTTTATTCCTGAAATCATCTGGGTAAAAAGTCAGAAAATATGTTGCATAGCATTGCGTCCTTTACTTTGCTATAGCATTCGAGATGCTTTGTATTGCACTTCGAATCATTGTCAAAATGCTACAGCATCGTATCAGCTCTGCTATACAATTTCCCTTAAAAACAAAGTAATTTGTTCCATTCTCAGCATATGCAAATGATTTCTACTCTTCAGTCGCTATATCATGAATGTATGCCTTTTTGCTTAGATTATCTGTAGTTAAGCTTGTTTTTAACATTCAATTCAGTCAGTACGTATACGGAAAACATGGTACGATTTGCGCTTATAACTACTCTAGTTCTCACCTCCCAAAATGGCACGCACAAACGAGTCTCTCACAAGTCCTGCTGTATTCAAACTTAGCCCAACATTCGCAACCAAGGAAGCGGAGATGCGCTTCCACGCCTTCAAATCTGAAAAAAATCTGGTTCCAAAGCATGGCTTCGACACAGAGCTAATCGAGCAAAATGCCTACCCCAACTTTGTCATGAAGGTCATCTGTGACCACAGTTGGGAGAAATTCTGCCTACGTCCCGCCAAAGTTGTCACCTCCTCGTCCTAGAGTTCTATATGAACTACTCGAGGGCTCGCTATATTTCATCCATGTCCAGGGTGAAGCAGTACCTTGCAGCGCCATGGACATCCAAAAGGTTTATGTGTTGAATCCAACCGATGATGAGTACCAAACCCTACTTCAGCAAGGAAATGACCCTGACACCCCGTGCCTGTATCACTAAGTGGCTCTACTTACCCGATACGGCGTGGCACGCCTCCAAAGAGGGCTCTTACAATTTTTCGAGCAACTGCCTTGCATTGAAGCCCGTGTCTGGTTCACCTTCATCTATACCCGCTTGCTGCCCACGCTACACGCCCAGACAATTTCTTAAGATAGGGCGTTGTTGGTGTACTGCATCTTGGAGGGCAAACCAATCGATGTCGATGCCCTCCTCTACCATGAGCTCTATGCCACTCTAACAGTAACGTTCCTTGACCACGGTAAAACTTATCTTGGGGAAGAAACCCAAACGGTGCCCCCATCACCCCTCCTGCCAGAATCAGCGCCGGCCCCTCAAAAGCCCCTCTTTCAGCCACTGACAGATGCTTTAGCAGTACATTGCCAACCACAACTGCTGCATCACGGCCAACCTTATGTCCCACATACCTCAGTTTAGCCCGTTGCCACCATTCCCTGACGCCATCTTCAATATGACTGGGACATCCAATGTGCCATCTCCCTAGGCCCTGTCGAGGTCCCACAAGCGCCGATGTGGTAAGAGCTCACAGAAGGCCCCCCATACGGATATTGCCTCTGAGACCTCTAGGGACGGGGACGACTCGACCTCTATCAACACTCTCCGCGTAGGCAAAGCGTGAACCACCACCACTCGTCACTTAACACCACTATTTTGGTTCACTTTCTTGCTCCCTTATTTATTTTCTTCTTTATTTACCACTTCTCCGGTCTTGCTCCCCAATCCCCTGCTGAACAATAATGAGGTTCAAAAAAATAACACATCTCGCTCTTGCTTCTATTTGCTTGCACTCCTCCCCTACCTTATTGTCTGGAAGTCCTGTAGTTGCCATACTTGTCATTGCCCTCCCATTGCGTGTTCTTTGCAATGGGGGCATTGCAACAGTCAAGTGTAGGGGGAAGTTGTGTCCTTAGAGTTAAATCAACGAGATTCTAGGTACCAGCATTAACAAGGTCACTATTTCTTCTTCCATCTCAGCACGCCATCTAAGATGGGCCAAGGCTTATTGAAAGTAGTAGAAACAGTGAGAGAGTCTAAGGATGCTATAAAGGAATAGGATGGAGGAGACAAATGGTCATAGGAAACAAAGGAAGAAATGGGATAGGTGCAAGTACGTTTACCTTTGCATAAGACAATGGGAAAGTCATCAGAAAGATAAAAAAATATTAGGCACTATGTCTGGTTCAGAGGCAAGAGCAAGGTATCAGGAGTGTCATAAATATCAGGCATTCTGTCTAGTTCAGAGGCGGGATCAGAAGGAATGAATTTCGGATCAAACATTAAAGCTGGCACTGGTCGGTCATGAACCTAATCAACTACATTACTTGCCCTGGGACGTCTCCAATAAACATGATAGATAGGGGGTTTAGTAGGTGCTAGGTCAAATGCTTTCACTGGTGGTAACTGAACTATATAGACAAGAGATCATCAAGACTTTTGGTGGTGTCAGGGGATGTAGGTGGAGTAGAGGCAGGAAAGAACGAGTTCGACTCATGGAAGGTGACATCTGTAGACAAAAGGTAACGCTAAAGAGTGAGAGAATAGCACTGATAACCCTTCTAAACCCTATAATACCCACACACATAAGAGACTTGGGATCAAATTAGGTAACTATAGGATGAACATCACGAATAAAACAAACACAACAAAGATTTTAGGGTCAATAGGAAACGAGGGTTTGGAAGGAAACAAGGTTGTGTATGAAGTGTCACCATTGAGGACAAGAAAGGACATATGATTTATAAGAAAGCACCCAGTAGAGACGGCGTCAGCCCAAAAAGGCCTGAGACCATTCATTTGAAACTTAAGAGCTTGAGCAACTTCTAATAATTGTCGGTTCTTACGTTTTACAACACCATTTTGAGCTGGTGTACTTGGACTGGAGGATTGATGAAGCATGCCATACTAGAGCGTATAGGTTTGAAATTGGGCAGAAAAATACTCTTTAGCATTGTCACTCCGTAAGGTTTTGACTGAGACACTAAATTGAGTTTTGATTTCAACACAGAAATTGTAGAAGTGAGAAAACAACTTGGAATGAGTTTTCATTAAATAGAGCTAGGTGGTACGAGAGAAATTATCAGCAAAAGTAACAAAGTACCTAAAACTAGGTTTGGACTCAACATGACATAGACCCCCAAACATCAGAATGGACTAAATCAAAGGGAGACGCAACTCATTTATTAACTTGAGGTGCCGATGATGTTTGGCAAACTGACATGACTCACATTTTAAAGATGACAAATGATGGAATTGAGGATACATCTTGTTCAAAGAAGACAAAGACAAATGACCTAAATGACAATGAATGTCAAAATGGGATGAACCATCAGAGCAAGTAACTGAACGTGGTACCTGATCCTTAAAGAAGTAATGGCCTCTAGATTCAAAGCCCTTACCAATAACTTGCTTTATTATGAGATCTTGAATCAAACAATGGTCAGGAAAGAGAGTGATAAAAATGTTTGATTGGCAAGTAAGCTTGCTAGGAGACAAAAGATTAAATGCAAGGTCAAGGACATTAAGAACATGGGATAAGGAAACAGATGGTGTTGGTTGAATAGTACCAGAGCCAAGAACCCGAGAATAAGAACCGTTGGCAATTGTTATACTAGAAGGATCAATATAAGGCGCATACGAGGAAAACAAATGGTGGTTACCTGTCATATGATCAGTAGCACCGGAATCGATGATCTGCTTTGAGGAAGAAGTAGGAAGACTTGAAGCAATATTAACTGTAACAAGAGCAACTAAAGAATTAAACTTAGATTCAGCCATCGATCCTCACCAAAAGCAAGATGAGCTCCAAAACAAACTCTCTTAGCAAGATCACCAACAGTAAGCAGAAAGCCTCACTAAAGAAGACAATACCGAGAAACCAAAGAGAATAGCAAACAAACAATACTCCAAACGTCTCACCATAGACAAACACCAAATGAAATACCTTACTAAAGATAAAGAACAAACAGATCACACAAGGACCACCAAACAACAAAGAACTGCTAAACACCTTACAAGTACCACCAAATAGCAAAAAAGTACTAAACAAGTCAAACAACAACCACAAGTCTAGGTGAGGGCGACAACATAGTCATGCCAAACAATCTAGAAAGGATGAATCCAGACTGGCAATCCTAAAGAACACTCACCAAAATCTGCAAAAAAATATAACTAGAATCTAGAAATCCTCACCGAAGTATGGAGATCTCACCGGAAAAGTCAAACACTCATTAGAAGTTGAAAAAATAACCGGAAATGAGAAGAGGAGCCCAAAACAAGAATTTTCAAGAAAAATGGACTTCCCACGCACCGTCACAACATCACTACCACCGAAGCCCGTGTACTTCATGCACTATCGTAGAGACGTTAGACAGCCACCAGATTTTGGGCAAACTTTGATTGGAAGGTGGGTACTCCAGCGGAAGGGAGGGTGATTGGAAAAAATGGTCTGAGACAGAACAACCCGAACTCTTTCTTCTCTCATTGTTTCTGTCACTCAACGACCTCACGCTTGCTGATGAACAAAACGTGAACTCAAGGAATATGATCGAAACCCTAGAGCTTTAATACCATGAATGCAAGAGAGATAGAATAAGAAATGTGTATTTATTCACGTATAAGAGATGGGTATTTATACATAAGAGAGGAGCCAAAGAATTAATAACTCATTATGATGATTGAGTCCCTAATCAATCACAATCCCTAATTTTATGCCTAACTCTAATATATTTACATATATTTCCTAACAGGCACTATTGAGGATCACTTAGTATGCAATTAGGATTAGATTAATGCAACTTGCTTTCTCTTGATATAAATGCGATAACACGCCACTCAATCAATCCAATTCAATCATACTATCTAACAATAACATGTAGAAAGCACAATATCATTGAATCAATAAGGAAAATACACACACACACACACACAAATCCAACAAGCTACAAAAATCCAATCCAATCACATAGGTTCAATCCACAAAGTTATCCAAACGGGTAAACTAAGTCTCACCAATAGAAAACAACATTCTTAAAACTAGAAAATCCAAATACAATTAGAGAAAATAGATTGAACAAAATAAACTCCCCTAACTGAAGCTTTGAAACTCTAGCCACTTAATCCATCTCCAAGAGGCAATGGGAATTAGCTACACATAAAAATAAGAGAACCCAAACAATCTGCAAAAAGAGCTTCACCAGAAAGTTGCAACATTCACCGAAATCTGGAAAGCTTCTCATCGAAAAACTGGTAAATATGCCGGAAAATGCAGAACCTTGCAAGAACTCACAAATAACTGCCAAAGAAGGAAGGTATGGTGTTTAAGTGAGGAAGGGATGGTGAATCCCGCTCTGCAGATTTCTCTAAAGTGCTACTATGATTTTTGTCTCTCCTTTCCTTTCTGCTCACGATGCTCTATCTCAATTTGTAGGTGAATCACCGACGGCAATGATGAGGAGGATGGAAGCCAACGACGACAAAAGAAAGGGGAGGTGGAGGAAGGAAGGATGAGATTATGGTCCAAGGGTTTGTCAGTCAGATGCTTTGGGTTTCTACTCTAGTCTAGTATATCTTCTTCCTTAGCTCGCGGGGCTGGTTTTAATGTCTCTCACTGGAACTGACCTAGCCTTGGTAAAAATGCAAGTTTTGACCAGGGACTAAAGACAAATATTTAAAAGTTCTAGAGAGGGACTCAAGTATGAATTTTCAAAATATTTGTGGGGCATAACTGAGATTCTGGAACATCTGGGTCCTGCTGGGATTCGTACACGCAGTGGAATTAAAACCTTACGAATCTCAATGAAGAGGATCCATCAACGACATTTAAATCAAGTTAGAAAAGAACCGTACCTATGCGAACTCATGAGCGTCTCGTTCAATTTGATCTCATGGGCTACCTACTCGATCAACAGGAGCCGACTTTGTGAATCCACTCCCTCTATCGGTATCCACACGAACGGCCTCCAACACCAACGGCAGTGTGCTAGCGCCTTCAGTATTCTCCATCTCTTCTTTTTGTCTCTTGGGTTTCTCGTGGCTTTTCTAATACGTTTGACAAAATGTCCTGCAGGTTTTTCAAAACCCAATAGGCGTATTATATATTCATAATTAATCATTATTAATCTTGAAATTTGAATTTCGATTAAAATAATATATTAATTAAATCTATCCGACAGATCTAATCTAACATATTTATTTAATCCGAATTAAAAGTCTTCTAATTTAATTTATCTCTATAAATTAAGTCTGAGATATGATATATATCTATTTAATTAAATCTAAGATACCATATCTCAATTTAAATTAAATCAGATATATTATATCTTTATTCGAAAATTAAATCGAGATACAATATCTCTATTTGTTTTAGATATTTAATTTATTTGATAAATTAAATACAAAAACAAATATTATATAACAATATTATAATCTTCATTAAATAATATTATTATATTATTTTCAAATTTAATAATATATATATCCATCCTAGATTAAATGCAGTATACATTAAATCTTAGACATATCTAAGATTCAATGAATCTCGATACTATTGCTCATGTTGGGCAATTCTTGTATGCGACCCTGCAGGGCCACATGAGATTGGCAGCGGGCCAATACTGTACCAGCCCACAAGTCGCAAGTGGCCTCTAGCAAGACATTGCGACTACCCAATTTATATGGGGATCGATGATACGATACAACCTATCGTACAACAATGTCACATCCCTTTTGTCACGCGATAATTTGGTCAAGTATATATGAGGCACGGATAATGTCAACTTCCTTTTCTTGACATTACTTTCTCAATTCTTGAGTAGTCTAATAGAAATGGAAACTCATTTCCATCGTAGTATGGTCATACGTTTCTCAGACTCACTCATTGAGGGACCCTAGTATTATCTCGCTACAAATGTGAGGGACAAATTCCATCCTGACCATTCACATTCCTGTGCATGAAAACCACTGATCCCAATCATAGCCTTTATCATCACCCGGTCAAAGGTGACTTTTGACTAGGTCAAAGATCAGGAACCCATGATGATCTCAGGTTAAAGGGCGTTGGGATGTGGTTATATATGAGATAAGCTTATGACTAAATCGATGCAGCTTTCTCATAGTGGGTCGGTCCAGCAACTTGTACTCTTACAAGTACCTATGACTTTGATTCGTATCTCCATACTTATCAAATTCATACTGGTGTTATTTCATCTTCGCTCCCTCGTAGATGACCGACCATGGACATTTTGGATAATCTATAAGATATATCCAAAGATATAGTTATCACTATAAACATGCAAATGAAATGATAACAAAATGGAGAATACTTTAAATGACATTAACGTTTAAAGTAAAATGACTTGCCCCTAGGGCTTAATTTCCAACAGGTCCTTTTCTATAATTTTTCTTGGCTCCTTTTCTTTCTCTATTGCAATTTCCAGAAATTATAAGGCAATTTTTTGTAATTTTTCACAGTCCTAAAAAATATTAATTCTGAGCTCAAAATCTCTATTTTCTTCTTAAACACCTACAATGTAAGATTATGCAAAAGGTAGCATCAAAAGTTCAAGAAATCATTTTCAAGAATAATTAACATATTATGACCATTTTACCCCTAATTACATTTAATTCAATACAAATGTCTCTAACTCAAATCAGTGCTAAATCATGCAATAAGAATCCCAATTTAATTATGAAAAATCATATAAAAATATGGTTCGATCAATTCCCCCCATACTCCTTGAACTTCTATAAACAAAAAGCAAGAGGCGAGGCCAGTGTAGCTATGCAGGGAAGTTAGTTGCTGTTGTCCGAAAGCTTAGACCTTTGTACTACTAAACAAAGTCAATTGAGTACAAAATTCCAAATCCAAATCACTAATGCAATTTAAAGATGAGCAATTTCATAATTAGAAAGTAATGAATTAATTAATCAAATTCCTCAAGCCAACTCTAGTGATAATCAAGTCATGTAAATAAATTAGCTAACTATATAATCCAAAATATTAAAATGAATCACAAGAAAACTCTTAAGATATTAGTGTTTCACTTATCTCACCTCAGTGGAACAATTTCACTTTAGCTTACTTAATTAACACCTTACCATAGGCTTGTAACAACTCTAACATCTCCACTACTAATAGCAATTAATGAAATAAACTAAGAAGACTTTAGAGGCTTGTAATGTTGGATGAAGGCTAAATGAAATGAATTAATTAGAAAAATGACTAGATGATATGCAAGTCAAAGTTAATGACCAAGTTCATAGCATCTAAATGACTTTACAAACTTTTGCCAATTTTTTTGACAATCATGAACAAATAACCTTCTTGATATTCTTTTTTTTTCAAATTATACTCACTCTTTTCACTACTACAAAAAGGGGATATTACTTCCCTAAAGGACTCCTTATTTTAAAAAAAATGGAAGTAATAAAAAGTGAACGCCTATAAGGACACCTAAAAGGAAATTTTTTTGGCATCATGGTATTTTTTGGTGTCCTGAATTATATTAGGGACACCTATAATTGAAATTTAGGCGCCCTAAAAAACTTCAAGTATGCCTAAAATTGAACATTTCACGTCTGTAAATATGGTTCAGGATGCCAAAATATCCTAATAGTTGCCCTTGTTGCTAGCAAATGCTCTCACACTTCATTCGAACCTGAAATCCTCCCTCACATTGTGCAGACGCTCACACACTTCAGTCAAACCCCAAATCCTCCCTCACAATGTGCACATGATAACTGGATATTATTTCACTTTTTAGAACGCCTATCCGTATCCTGTATTGTACATTGCCCCTCTGTTGGCCATTATTGGATCACTTCCAATGATGGAGCCTGCAAACACAGAACAACAAGAGGAGAATCATATGTGTGAGGTTCCACGTTGAAGCTCGAACCTTCCAAGGTTACATTCTTTCATGCACTTATTGCTATAACATAGGTGAGTAAATCAACATGGGAGTGGAAACTGGATTTCTTTGAGAGGTTTGGCTGGTCCAGATGTCACTCTTTCGGCATTGAGCAAGTTTCCAATCATCATGCTTTTGTCAGAGAAGAAAATCACAAACACATTGAAATTTTTGGTGGATGAAATGGGTTTGCAGCTGGAAGATCCAGCTGGATGCCAGAAAATCTTCAGCGGAGGATTATTCCTTGATGGTCAGTATTTCAAATCTTGAAAATGAAGGGTTTAGTCAAGGCTAATATGTCCATACCTTCGATGATTATTATCAGTGAGCACAATTTTCTGGAAAATTTTTTGATCAAATTTCAAGAGAATGTTCCTCAGGTACTAAAACTGTATAGAGGTGAATTGGGATCTTTACCTGAAGTTCAGGCATAGGCAGTTAGTTTCCTGGATTTTTTTTCTTGGCCAAAAGTTTCCTGCATGTTGACTTCCAATTTTTTGTTTCCTTGTTTATTATGGCCATTAAACTTTGCTACTTCTAAGTCCTACCCTAATTGATTTCTTTCAACGTTCTGGTCACCTAGTTTGAAGTTTTAATTTGTAGGATATTTCTTTCTGTTTACTAACTTATCTTATCAGATTCCTTCTTAACACTTGAACAAGTCACCCTGTTATGTATGAAACGACAATCAATTTTACTGGCATCTTGGTTTAGCACCTGGTTATTTTGGCTTCTGTTAATTTTGTGATCAAATTTCAAGAAAGTGTTCCTCATCTACTAAAAATCTATAAATCTAGACTGTTCTTCTTCAAGCCTTGCCCTGATTGGTTTTTTTAAAATGTTACAGTAGCTCCATTGGGACTTTCAATTTGTAGGATATTTCTTTCTGTTCGTTGACTCATCTGAAGGTTATAAATCAGGAGAACAATTTGTCTCCTTATATATGTTAAATGGTATCCTCTAATCTTTAATATAAGACATATTTGGGAAGTTTATCTTGGTCTTAAATATTGATTGAACCATATTTGTGTATGATTTTTTGTAATACCCTAAAATTTCTATTTAGCTTAACCACTATATTTTGATAGAAAATGCCTATTAAAAATAGGTGAATATGTGGTCTCAAAATTTAGTAGCTTATTCAATTTAATTTAGGGAATTTTCTCTTAGAATTAAATAACCAAAGACCCAAATTTTCTAATCTTCATTTAAGGATCATAGAATACAAATGATTATTATATTAAACTATGGTTCTTGAATAATCAAAAAGAGCAAGATTATGTTATGAAAATACTTAGAGAAATTAATAAAGATTAATGAGCAATAATTGTGTAAATCTTCATAATTAATCAAAGGGCTAATTAGTAAAGACTTAAGCACTAATTTTCATAATTAGATAATAAATCAATAGCAAATGCAATTAAGAATTAATAAATCCTATAAATAAAGCTCAATCCTCTTGTAAATGGATAAGCCAATGAGAAATCAAAGAAATAGGCTCAATCCTTGTAAAATTAAATAGACTAATAGGAAAATTAAGATATGGATTAGGGGTGAGGATTAAGTTTGAACAAACACAAAATCAAATCCAATGGCTAGGGATCAAGATGAGAGGATAAGAGATTATTTAATAATATTTAAAAATAACATAAATACACAAGCACATGGGTCAATAAATGCAAAAATGCAAGAAGTTAGGAGAGAGAGGGGGTCAGTTTTGAGAGAGAGAGAAGGGGGGAGAGAGAGAGAGGGAGGGAGAGGAAGAGAGAGATGTTGGTTATGATTAGTTTTGATGATGTCTAGATGCCATTATCCAGAGCAAAAACATTGAATACTACATTCATCTTCTACTTTGACTAATTCTTACATTTAATGTAGATGTGAAGTTTAATGATGGAGAATAATCAAGGAAAGAGATTAAAGAAAGAAGAACTTGCTAATGGAATGAGAAAATTATCATACAAGTTCCTAGATTGATTCTAGAAGTCCCCACAAAGATATGGAAGTTGGAACAGCTCAAATCGAAGTTGAAATGAGAAAAAACGAGAGTCAAGCACTTTGCTACAGTGTTTTTGGGCATCTGGTATGATTAACTCGAGTTGAGAAAGTCATTACGGGTCATTACCTTGAGTTAGGCACTCTTCCACCTCGAGTCCGGGTGATTTCCAAGTGACTTTCGCTCCTGGAAGGTTTTACCTCGAGTCGGGACCTATTTGCCTCGAGTTTTCACTCTCTGGGATATTTACCTCGAGTCAGGACCTGTTTTCCTTGAGTTTTTGCTTTCTGGGATGATTACCTCGAGGCAAGCATCAGTCTACCTCGAGTTAAACCAACTTACAGCAACTCTGGTGCACTCTGTTCCACATTCAGCTCTGGCGACCTTTAGTAATTCAATGATATATCTCAAACTAGGAATCTGATTGATGTAAAAATAGTGGCATATGACACTAGACATCCAAAGCGTCATTTTGATATATAATATAAGCCAAAAGGAGTTCAGATCAAGGAGTTATGAATTTTACAAGTTGACACAAACATCACCATCACAGTCAGAACCAAGCTTTAATGTTTTGGGTGTATGTCACAAACTACAAATCCAATTGAGCTAAAATTGGTGTCATTGGAAATTTGACACACAAATATTTCCATCAAGACTTGAACTAACAAAAACAAAGCTAATACCAGGGAGATATAGCCCTCAAAAGTTGACACACGAATTTCTGGAGTCAATTCAGCATAGCCTCGGGTTTCTTTCAATATCACACTTTGAGATAGCTTTTTACCTCGAGTCAGAAGGTGTACCTCGAGTTTTTGGAGCAGACAGAGAGTTTGAACAATGGAGAGCACTTTTTACCTCGAGTCAGAGTGTCTGCCTCGAGTCAATTGGCCTTCCCGAGAGTTTGAACAATGGAGAGCAGTTTTACCTCGAGTCGAGTGTTTGCCTCGAGTTGGAGAGACCCGATACACCATGAATGAGAAGAATTTACTCGAGTCTCTTCAAATACAACCTCGAGGTGATTAACTCGAGTCAAGGAAGTCTCGTGCCTTGAGTCGATGGCATTTTCCAATGATCAAACTGGTTTCAACGATGCACAAACTCGAGTCAAGTATTTCCACGCCTCGAAGTTTTCCCTTCGCCTCGAGTCTGAAGGTTTCATGCCTCGAGTCAATGTCTTTGAATCTCAAAGGCATTTCTAGTTTTCACTACACTAACTCGAGGCTCCCAATAGTTCACCTCGAGTCAGTCTGGCCTCGAGTTGGCACAAGGCGTAACTCGAGTCATTGTGTCTCGGGTTCAAAAGAAGTCTTCTACAAACATCAGAAAACCTCAAGTCTCAGCCAAACCTCGAGTCCCATTGTTCACCTCCAGTCAAACACCTGAACATTAGTCATTCATTCAACTCGAGTCTGTTCATGTCTACCTCGAGTCGCTCCAGCCTCGAGTCAAGCTCTTCGTGCCTCAAGTTAAAAAGCCTTCTCAAATTAATACTTTGAATCCAATTAATCGATTAACTCGAGTCAGCTGCTTCTACGCCTCGAGTCATTATATCAGACTTCATTTTTGTATCTTCAAAGTACTCCAGACTCGAGCCAAGGTTAATGCAACCTCGAGTCAGACATCAGAGCTCAATCCCACATCGCCTTTGAGAATTTAAAAATGATTGCTACCAATTTATTTCTACTTGCTATACTTCTCAATGCTATTAATCATGTTTGTTAGCAAGTTTCAGATGATCAAATAAAGGATTAACATCTGATTATCAAAAGGTGAATGATGATGTCAAAAGCTCCAACGGCTATTTTCCCAATGAAACTTACAAGGGTAATACTCTAAACGGAAGGATTGCTCAAACGGTCGAATACTCTAATATCGGTTGTCTATAAGTAGAATCCATTCAAGAAAGAGAACATAACAATGAGAGCTTACCTTGTCGAAATGCTAATATTTTGAATCCTACGTTTAGCTCAACTCACGCACTCTGTTTTCTCAATATTATATAATTTTCAGTAGAGAGTGTGATGATCTATTTTTGTACTTCAGTGTTCATCTGTTATCTACTCGTGAGGAGTTATTAAACACTTATGCATCCCATTCAGATATTAAATCTTAAGGTTAAGGAACCTTAAGTGTGGGTGTATCAATTACAACTTGTAAGGGGGAGTGAGTCCGAGAGTGAAAGGATCATCCTTTGTTTATAGAGCGTGTAATTGTATCCTTACAGTGTAAGGGAGAGTATCTCAGTAAGAGATTGTAAAGGTGACACAAGTGCCCGACTAAACCTGTGAGGTTGTAAAGGCTTTTCTCTTGTGCCCGGTTAAACAAGGAGATAGTGGATTGAAAATCTCAAGTGGAGCTTGGGGACTGGACGTAGGTCAAGGATTGGGCCGAACCAGTATAAATTTCAGTTTGCATATTCTCTTCCCTAAACTCTTACATTTACAACATATATGTTTGATTGACTGACTACTGCTTTATAAACTATTTCTGTCATTCAAACTACCTTTGTAAGTTGCGAAAAGTTTTTTCACGTTATCTAAAGTTTTATCAGACACCCAATTCACCCCCCTCTTGGGTGATAGCCAGGTCTAACAAGAGAGTGATTAAAATATATTATTTTTTGAACACATGTTGAATTAAAATAAGAAATAAAAATAATTAGCTTAATCCTATGTAATTAGAATCAACCAATGAGAGTATTTTCCTTCCCAAATTGAGTCTTCATGAAAGCACAAATCAACCAAAGCCATTGATTATGGAAAGTGATCCAAAGGTGGAAATCCTTGGCATTTTCCTATAAATAGGGGCCTTGCCCTTCACAATTCTTCACACCAAATCAACCACCAAGTGGTGATTTCTAAGAAGCAAGAAGGAGAAGCAAGAGTCTTCAAGAGGTAAAATTGTCTTTATTTTTTAGTTTCTAGTCTTTAGTTTTTAGTTTCTATTCTTTAGTTCTTTAGTTCTTTAGTTCTTAGTAGTTCTTAGTATAAATGTGAGTTTAATCTAGGAAATAGGTAAAATAATTTCCCATAATTTTTTTCAAGCCTTATTGCATCGAAAGATGCCTGACAAGGTGAGAACATGTTGGGAAGTAACTTTTAGGATTAATAAACAAGTTAGAGTAAGATAGAGGATTGTTGGGTTTTGCTGGGCTGTGGGAGTCAGTCAGTTAGAGGGCATTATTTTGTGAGTAAATTTATATTCAAAAATTATGAAATAATTCATGATTAAAGTAGACATCCAGACCTTTCTAAATATGTAAATATGTGTCATTTTGAATTTTGTGCAAGGAGATAAAAATTCTGGAAATAAGGCTACGTTTTCTGGAAAAAGTTTGGGCAGAGGTTGAAGATCATTAAACTGGGAATGAATCACAATTCTGGGTGGAAATCATTATTTTTCCTCAAAAATAGACATGCTAAGGTTTCCAGGAAATTTTACGGAACCTTGTTTCGATTTTTTTGGATTTAGTTATGAATTTTAAAAGTTATTGAAAAATCTGCCCAGAAATGCTGGAACAGCGTTTTTACAAAAATTAAGGTATATAATTGGAATAATCAATCCACCAAGGATAGGAGGAGTCAGTAGTGGCTAAAGTACCTCTTAGACTGCGGTTTATAAAGAAATAATGTGGTTATACATTTATAGGCAATCCGAGGAAACGAACCAATAGCTAAACATACCACCACCCACACGGACCAAGGTACGGACGCGTACTATAACACTAACTCTGATGCTTATTGTATGCTTATTGTAACACCCCAAATTCCATACTTCAAAATGTGTCGGTTGACACTTGGTTTTATAAAAATCCACAGAGTTTGAGGTGCTACCACTCAGAGTAATGCGGAAACGGAGAGCATGCACTTATATTTGGATAGTGAGTGACTGATACAAAATGCCCAGAGCATATGGTGATGCCCTGACATATGCTGATATATATTAAAAATTTCCCGAAGGAATATTCGTGTGACACAATATTACAAAGCTTTGTATAATTACATTTTTACATGGTAACTATACAATCTTCAACCAAGCCGTACCTAGACCTGGGGCAATGAACCTAACTCAGTTAATCAAACAATTTGGCCAGGCCGGTGTCTAGTGGAAGTCTCCCCAAATTCACGGTGACTCACTGACTGAACCACATAGATGAACCCTTTCTAGACACCAAATGGTTTGAAGTAACCTTACTAGATTCATGCCAGAAGGTAGGCTCTGTTAAACTTCTTCCGGCATTTGCTTTGACCAGTGCCTCTTCACTGCTCCGTCCATCAGTGCCTCTTCACGGCTTTATCTACCGGTGCCTTCTCTGTTCTAGGTTCCTTTCCTAAACTTTAGTCAAATCTGAGGTCCAATACCCATCGGACCTCAGGTAATAGTTAACCTCATATAAAAAGTATAACAGTATATGTATGACAGTTGTTCATGACATTACAGCATTAATCAACACATAAGCACACAGTAGATGTAAGATTAATATATCAACAGTACACATCACATGTAAAGTTATCTATGTCTGCACCTCACCGTGCCACAATGGCCTATCGTGTCCTCGACGCTAGGAAAACTGTAACGGTATTATCAAAACCATAACCCGTGTATAAGGCTGAATGTATAAACAAGTGATCTAAGCCCCATAAACTTAGTCACAGTGCATGACCCAAGACCTAGTCTTATCCATCACTTCATGAATCATTCCATCACATACATGCATACAAGACACATCAGAGTTAAAGTTACTAGTACACGAACGTACCTTTCACCGTGTAATTGCCAAACGCCCGAGCTTTGAACCCGACTCCGGATTTACCGGATATCCTATACATTATTTTCGGATTATTATATGATATTTGATCAATATCATATTGCTTAGAATAATATCCTAAAGATTTAATTTACCTTTCTAGCCTTGGTGGATTTATTATTCCACTTTTATCCTTACATTTTATTAAAAAGTTACTTCAACATTTATGGGCAGAATTTTTGATAACTTTGAAAATCATAATTAATTCCCCAAAACTTGAAATGAGGATCCGCAAAATTCCCCGGAATCCTTAGGATGTCTATTTTCAAGAAAAAATACTTGTATATACCCAGAATTTATGAACAATTGCCAGTTTTCATTTTTCACAACGTTGCCCAGAATTTTGCCCAGAAAAATGGTCTAATTTCAACCGGTTGTATCTCTTTGTACAGGAATCTAAATGCTACATATTATATATATTCGGAAAGCCCTACATATCTAATTTATTTTTGAAAAGTTTCATGATTTATGAGCTTCATTTTCAACATAAAATATTAGCATTTCTTTCGCAGTTTGCCCAGAAATTTTACCAAAAATTTCGCTAGAACTCACTACTTTGATCTTCAACTTCCAAGAATTTTGCTCCATCATATTTTCCATCATAATTTCGAAATAAAGACATTTTCAATCATAAAACATGAAATCAAAACTTCTTGGAAGGTTTAAATATCAAACATAAACTAACTATGAATTTAAAACTTAGAACTCAAGAACAAGAAAACTTACCCTTAAAAAACTTCCTCCTCCTTCTTGCTTATTCTCTCTACTCTTGCTTCTCTAAAACTCACCTATTTGGTTGAGTTGGGTGTAAAGAATGAAGAGACCCAAGGTCTCTATTTATAGTAAAACTTCAAGATTCTAAACCATTGGATTGTTTTTCCTAATCAAAGGTTCATATTGCTTTGGTCTTTTTGAAGACACAAAATGTGAAGAGAATGCTCTCATTGGTCCATTCAATTTACATAGGATTTAGGCAATTATTTCTTGGATTTTTTCCCTATTGGCTAGAATAAAGTAAACTCACACACACACACACACACACAACTTCACAAAACCGTGTACCACCTCCCTTCCTCCTTCATCTTATCTTCTTCCATCCATTTAATAAGATTCCTCCTTGCATGTGCTCCATTTATGGCAATTAATGATCCCATGTGCTATCTTAAATAATATCTTAAACATTATCACAAACTTAATCTTATATTATCCTCTTCCATTTTCTTAAATGCCTTATCTATAAGTACATCATCCTCTTCCATCTTGCTCCGTCATCAATGCTCCCATGTGCTTGCTTTAATTAGACTTAAATGAGATAAAATTTCTTCCTCCTTCATCAAACCACAAACCGTGCCTCCCCCCTTTTATTTTGGTTCTAGTAATTGTGCTTCTATTGTCTCTTAATAGCTATTATTAAAGCTTCCCATTGGTTCCTTAAATTTCACATGGATTAAGCTTAATTAGAAGATTTATTAAGGTCATTGGATTCATTGGTGTTTATTCAAGATTAATCCCTATCATTAATCTATGGTTTAATTCTCCCATTGGCTAACTAATTTACAAGAGGATTAAGATCAATTTCTTGATTTTTCATTAGCCAATTCAATTTCACAAGGATTAAGATTAATTGTAGGTTTAATTACAACCTTTGGATTTCATTGTGTTTGTTTAGATTAAATCCTCTCCCTTGATTGCCTTTGATATTAATTAATTGTTTAATTAACTAATCATGAAAATTAGTATTTAATTAGACAAATATTATTTTTCCCTCATTGGTTCAATTATTTCCAAGCATAACTAGCATTTACTTTTCGAAAATTATGGCATCCATTAGATATCTCTAATTGCCCTTTATCATCTTAAAATTAAATGTATAAGTTGGATAAAATCAAGTGATATTTATCCCAAGCTTGATATGTGCTTTTGTGGCATAAATTCAATGAATATTAGGTATTTTATTCCCTTTAATATCTATTTATTTTCATTGCCATCTACCTCTCGTATTTAGGCTAAAATATAACCCTAATAGGTAGTTACATGTGTTTGTCACTAATCTTAATTAATGCAAGCTCATTTGTCAATTAGCATTCGCTAATTTGCTTTAATATAATTAAGTGGTTTCATAACCTTTGGTTATAAATTAATCACTAATTTATATGTTATTTTCTTGCTCATTTGACCAAATATGAACTATAATATGAAAATTATAAGGTATTTTATGATCCCTAAATTAAAATTAGAAAATTTGGTCCTTGGTTATTTCAATTCTTAGGGAAAATTCCCTAAATTAAAATAAACAAGTTACAAAATCTTGAGACCACATATTCACCTATTTTTAATAGGTATTATTTATCAAAATATAATATTCATGATAAATATGAATTTTAGGGTATTACACTTATATATGTGATAGATACTTTCATAAAGTCATGGACGGGACTCTGTCTTGGACATGTACCGTGACTAAGTTTATGGGGCTTAGATCACTACATATACATTCAGCTTTATATACGGGTTATAGTTTTGATAATACCGTTGCAGTTTTCCTAGCGCTGAGGAGACGATAGGCTATCGTAGCACAGTGAGGTGCAGACATAGATAACTTTACATGTGATGTGTACTGTTGATATATTAATCTTACATCTGCTGTGTGCTTATGTGTTGATTAATGCTATAATGTCATGAATATCTGTCATACATATATTGTTTTACATGAGCATCAGGTTAACCGCTACCTGGGGTCCAATGGGTATTGGACCTCAGCTTTTACTATAGCTTCAGGGTCCGGAGAACCAAGGACTGAAGACAAGAGTGAGCAGAGTAAACAACACCCGTGAAGACCCGATCGAAGATTTCTGGATATGTACCCTCATAATACCTGTTAAATGTACCGATCTTTATGAATAGACAGATACGCCACAGTTAATGATATATCAGTTACTCACTCCTTTACTTGCTCCAATGCTCTACTCTGATGAAAAAAAAAATCCGCTTTTGAAAAATGGGGTGTTACATTTTTCATAATAAAATCGGGATTCTTAATGCATTTTCTGAGACATTATTACATGATTAAGCACTAATTTGCGGTAGAGATATTTGTATTGAATTAAGAGAAATTAGGGGTAAAATGGTCATAATTTGTTAATTATTTATGCAAATGATCTCTTGGACTTTTGATGCTACCATTGTGTTTAATCTTGCATTGTAAGTCTTTAAGAAGAAAAATGGAGATTTTGGAGGGTTAGAATTAATATTTTGAAGACGGGGGAAAATTACAAAAAAAGGCCCTATAATCTCTAGAAATTGGAAATCAGTGAAGAAAAGGGACCAATGAGAAATACAGAAAAACCCCAAATGTTTTGGAAATCACAGTTCTGTCCCAAACATGTTTGACATTTTACAATTTTGTCCCTCTTGGAGAACTTTCAATGCCTTCACTTTAGTCCCCTAGTCAAAATGCCCGTTTTGACTAAGGGAACTAGGTCAACTGACCTTCTTCTTCATTCATTGAAGACGGACTAAGAGGAGAAAGTGCGCTCAGATTGAATGAAGCTGAGCTCTTCCTCTTGTCACCTTCCTCACCTCTGTCACCAGCGACATTCACGTTCATTCATTTTCTCTGGCGACCCTTGTCCGTAGTCTACTATAGCCGCAAACCAAAGATCAAGACTAAAGGGGAAGCGTCGGGATTAAAAACCAAAAACCAGAAAATAGCGCCGCGAACTAGAACGGTAAGGATCTTAGAGAGCTTGAACAGAGAGACGGAAGGAGATCGGGGAAAGGGAAGAGAGACCATCGACCGTCGAACCCCCAACACCTCCGTCGCCACTGTTCTTCCACCCTCAGTCCACCGCCATTGTCACCAACCTTACTTGTCATCCTTCTTTTAGTCACCATACCATCTTCGGACCTTCTTCTTCTCCCCACAACTCCATCGTTCTTCATCATCCTTCCTCTAATTTGCATATTCCGCCGAGAGCTTTGAGTTTTCTGGCAAACATTTCCAGATTCCGGTGAGGTTCTGTTTCCTGTTTCCTTGGATTTTCAGAGCTCCAATGAGTGGCTGAGCTCATTTTGCTTCTTGGGATGGACAGTGGCCGGAGTTCCAAAACTTAAATAGGGGAGTTTATTTTGTTCAATCTATTTTCGCTAATTATATTTGGATTTCCTAGTTTTAGGGATGTCATTTTGTATTGTTGAGACTTAGTTTACCCATTTGGATATTGAACTCATGTGATTGGATTGGATTTTTGTAGTTTGTTGGAATTTTATATATGTATTTCCCTTATTGATTCAATGATATTGTACTTTCTATGTGTTGTTGTAAGATAGTGTAATTAAATTGGATTAATTGAGTGTTGTGTTATCACATTTGTATCAAGAGGAAGCAAGTGATATTAATATAATCCTAGTGTATTTCAATAGTGCCTTAAGAAGTGATTGCTAGCTATGTTAGTAGGACTAATCACTAATTAAGAACACTAGACTCAAGTGTTTACTTGGAGTTTTTCATCAAGACTTAATGAAATTTTACTCCTACATTTAATTGAACTGTGATAATCACTACACCATTTCCAAGAGCACCATCATTTATCATTATACATTTCACACTCAATTCCATACCATTCCATTTTATAACCCCCCCCCCCCCCAAAAAAAAAATACCAAAAATAATAGTTAGCATTTAATTTAATTGTATTCTTATTTTAGTTTATTAATTTGAAAATCCAAAACCAATTTTTTCCTTTGTTTTCATTGTATTTGCATGGCATTCATATTACTTAAAATTCAATAAAAGGCTCCTCGAATAGGAAGAACGATCCTAGGTTTGCCTATACGCAATTCTTAGTTAATTTTTTATTGTGGACCCTAAGGTAAATGAAAAAAAGGCCCTCATCAAATATAAGATATAGTTTTTGTATTGGGAAAATCCCAATAAAAGCATTTTAAAATGCCCAAACCCTAAATTAGGCTAGTAAACTTAATAAATCCTAGATTAAGGTTAATCATCCCAATTCAGGATTTTAGGATTGAATAATTTCACTCTTTTCTCTCCTTCTCATTCTCCTCTATCTCCCTTCCTCTTCTTCAACTTCCATTGAGATCTCTCAAATTCATAGAGGAGATCAAATTCTTCAACAATAATTGCTATTTTGAAATAAAAAACATAGCAAGCCCTACAAGAAAGAATTGTTGCTTTCAAGTTCAAGTATAACATCGAAAGAATATATATGAATTATCCATGTATCTATCGATTATGCAAAATAAAGACTAACATGGTTTATTATCAAAGGTTTTGATCTGCAAGAGATGGGGGGAGACCCTGTGCAGGAAAAAAAATGGCGTACTCCCGTTCCAACACTTTCTATGTTTTTTTATTTGATTGATGTTCTTCCCAAGAAAAAAGGGCGTATTCTTTTTCCCCCTTCAGAGTGTGTCCTACATCAATATGAAAAATGTAACTTTCATCCTCTTCCATCTCATTCTGTCGGTTTCAAACTTTAAATATAGAAGCATGATAGCCAGATTGTGTTGCTAATATGTAACTTTTTAATGGCAAAAGAGTTCATTCAATAGCATATGTGAATGGCATAAGGTCTTCGAGCCATCTCTTGAAGAACAAAACCTTTGATAATTAACCCAGGTCACTCTTTGTTTTTGTGGGACCGATACCCAATCTTGCAGAGAGATCTAAATATTTCATGTATAACTTTTTTGGTGTTTATACTTGGTATAAGGAGCAGAAGGAGGGTGTAAGGTAAAATCACTCAATTCTAATATCCTGAATTTGGATGACTAATCTGATCTAGAATTTGTTAAATTTACAAGCCTGGTTTAGGAATGCGATTTTTCTTTTTATATTTGTCAATCTTTTCCTAATTTACCCCTATTATACTCCTTCAACAATAATCAATGAGAGGGAATGGGGGAATTAAAGAAGATGACGATGATGTTTTAAAAAATATATGTCATATTAACTAATTTAACTAACTCCCTTAATCAATCAAATTAAGTAAATATATTTTAAGGACTGGAAGAATAGTAACTTGAATGACATCTTCCTTCCGTGTGGCCCGGGGTTTGTTCTAGTTAATTATTTTAAAGAGTTTTGCTATATGCATATGTTTGAGGCTAATGTCCATATGCTGTTTACTGGGAGGATATAAGAACTGAAAAAATTTGATGTCATATTAACCTTCAGAAGTGAACTAGACAATTTTTAATTTTCTTAGCAAGTTCCTCTGAAAGAAGAAAAAGGAGCCAAAAGAAATCAATGTGTCCCTCAAGAATGCGCTTCTTAGCAGAATATTATAGTCGAATCATTACTTTGTGCCCGTATGTTTGTTAATTTCAGTTTTAGTACATATTTAGATTCATTTTTGGAAAACAGCTTCTGAAAATAGTTTATGAAACCACGGTTTTGTAGTTTCCCAAACACTCACTTACTATAATTTGGTTGTAACATCCCAATTTTCGAAAGCGTTTTCACGGTATCTTGATCAGAGTTGAGCATCGGAAGTAAATAGTATTGAAAAGTAACTGATAGATATCCACTGTAATGTATGTGCTTTTAACAGCGTTACAATTTTTTTTCAAATGTCGATATCGTAAAGTACATGTCAATAGGACTTTCTCCAGCCGGTTCCTACATCTGCTGCTTACCCTTGTCTTCGATCCTGTTTACTCCGGATCCTGATGCTTTGGTAAGAGCTGAGGTTCAATGCCCATTGAATCTCAGGTAATGGTTAACCTCATGTTCACGTAACAAGTATGTATGACAGTTTATTCATGATATCACAGCAATATTCACATATGAAAGATAATAACCGAACACAGCCACTGCATATGAACGTTATTATAGTCTGCACTATTCACCAGTGCCAGGCTGTACATCCGTGTCCTCAACGGTATTATCAGAACCATAACCCGTGTATAGCTGTATATGTATGCTCAATAACTTTTAAAAATAGAAGTTTCAGTCTATGAATACAACTATCACACATATGGGTATACAATAAACATCAGAGTTAGTGTTACAGTACGCGTCCGTACCTTCGTCGGTGTTGTCGGTACGTTGACGGTCGGGCGGTGATCACGCGTATCCTATAATGGTAATATCGTATTTATTAATTTACAAATAATATCCTAAGGGATATTCTGGCCACTAAGGACTATTTTGCCCTTGCAACATTTATTTTCCACTTTGTTTCCTCAAAATTCGTAGAACAACGCTAGTACCAATTTGGCAGCTTTTCGTCTAACTTTGAAAAATCATAACTAAATATAGAAAAATCAAAATGAGGATCCGTAAAATTATATGGACTCCTTAGGATGTCTATTTTCAAGTAAAAATAATAAAGTTTTTCCAAAACTCATGAATCACTCCCAGGTTTTAAGTTTTAAACCTCTGCCCAGAATTTTTCCAGAAATTCGTAGCCTAATTTTGAGGATTTTTATCTCTCTGTACATAAATCATTTTGACATGTTCTTGACATATTTAAAAATCCCTATATGTCTATTTTAACCATGAATTTTCTCAGAATTTTGTAACCATAGTTTCATTATGAAATTCTGGCGTTTTCATCACTACTTCCAGAAATTCCGAAACCGATGAAATTTCACAAGAACTTCGTTACTTTGATGATTTTCTTCCAGAAATTTTGCTATATGACCTCCCTCATCGTTTTTTTTTTTTTTTTAAAATAAAGTCAATTTTGACCATAAAAACATGTAAATAAAATTATCCTAGCATATTTAGGATCTAAGCTACTTCTATCTAAGAATTTAAGAACTAAAACTCAAAGAACTTAAAGCTAGAGCTAGAGAACTTACCAAGAACTTTGCTCCTCCTTTCTTCAAGGCTCTCACTCTCACTTTCTCTCTATATTTCAGATGTTTCTTTGTCAATTGGTGAGGAATTATGAAGACCCCAACCCCTATTTATAGTAAAAGTCCATGGCACTATTCACAACCCCTCATCTTGCATTATGGCCATTGGATCTAGGTAAATTAAAAGCACAAATCCTAGCCCTTAGAACCCTCAAATATGAACCCCCCCCTCTCTCTCCTTAATCCTCTTCCATTTCCATTAATTGTTCTATCCCAAAGTACCATATCCTCTTCCAAACACTTTTGCAAAATATCCTACTATTTCTTGGCTTTCTCTAGAATTTCCTACCACTTCTATTGCTAGAATCACTAGATAAAAATTCATTTGGGGACCTTAATGAAGTTTGATTCAAATTCCCTTTTTGGTTTTGAACTCTTGAGATTTTTGGCTTTAATTAGAGACCATAATCTCTCATTTTCTCAATTGGACATAATCCTCAAAAGTTGAGGAAATGACTTTGATTATAGTCAATCTCAAGCTTGAATTTTGCTTGTTAATAATCACTTCTTACATTTGATTTTTGATCAATGGATCTCAAGATACAATTTATTTTGTATAGATTTCCCTTTGATTAAGTCTTGATTTAATCCTATTGATTAATCTAATTATCTTATGTGTAATTTTCTCATTGGATATCAATTTGACTTTCTTTCTTGATTTTTCTCCCACCAATTTATCCTCTTCCATGGTCATTAAGTCTCTTAATTAAAAGTACATTATCCTCTTCCATTATTTATGACTTGCATGTGCTCAACTATCTTGAGTAATTCTTTTAATTGATTACTTCAATTTCTTTATTCAGTTTTTTATGTGTAAAAACTGTGCACTTCCCTCTTTTCTCTTCAAATTTTGTGTTTTAATTACTTTATACTCATCTAGAAAGAATTCTCTCATTGGTTAATTTTTACTTCACAAGGATTACACTTTATGATACTTAATTAGGGCCTTAGGATTTATCTTTATGCTAGTCTTGGGTTTTTATTAGCCTTTGATCACTAATTAATCTCATACATTTCTTAATTATGCCTTTTTAATTTAATTATTAATTAATTACGAAAATTAGCATAAATATTTTAATGTTTGCAAATTTAATTGCAAATAACTACCCAAATATTCTTCTAGTGTAATTTTAATTGCCCACTAATTATTGGTAATTGCCTCTTAATTGTCCAAGTGTTTTGATAATTCTTTATGGCCTTTTATGAATTAAATATGAACTAGGTATTAATTATAAGTTATTAGAGAACTTAGTCTCTTAACAAATTATGAAAATTGGTGCTTTGATCAATTATGAAGGTTTGTTCAATTATTTAATTTAGTGAAGATTTAGTTGGTCATAAGTGTTATTGATTTCTCCAAATTTATTTAAGGATTTCCATGACACTTTCTTTTTTTTTTTTTAGATTCCACATGAATCATAGTTTAATATGGTATTTATTGTATTTTATGATATTTTATGATGCCTAATAAAATTCAGAAAGTTAAATCATTGGTCACCTTAATTCTAAAGAAAATTTACCTAGAAAATAGAATAAACACATCTCAAAATTTGAGACCACATATTCACCTATTTTAATAGGTTTTATTTATCAAAATATAGTGGTTATGCTAAATTTTTTTTTAGGGTATTACATTGGTGTTGCCGGCTTTTTTTTTTTTTTTCTTCCTTTTCCTGTAAGCTTATGATGAAATCTTCAGTCCGTCATCGATTGATTCTATTTATCTCCCTATTTTCTCTAGAGTTTTCAGCAGTGCAACTTCAGAAGATTTTATGATAGAATATAGTTCTTTATCTATGTTAGTTTTGACTTCAGGTTATCTGTGCCAATAGATTAAAATTTGGGAAAATTACGTGCAGGTTCCAAGGATCAGAAATAATTACAATTAGGTCCCTTGAAATCACCAAATTATATAGAAGTCCCTAGGGACTTTTTTGATATTATTTGTATGGAAACAAAATCCAGGTTTTTAAATTGTGTTGTAAATATGGCACTTCATGTTGTACATATGGCTTTTTCAGTTGTAAATGACTAGATTTTAAATTTTGTTGTAAATATAGCACTTCGTGTTGTAAATTTAGCCTTTTTCTATTGTAAATAACATCTATACGTTCAAAATCCAAGTGTTTATGTTGTTGTAAATATGGCACTTTCTATTGTAAATGGTCAGGTATTTAAATGTTATTGTAAATATGGTACTTTCTGTTGTATATATGACATTTCCTGTTGTTAATACAAATAATATCAAAAAAGTCTCTAAGGACTTGTGTGTAATTTGATGATTTCAAGGGACTTAATTGTAATTATTTCTGATCTTTAGGACCTACATGTAATTTTCCCTTAAAATTTCTCCATTGCAGGTAGTCAGAAGTATTTTCACCCCTATGTAAGTATGAAATTTTGATTAATCTTCTTAATTTTTACCCCATTAATTACACATGTCTCTGCGTTAAATATATCAGGTATATTAGGTCTTTTATTATTAATAATTTATTACGTATTATTATTTGCAAAGGTCGTGTTAGTTTGAGTCAAACTTTAAAAACTTAGCTGTTCAAAAATCAGTTACGTGTCCATAGATTATAGGATATGAGAGACTATAATGCACACTAACATTGTTTTTGGATGGAGAGAAAACTATAGGACCAGAAAATAAAGGGAGGAGAAAAGGGGGGGAGAGGAGAAAAGTGGAGAGATAATATTATATATCCCTCCTTGTGTTTGGATAAAGGGGAGAAAATAGAGGGGGAAGAAAATATGACATATAAAATAACAATAATGTCCTTACAGAATTTTTAACCCATATTTCAAATAATGCAATGAAAAATAAATTCAAAAAAAAAAAAAAACTACATTATGTTGGTATAAATTATTTTTTATATTTCATTTTTAAATATAACCTTATGTTATCAAAATTGTCCTTTATTATAATGTATGTATAAATTAAAATTTTTGTGATAAATGAGGATATAATAAAATATGTCAATAAGTACTTTTTTTATTTCTAAAAAATTATTTGCTAAAACAAGAATTTATTTAAAAAATTACTGTTTTTCTCCTCACTTTTCTCCTCCCCCTTATTTTCTCCCCTAAACCAAACAAGAGAAAATTCATTTCTCCTCCTATTTTCTCCCATAATTTTCTCTCTATACAAACACACTATTGAGTATTGATGCGTCATATATGCTATGATCAAATATTTGGTACTGAGAAGTGTTTATATATGGTAAATATCCGTGCATATTTTAATATATTAAATATAGATATGAACATAATATTCCAATTTACTTAATTCTACCAAACTTAGTTAAGTAAACATTATATTAAGAACCATAGGTAATTTAATTTTACATAATATTTGAAAGATTGAATGAAGATATCTTTTAGTACTACGTGCTTTTATTTATTTATATTAGCTTTTGCGGTAAAGGTGCAAATCTAAAATTAACTTTTACCCAATGTATTCCAAACACCATAGACTTTTTTTATGGAAAAGTACCTATGAATTTTTTAAAGGGTTAAAGAGTAATTTAGCCAATAAACTTTTACCTTAGGAGCGTCAAAGACAAATAACTTTTAAGTGGATCAAAAATACCAAAAAAATTTGAAAAATGTGCAAAATAAGTACAAAAAAATTTTTACTCTAGGAGCGCTTAGCACAAAAAAGTTTTATTTCGAAGCGCCCAACACAAAAAAGTTTTACTTCATTTTTTGTGCTAACTACACATTTTTAAAAGTTTTTGGTATTTTTAGTCTACTTAAAAGTTATTTGTCTTACGCACTCTGAGATAATAGTTTATTGGCTAAATTGCTCCTTGACCCTTTTTTAAAATAGGGCAAAATTCCCCAGTCATTAAGTCAGCTAATGTTGACACGCTTTTAAAAAAATGTTGGTTGATAAATGGTGCAAAAATATTACGATTGTTAAGTCAACCAACATTGATGGTTTAATAAACCATCTCCACATGCATGGCACAGCATTTTGGCTCTCAATGGTCCAGTCCGTCATTACGCGGCATTGTACATGACACAATTGCTATACCTCCTTGGCCGAAGCTAACCCTTCCCTAGCCACCTCACCTACGAATACGGGGCATTATCATTATAAATTAGCCTTATGCTAGAAGAAGACATAGATGAGGTTGATGATGACTCGCCCATCATCACAAAAATTAATGCATCCAAATCCTTTGATAATATTTAACGATGACAAAAAAAAAAAAAAAAAAAAAAACCAAAGAAAAGAATAGGGTTGTGTGGCCATTACGTGTAGAAGACTTCACAATGGTGGACAAGATTGTTGGGAGCCAAAATGATGTGCTTGTAGGGACTATTTGTTTAACCGTAGACATTGGCTTACTTAACCGTCATGATATTTTACACAATTTTCTTAACTGCATATTTTCTAAACCATCAACGTTTGTTAGCTTAATGACTTTCGCATTTTTACACCACTTTATAAACTTCATAGGTACTTGTTCACCCAAGAAAAGTTTATGGCATTTGGAGCACATTAAATAAAAGTTTATGGGTAGTTTTTCATCTTTACACTAATTTTTTTAAGAGTTAAGGTGTAAAAATGCACAAGTACTTTACCCCAACGAATGGCTAATACCAAGTGCTTTTTTTAAATGCAAAAATGCATTTGTGGTTATAAATTAGGTACAAAAATACCGTTTGACTATTAAGTTTGATTTTTTATTTTTTTTCTAATTGGAGGATGACGTGGCTTTCAAAGGTACAAAAATACATATATGGTTTGGCTAAAAAGAGCGTTCAACATCAAGGGTTTTTAATTTAATAATTTTATTTCAATTAAAGAAAAATTATCATTTCTCTAGGTATAATTCCTGGGAGGCTAAATTTTTTCTTCTAATTTATCATTTTAGGAAGGAGGAATTATTCAATGGGTAAAAATGGTAAAATATATATATATATATATATCCATAATTTATTTTTAGAAAAAAATCCTTATTAAATTTTCTAGTTAATAATTGAAAAAGGAGTATTTATGCATTTGATATTTGATATTATAAATAATATATTTACTTAAAAATAATTTTAATTTTTTGAAAAATAAATAATTATAGAAATAATTCATTTATTCTATGAAAAAAATACTTCATTTACTTTGAAAAAGTCAACTTTGTAACTATAAATTTGTAACATTCCTTGATTTACTTTTATTCATCATATAAATAGAAATAACTCATTTAGAGGTGCAAGCGTTTATATTGCATATTTCTTAATGCAATAACAATTAAATAATGTTGTTCGGTTTTGATTGAAAAATTATTTAAATAATTTCTAGTTCAATTTGTTAGATCAAAAAATTAAAATTATTTTTAATTAAATATAGTATTTATAATTTTAAATTTTAAATGAATAAATACTCATTCATTAATTATTAATTACAAAATTTAATGAGGATTTAAAGAAAAAAAGAAAATAAATTATGGGAATAAAAAATTTGGCCTTCAAGGAATTATACCTAAAGAAATAATAAATTTGCTTTAATTTAAATAAAATTATTAAATTAAAAAAAGAACTTAGTGTTGGGCCCTCTTTTTACTAAATCATATGTATATTTTTGCACCTTTGATAGCCACGTCATCGTCCGACAGAAAAAAAAAGTCAAACTTAACAATCAAACGGTATTTTTACATTTAATTTGTAACGACGTGTATATTTTTTCACCTAAAAAAACACTTGATATTAAACGCTCCTTAAAATAAAATACATATACATTTTTACAACTTAACCCTAGCAAACACAAACAAGGGATGCCAGCTACACAATGGTAATTAGATTTTAGGTCTCGCACATTTTACATAATCTCTTATAGTCACATCACATAGCTCCAAGTGTACCTTTAATTTGTTTGATCAATAAAAATGTTATAATTATAAGCAATTGAAACAAATTAATAAACAAGTGGTCTTAGAACTCTGACAGAAAAGAAGAAATGAAAAGGAAGGGAATTGGTTGTCGAAGAAAGAAGGGAATTACTGTAAGGATTTGTTATGAAAATTAATTCCAAGCCCTCTGATAGAGGGTAAAATAGTTGTGTCAAGTAATAAAAAATAAGTAATATATCGTTCCAATGAGTACTTAGTACCAATAACTTTAGTTAAGTATTAATTTACACTTTTGTTTAAGTTGAACAAACTACATTGAATTTAATTAAGAGAAAAGAAATTTAAAATAAACAAACTACTACAATAATCAAATGAGTAACTCATAGTCACTAATCCTTTATTAACTTCATAAATCTTAATTTCACTAATTTAATTAGCCTTAATATAAATTTTATTAAGTGTTTGTCGGTCTACTCACAATCATTTCTTAACTGTAAATTGTTATGTCTAACAAAATTACTCAAGAGATAACTTAACTCGGATTTCTTAACTATAAATTGTTATGCCTAACAAAATTACTCAAGAGATAACATAACTAGGATACACTCTTCAAAAATTATATGCAAAGGTGATCTACCTATTGGAGGGGGGGGGGAGTGCCCACCCTTGAATTTGTCACTTGGTTAAATTTTTCTTTTGAAAGATGTATTTAGTGCCCCTCTTCCAAAACAAATTTATTAAAGATGTATTTGACACATTGATAATAAGGAAGTTATGATGGAATTCTAAAAAATAAGACCTAAAAGGATGACATTGTAATTATTTTTATTGTAATATACTTTTGTTTTTAAAATATATGTACTTGAACTTATTCAGTGCCCACCTTCATTATAATTTATGTAGCTGCATTTCTAGCAAAGACTTAGCCTTGTTTTTCTAAATGACAGGTTTCTAAAATAACTGTCTCTCTTATTACATCATCAGTATTCACTTGATTTCATGAATATTTCTTTGATATTCTTTTCTTTTCTTATTTATATTCTTTTGTTTTTTTAATGCATTTAAAACTTAGGATATGATATTGTCACTACCAATGTTACTACCACTTTTTCACGTTAGATCACAATCTCTCCTATTGAGATTCTGATCTAACGGTGAAAAAGTGGTAGTGACATTAGTAGTGAAAAAAATGGTAATGACAATACCATATCCCTTAAAATTTTCCTTAAAGGGGGGGCACTATCCTCGAACCCCGGATCCCCCCTCGAATGGTGCCCCCTTGAATAATTTTTGGGAAAATTACGTGCAAGTCCCAAGGACCAGAAATAAATACAACTAGGTCCTTTGAAATCATCAAATTACATAGAAGTCTCTAGGAACTTTTTTGATATTATTTGTGTTAACAACAAGAAGTGTCATATTTACAACAGAAAGTATCATATTTACAATAATATTTAAACACCTGATAATTTACAACAGAAAAAACCATATTTACAGTAGAAAGTGCCATATTTACAACATTTAAACACTTGGATTTTATTTCAAACTCAAGTCCCTAAATATACAGAAGTCATTTACAACAGAAAAAGTCTAGTTTTACAACAGGAAGTGCTATATTTACAACAAAAATTAAAATATGACCATTTACAACAGAAAAAGCCATATTTACAACAGAAAGTGCTATATTTACAACAAAATTTTAAAACCTGGATTTTGTTTCCATACAGATGATATGAAAAAGGTCCCTAGGAGACTTTTTTGATATGTGAATTTCTATTAGGACTTTTTTGCTATTTTATATGGTCCTTGGAACCTGGCTGTAATTTTCCCAAACTTTTTTGGATCCGCCCTTGATTATATGGAGCTATTAGGTATATGTCTATCATAATCACAAGTTAAATCGCAATCTAATCCCATATTACTTAATTTCAGAGCTTAAATTCTCTTCGTCAAGACAAATACTAATACTGAAATTCATATTCAATGATGGCCCACTACTAAATAAATAAAATTAAGCAAGATTAAATAACCAAAATTAATATTAATTATAACTATAAAATGAAATTGCAAGGAAAAGTTAGCCAATCAGCTTCCAGATTCATATATAGAAAGGAGAAGAGAATTAACACCAAAACAACAAATCCTCCTGTTGTCCATCGACTTCCCGTGCCAAAGAAAATCTCTGAACAGTAAATCACAATCTCCAACCCAGTCGGCCTATCTCTCTGTTCTTCAGGTTCTGTCTCCTCTGCTGTGGTCGACTTTGGAGCAGAGTCGCTCGCCAGCGACCGTGGAGGAAGGAAGAAGATCGACGCAAACGGAGGGTGTGAGGACGGAGGAAGTGGCTCTCCAACTGACCAACTCTTCCGAAGCTCTCAGCGGCGCCTCTGGTTTCTGGTGTTCGATCTCTATGGAGCTCTCCTATCAGCTGTGAAGACGAAGCTCACCGGCGAGTGAGGAAGAAGAGGATCGAAGGTCTCTGTCCCGTGGTGCAACTGCCCACTGCTCTGTTTTCTCCTCTCTATTCAAGTCGTGCTCCCTGTCCGTCCGAATAGCCTTTTCCTGCGCCTCTCTTTTTTTAGCCTTTAGGTCTTCTTTTTCCTTTCTATTTGTGGGACCCATTTGTCTATTCAATCCTTCTTCAATTGCGTCAAAACAATCTGTGCTCCCCTCCTCTTTCAGGCCTTATGTTCTTTTTAAAAGAAAATAATATATTAACCAAAATAATAAACTGATTCTATTTATTTTTTATTTTAAAATAAACTTAAAAGCTTATTTTCTAAATTGAGATCTGATAAATGATGCACCTAAATTGATATCTCTTATAATCTTAAGTAAATCTCTTTAATTTAACATGGATAACTCTCTAAATATATCAAAGTATATATCAAATCTATTAAAAATGATGTCATCACGCTCTATCACCTGGTTTGGTTTATTGGAAGGATTTGTTATGAGAATGGAACAGGAAAGGGAATGGGAGAGGCAACATGCTTGAAAATGAATGGGAAAGGGAACAAGAAATAGAATCGGAATGAGTTTGAAAAATGTGTTTAATATGAAAGAAAAATTAATGAAATCTTGATATGAATTTTATTTCGTACATGTGACATTAAGCATGAAAAGAAGCCAGAGACATTGAGGAGACTATGGCCTGTTGGCATTAGTTGTGGAAGCGGAGGTTTATTTTTTATATGATTTTTGTAGAAGTTTGATAGAAAAAAAAATTAGGTTATAAATGTGATTTGTATTTAAATTGATGGTAGCATGAGTGACTTTTTTTCAAACTGAAGAATGTTTGGATTATTATTTAAAAAATGACTTGAAATGAAAAATGACTTAAAAGGGCATAAATCTTATTAAATAATATATATATATATATATATTAGTTTATATATTGTAATAATTAAAGATAAAAAATTAAAGTTAAATTAAAATTTAAAAAAATTTAAAAAATTAGTAAACAATAAAGCCCTTTATTAAATATATTTAATGAATAAAATTACATATAAATTAGAATGTAGACAAATACTTTTTTTCCTTCCATTTGCATATTAATTAATTTGCCTCTTTCAACTTATGTAGCTGCTTTTATTTTTATTAAATGATCCATATTACAAATTATAAATATATATAGATCCCTCAATTTTATTTAATACTAACATTTCTCAAGGAATTTAGCATGTTTACAAGTTTAACATATAACGTTACTCGACTAATAAATTTTTAAAGGGTATTTTTCAAAACAAGATATACATACTTATATTAAAAAATGGGATAGGTTAATATGTCTACCCTTATTTTACCTACTTTTGTCTCCTCCTCTCAATACTGTTAGATTATAATCTCATCTAACGATAGAGATTTGAAGGATAAAATAAACCCTTTTACCCCTTTCTCTCTCCCACCCTCTTTCTCTCCTCAGCTAGAACCCTAGATTCCAATTTTCTATTTGCAGTTCAATACACCTAATCTCCCAGGTAGGAACCCTAGATTCTCTTCTTTCTCTCGGCAATGATCCAGTGAAGGTGAATTTCCTACAATTTTGAGCTTAATGTTGTTTACAGCCAAATGTCACACAATCAATTGAAGTGGCACCATATTTCTATGTCACGACAGGTGACTGGCTGAGCCGTCGATGTTTAAACGAGATTAAATTTCAAGTATATGCCAATGAGCCTATCAACAAATCTCGGTCTCCTTTTCTTTTATTTTCTTTCTTTTTTGTTTTCATTTATTGGGTTTAATTCGGTAATTCTCCTTTTTTAAACATTATATCGGAATTTCCTTTGAGATCAGCGAAGAAAACTTTATAAAAAGGAAAGTTTACGAATCTTCTGTTTTGATTTGTGATCTCGGTTTCATTCTTGGTCTCAGATTTCAGAAAACCCAGACTATATAGTTGTAAATCAACCACAATGGATCTGAAAGTTCAGATTCACCATCTTTCGCTTTTGAAGACCAATAGTGAATGGGTGGGAGGTAGAGGGAGAGAAGAAGAGGTAAAAGAGTTTATTTTATTCCTTAAATATCCGTCGTTTGATGAGATTATAATCTAACGATATTGAGAAACGTAGGCAAAGGTAGGCAAAATAAGAATGCATTTAATAACCTATCCCTTAAAAAATTGCAAGAAAATCATTATAAACTAAATTTTCACTGGGAGGCATTATTTATTTGCGGTCGAGCATGATGAGAGGGGATAGTGGGGCCCACTTGCATTTATATATATATATATATATGACGGCTAAAAAGCCAGAATTACAAAGCTAATTATTTAGTGGGGGAAATTAATCCCATGGACTCATTGACAATCCATGCCCGTAAGTGAATCAGACAAGTATTTAAAAGAGAAGACATAGAAATACCAGACTTTGGTAAGGCATCAGCAATTTTGTTTCCCTCTCGAGGTATATAGCAAAGTGAGACCTGCCAATCTCTAGAGAGCAAAAGTCTAATCTCGGACAGCAGCATATCCTTAGTGGTAGATTGACTGTTAAGTAGCATAATAATAAGGCCTTTTGCATCAGTTTCCAGGATCAGGGCTTTGATATTCAAGTCCCAAGCTAAATGTAGTCCTTCAAGAATGGCCCATTTCTCTACAATGAGAGCTGAGCAGGTGCCGATGGACTTGGTGAAACCAGCAACCCATTCACCAGGGCTAGAGCGTAGTCCCACTTGCATTATAATCACTTAGGTTACAAATATGAGGACGGTCTGTTGTGACGCTAGCCCGCTAGCGTAGAATGAAAAGGAACCTTAGCCCTACGCTTAATTGCGCCCTTGGCACCTAGGGCCAGCTTAGGAGTTGGCCATCCCCCATGTCGCGGGCTCGATCCCGCCCCCCTTTTTTTTTTTGTTTAAGCCCATTGAAACATAAACCAATCAAAAAGGTTTCAATGGGCTTTTTTTCTACTGTCATTTCCAACACCCGTTTTTGGTCTGGACGCTCGCCAAACAATCTATCCAAACAGGCCCAATGCCCAGATGCAAAGGAACCAGAAATTTTTTTAGACTATCCCCTCTAGAAGAAATTTTCCAAAGTTTAATGGGAACATTTTTCAGATGAAGCAAGTATGAGAGTCTGGCAATTTCCTTTCCCTTTCCATTTCCAAAGCACAATTTCCTTCCAACCAAATAGGCCTCAACCAAAAACTAATAATAACAATATAACTAAGTCCATTATTTAATCGTTTGGCATACACCTGCTGTCCCTCTGAGAGCTTCTCTCTCCCGTGAGAGCCCCTCTCTTCCCTATGAGTGTTATGCTGGTTCCTATTGAACCTTCTGGATCACTGTTATTTGAATGGTGACCTCTATTCAATCTCCTTCCTTTCTTCTAAGTGATATTTCTGTGTGTGTGACTGCTTCTGCGATGTAGGTGTGTTGCTTTGGTGCGTTCGTGTGGCTGTTATTGGTATGTCTGGAGGCATGGAAAAAGGCCAAAGTAGTGGTTTGAAGGCAAGGAAACAAGTGGTCTTGATTTTGGAAAGAAGTGTAAAGCATAGTGGGGGTACCCTTGCTGGGAAAATCCTAACCAATAAGAACTTGAATATCCCATCAGTGATCTCCATGATAAAATAAAATAAAAAGCTGGCAGTAAGACGATGATATAGAGATACTTGATCTAGATCGTAACCAACTCACCTTTTTATTTCGGTTTCGCCATGTGAAAGATTATGCCCGTATTCTTAAAGGTAGGCCTTGTCGATTCAGGGATGTCTTCTTAATCTTCAGGTATAGGAAGAATTTATGGTCCTTGAAGACGTCAAATTTGGGGAAGCACCTTTTTGGGTCCAATTCCATGGTCTTCCCCTAGAAGCTTTTGATAATGATAATGCGAAGACACTTGGTGATGCTATAGGCGTCGTTGTTATATATGAGAAGCCAAGATTTGAGGGGCGTTTGGGTAGAGGTTTTATTAGGGTTCGTTCCCTAATACAACTTAATGAACCTCTCACACATGGTTTTTGGGTTCCATGTGCTCAAAAGACTCCAGCTTGGGTAACCATTAAATATGAGCGTCTACCGGACTTCTGTTATATTTATGGGTGTATTGGACACAAGAACCGTGGCTGTAAAGCCTCCACTGATAAGAACCTAGGTGAAGATGAAGCAAAGGTTTTCGGCAGTTGGCTTAGCAGTATCGGTCTGCGTACCATCAAAGAAGACATGGAGGTTTGCAAGGAAGCTTGGTGTGAAGCTAGGTACATGGAAGAAAACCCATCGGCCACTAAGGTGCATCGTAGTTAGGTTCTGGAAATGTCAACTTCGACTGGGAGTAGGCCTGATTCCAGTGATCCATTGTGTTAAGAACTTTTTCGATCTGGTAAGGATTCTATGGACCATCCGGCGCTTGAGTTGAGACAGGGGAATTCGACAGATGGCGATGTGTCAGGAGAGAAGGTTACTTTAGTTGACCACTACGCATTTATTGCTGATGACGTTAGGCCCTCATGTGATTTGCCATCTACTTTTTATGATAGTCTGAATTGTGTTTTTAACTATGTGGAGAGGCCTAGTGTAGCAAACTATGTGAATTTTTCAAAGTTTGATGGGCCTGTGGTGGAGACAGCCCAAACCAAGTGTCTTGCTGATGATGTGAAGGGAAGCCCAGTTGTCCTTGAAGATGGATTGGGGTACCATGTTGAATTTCCAACTGAACCTGAGGCTTGCCAAATGAGTCTGATTCCATTTATTGGGCTCTCTCCTATTTTTGTAATCTCTAAATCCCTTAGAAGTTGCCAATTAAAACGCCATATTGAAGACATAGAGGGTCCAGCTGCAACAAAAAGACAGAGGAAGCTTTCTTTTGAAGACCCTATGATCCTAATACCTGAACGATCCCCAGTTAAACAAAAGTAGCGTGGTCGACAGAAAAATTATAGAATGTTAAAGTCCCTTATTCGCAACCAGAGAGCAGTCATACGATCTGAACCAAGGGGAATGATTTAACTAATGTTGAAATTGATTTCCCAGAAGAGTGCCTCAATGGGAGTGCTGGAAATAATGTCTCTCAACCTTCTTCTCCTCAAAATGTCAGTGGTTGGATGGGGCCAGCCACCGGTACACCATGAATACCTTAGCTTAGAACTATCAAGGTCTTGGGGTTGCTTTGACAGTCAGGAATTTTAGGCAAGAATGCCTCGAAAAAAAAAAAACCTCTTATTGTGTTCTTGATGGAGACAAAGCAGAAAGCTAGATACATGAGAAAGCTGGGAAGACGATGTGGTTTTACTAAGAATGGCTGGTGGACCTGGTGGGATTGAGTGGAGGACTTGCACTCTGGTGGGTTGATACAATTAAGGTAAATATTCTATTCTCATCCTCCAATATTTTACATACTCATATTGATTTTGGTGATTTGGTTTCCCCCACTTATATCACTTTTATATATGGTCCAACCGACGAAGAGATGAGGTCCCTATCTTGGCAGGAGGTTAGGAGGATAGGTAGGAATATTAACGCATCTTGGTTGTGTATGGGAGATTTTAATGACATTTTCTCTCAATCTGAGAAGAGTGGTGGGAGACATAGGGCCTGGTGGAAAATTCTGAATTTTAAATGTTTTTTGTCTGATTGTGAGTTGGATGATTTAGGTTTTAATGGCACCATTTTACTTGGTGCAATAATAGAGATGAATCGGATACTATTTGGTAGTGTATTGACCATGTTGTGGGAAATTTGTTGCTTCGAGAGCAATTCCTTAATATCCAAGTTTTCCATGTTGACCCTCTGGGATCGGACCATCACTTGTTATTCATCCAATGTCTTCCTGATAATAGACGCACGAAAATTACTATTCCAAATTTTAACTATTTTTTCCGGTTTTTTCTAGAGAAATATAATTAGTAAATTGCAACTATTAAAATTCTAATCGATCAAATAAATATTATCAACATTAATATCTAAACAATACAAATCATCCAACAAATAAAGACATTCATTAATTCATAACGGGCCTTTCGATTTGAAGCAACTTGGTCCACCCATGTTAACTTTCTGCAGGTTGTTAAAGATAGTTGGCGGTCGGATTTTGGAGAGTCTCCCTTTGTGCCTGATGTTTTGATTGGCCATTTGAGGAGGTGTAAGGAGAACCTTTTGAAGTGGAGTAAAAAGGAGTTTCCTAACAATGCTAGAATGATTAACAATATGAAAGCTCATCTAGCTACACTATCTACAGGGATTCGCATTGATGACATTGCTCTCTCTATTTCTGATGTTAAAATGGCCTTGGATCGCCTTTTTAAATTAGAAGAACAGGTTTGATGGCAGCGATCTAGGGTGAATTGGCTTACAGTAGGTGACAAGAACTCTCAATTTTTCCACCTGTCAACTATTAAGAGAAGGCAACGTAACAATATTCTAAGCCTAAGGGATGATGAAGGTACCTGGATCATGGAGAGTGATGCTATTACTAAAAATATTACTAACCTTTTTTAGAATATTTTTTCTTGCTCCGCTCCTAATGATATGGATTCTGTTCTGGCCTTTATTGATAGTAAGATTTCGGATGCAATGAACCAACGCTTCATGATGCCCATTTTTAGGGAAGAAATAAAATTGGCAGCCTTTAGCCTTGGGGGTTCTAAAGCTCCTAGTCCTGATGGTTTCCATGGTATGTATTATCATAATGCTCGGTCTGAAGTTAGTGACTTTGTTTGTACTATGGTACAAGACTTTTTTGCAAGGAAAATGGCTTTGGACTCGTTGAATGAGACCAACATCATTTTGATTCCCAAAATTGATAGCCTAGAGCATGTATCTCATTTCCGACCGATTGTACTATGTAACTTCGCCTACAAGATAATCTCTAAGCTCCTATCAAATAGAATGAGGCCCTTGCTTGATGGTTGTATTTCTCAAAATCAAGACACTTTTGTTCCGGGTCGTTGTATCCAGGATAACATTATCATTATTCATGAGGTTTACCATTATCTTTGGAGGAAAAAGTCAAGTAGCAAATATGAATTCTCCCTTAAAGTAGATATGAGTAAGGCGTATGACAGGATTGAATGGGATTTTCTAGAAAAGGTATTGTTGCAATTCGGTTTCTATGCTGATTGGGTCTCCCTTATTATGAAGTGTGTGCGCTCTGTGAATTTGAGCATTTGTTCATCTTGCGAATCCGTCAGTTCTTTCTCTCCCAGCAGAGGATTATGGCAAAGGGATCCGCTCTCGCCATACTTGTTTATTCTGGTAGCTGAGGTTCTTTTGCTCATGGTCTCATCGTGACAGAAGGCCAAATTGATTAAAGGGGTTAAACTAAGTAATAGTTGCCCGATGCTTACTCATAGTTTTTTTTGCAGACGACGCTCTTTTCTATATGAATGCAAGCCAAGGAAATTGTCACCAGTTGAAGAAAATTTTGCATCAGTATTGTGCGACCTCTGGTCAGGTAATTAATCTAGATAAATACAGTATATTTTTCTCTGCCAATACACCTGAAGATGTTAAAGCCGCTCTGGGGAGTATCTTGGGTATCCCCACCACTGAGGATCCTGGTAACTATCTTGGCATCCCGAGTATTTGGGGGAAGACCAAACATCAAGCCCTGGCTTACATTAGGGAACGAGTTACAAGGAAACTCCAAGGATGGGGGCAATCTCTTCTCTTGTTTGCTGGGCCGGAAGTCATTATCAAAGCTGTCATTCAAGCCATTCCAATATATCCTATGAATATTCTCAAATTCCTGTTTAAAACTTGCAAGGAAATACACAGTCTAGTTGCAAACTTCTGGTGGGATGGTAGTGCATTTGGCAATAGGACACACTGGAAGGCTTGGGATCTGCTTACTTTGGGGAAGTGATAAGCACAGTTTATGCCATATTTTCCCTATGTTTAATGACTGAATTGTATGGTAAATATAAGCTTAACTACAAACCATCCAAGCAAAAAGGCATATATTCATGATATAGGGAACTGAAGGATAGAAACCATTTACATCCCAAACATGTGCTAAGAAAGGGGCAATTTACATGGTTTTAAAGAGAGAACGTATAGCAGAGCTGATACTATGCTATAGCACTCTGACAGCAAGTCGAAGTGGAACAAAAGGCATCATGATAGCTATAGCAAGGTAAAGGGCGCAATGCTATGCGGCATATTTTCTGACATTTTTATCTAGATGATTTGAGGAATAAAGAAGGTCGAGAGCGATAGGTAGATTGCTGACGTAATAAAATAGAAGATGTGGGGGATCAAAACTGAAAGATTTGAAGAATCCCGCAGGATCAGCAGAATCAATCTACCAAGGACAGAAGATTCGATGAACCTCGACAGATTTGAAAAGCCCAGCTCGCTGGAACTTACGCCACAAGAAAAGCCGATCATAAAAGGAAACAGGAAGACAACCTTAAGGGAGTCGCACAGAGCCCAGAACGAGATTCCACATTTGGCAGACTCAAAAGAAGAGTGAGAGATTTCACAAGGCACGAGATTTCCAGGACAACCCAGCATCCTTCCCTGCAGTACGACGGAGAGAAGAAGACGTGGAGTGGTGACGTGACAGGGCTTCTTCCACGCCGTCGGAACTTCCTCAAGCTTTATGTTTCTTCTTTATTTTTAGTATTTAGATCATGGGTCATTCTGTTACTATCTGTTTTGTGTTTTCCTCGTTAGTCATGAACTAATTTTCCTATGGCTGAACGAGGATGAATTCTTAAGTGTTAAATGAACCCAGTTGCAAGTTCTTAATTTAATAGATTCGGTTTGCTTATCAGTGAATTAAATTACTAGTCGATTAACGGAAGTTGAGGGCTAGATTTGTGGCCTCGGCTTACTGGCAAGGAGTCGAGGTTAGACCTCTGAGAAACAGTGTTTGCTAGGCAGCTGGTGCAAGGGTTGACCTATTATTGTAGGCTTCAGGAATGGGTATACCTCTCATAACCATGACACCCTGTGTGTAATGCAGATCTAACTAGAAAGTTGCCACAAGAATATGGAAGGAGTATAGTTAGTATCATATGTATTGGACGCGGAAGCTTCGATAGATTATAGTGGTGGGTTAACCGAATAGCATTGTAGTTAGTAGCTATGCTGTAGCATTGCAGACGCTGTGCAACATAAATGCTATAGCAATGGGTAGAGCAACTGGGGGATTGATGCATTTAAGGGTGATTCCGAGTTCAACCTAACTTCTACTGATATCTTCTTCAATCTACAATACTTTGTTTACTTCTGTTATTAGCATAATTACAAAAACCTATCAAACCAATTATATTTACTTTCTGTTTGCACAACTATCATAGCAATCGAGCGTCACTTCTTGGTATCTCAGTCTCTGTGGGACGATACTATACTTACAATTTATTACTTGTTCGACTGGTTCACTTGCCATCAAGGAAATCAACCAACAGGAAGATCCAAGGAGGTATGGGTTTTTGAGATCTCTGTATTATGAATGATGCTATGCTAGCTAAAACGGCGTGGATATTACTATCAAGACCCAATGGTTTATAGGCTTTAGTGCTCAAGAGTGTCTACTTCCCCAAGGGTGAGTTCACTGAGGTGAAAAAAAGGTCATAGAGCATCTTGGGGTTGATCTAGTATTATTGATGGCAGAGATTTCCTGAAGGTAGAACTTAAATGGGATGTGGGGATAGGTCATGATATTCGTATATGGGGGGATAACTGGGTCCCGGGAGTTCCTTTCCCTTAGAAACCAAAGAATAGTGTGGATTGGTTTGTGGAACATGGTAGGGTTAGTGATCTTATTGTTGATGGTTCCTGGGATCTTTCTCCAATATCCCAATACCTTTCCCATGAAGTTAAATGTGCAATCTGCGAGATTCCTGTTCCCTCTAATGGTTTGTTGGATAAGTTAATATGGACTAAAACGAAGGATGGTGCTTACACGGTCAAGATGGGTTATCATAATGGAAAAGCCCAAAAGCCGATTGCTCTTGATAGGGTTGGGACTTCTATATTTGTGCCTTGAGAATGTTAGAAATCAATTTGGAAAATCAAAACTATTCCGTGAGTTCAACATTTTATTTAGCTGATCCTCAATAATGCTGTCCCTACTAATGCTTCTCTCTTTCATAGGAAGAGATCACAGGCAAGTCTATGCCCAATCTATGAAGAGGTCGAGGAAAATATTGAACACCTTTTCTTTCACAGCCCATGGACCCAGTGTGTTTGGTTCGGATGCTTACTAGGTGTTAGGATTGACATATCTTGTGTTTCAAATTTCAATGCCTAATGGTTACTAATTCAAGGTATGTCTAATTTGTCTCCCCAGGACATTTCCTTTATCGCCTGGATATTATGGTTCATATGGAAACAAAGGAATGATAAAGTCTTCAACCACAAGGTTCCAAATCCTTCTGTTGTCATTGAATTAGCCAAAGAGAGTAACTGGGATTTTTGGCTTTGCTTGGACAATATGAATCTAAATTCTGAAAGGGCTATTGATTCTACTAATCCTCACTCTTGGTGGCACCCTCCTAAACCTAGTTGTTTGAAAGTTAACTCTGATGAGGCCTATGTGAATGGCAAGGACTTTGCTGCTATTGGGATAGTCTATCGTGATCATCTTAGCAACTTTAGATGGGGCTTTGTCGATAAAGTGAAATCCATCTCTGCCTTTATGACCGAAGCTTTGGCTCTCAAAAGGGCTTTATTATTAGCGGTGGATTTAGGTCATGATAAAGTTATTTTTGGAACTGACTGTCTTCCTTTATTGTCTTGTGTTGAAGCAAAATCCCCTTCTTTATTTGATCGGAGATGTAGGGGTATTATTCATGATATTATTTGTCTTTCTTCTGACAGGGTTGGATTCTCTCTATCCTTTACTTTGAGAAAGGGTAACCGAGTTGCTGATTCTCTTGCAGCAAATGCTTTTAAGGAGGTATACCCTATGGGGTGGATTCTAGAACCAACACCTTCTTTATCTTCTCTGCTAACCTTGGATGTTCAGAAGGCCAATGATGTTTTGAGTGATCCTCACCCCTCTAATCATATAATGGGTGGGGGTTAAGTTTGTTTCCCTATGTTATTTGTAATTTTCCTCTATTTGGTTTGGTTTATCTATGTATTGGTACTGTTTCCCGTATTGCTTTGATTGTTCCTTCTTTAGTCATGTAATAGCTGTGCTACTGTTTCTATTATAGTAATGCAAGTAGATCTTTGAGCAATAAAAAAAAAATCCATTATTTAATCACTTTTTTTAAAAGCTTTTATGACAAAATCACTTTTTAAAAAAAGAAAAAAAAAGCGATGGGAGGAATCACCCTTGTCAAAAAAAAAAAAAAAAAAAAAATAGTCATCACTTTTTGTTTCTTAATTCCTTGATCAATAAATTTCTGCACTACATCGTTTAAAGATGACAAGAATAATATAGTAATGAAAATAATAATCTAACTATGAGACCCAAAAAAATATAACTAATATAATTCCATTATTAATAATCCAATCTTTGAATTAATTAAGATAAGATGTTAGTGCTTTTTCACTCATGGAAAGTTTCCTATCAATCTTCATGGCTTAAGAATATTACCATGAGATCCATTTCCTCAAGAAGAAACTGATGACATCTACCAACGCTGAGTTGATTACTTATACAATAATAGTGAGTTGGACTTTGTTGGTTATCGTTTTTGTCCGTTTTATTTTGATTTTTGCATAGCTTTCTTTTTCTTTTTCTGGTCTGAAAGATCTATATAGTTCACGTTGTTGGAATCTTGGTATAGTTGGTTGATTAGATTTAATTTGGAATTTATTTGTTGGATTTATACACATTGGAATATTGTTGAAATTGGATTTTGTTCTGTTCTAAGAACAGGACTAATTGAACTTGACTAGGAGCCAAGCCTAGGGCCTACATACCCTGTAAAGAGATTAAAGTCCACGTAGTTCGAGACACACACAGGCATTTAGCCAAGGGGTGGGGTGTGTGCTCTATGTGACTGTATATAAATAGTTCAGAGTTAGAACGTAGAACCTGTCATGTGGGTACCTTAAGGCTTGACCTCTGCATTTATAGAGTTTACCTTAGGTTGATATGGCTTGGGCCCTGTGATTCGAGGCCACGATATCGTAACTACTTGATATAGATTTAGATATACCTGGATCATATATAGGATTGGATCCCCCTTTATTTTAGGCAGGTCCTGATATGCAATATACTCCTTGCTGGGCCATATATTGAATATGGGCCTTATCCAGGTCCGTAACAGTTGCCCCCCAGCCTGGTAGTTCAGGCTTTTGAGCTGCCGGGATGTATTTTGCCCCCAGTCGGTTTTACTAGCCAAGCTTTGCTGTCGTGAGCCTTACGTCGTTGAGTTGGATTACATTGATCCTGGCTATCAAGGCCGTTTACTTCAAAAATCCGAGGTCTTGTCCCAAAGATCCTGAGTAGTGCCGAGATGGTTCGCCTACCTTTGAATCCAGGTGTTGATCTTGGCTATTCAAAGTCGTCTACCCAAAGATCCGAGGTAATGTCTCAAAGATCCGGGGTACTGTCGAGGCGGTTTGCTGACTTCGAGGTCGGGGTCTTTCGTATAGGAGTTGTCCCAGCTTGATTTGCTTTTGTTTTGACTAGTCGAGGCGTCTGTGCCCTTTTGACTTTGCCTTGTACTTTTTCCGGCGTCTGTGCCGTTTGTATATTTCTTATGACAACCTCTGGTTTTATTACCAATTAGTTGTCATTTCGTTTTGAATTCTAAGCATAGTTAGAAATTCATCGACCTCAAAGGGTGCAGATCTATATTTTCTTCCAGACTTTAAGTCTGGGAATCTGTGGTAGGGTTGTCTTTTTTAACCGCAAAGGGTGTTATTTAAACCGCTTAAGGTTTTTAACCGCGCTACCGAGTTCCGGAGCCATTGGCCGGGATCATAACCGAGATAAGGGCAAATTGTCACATGTATAGCCGTGGTGTCTGAAACGCAAAGCTTAAACATTTTGATCTGATCAGGGTCAGAATGACAATTTAAATGCTTAAATCAGGCGAGCGTTGACGCGTCAATTCCGTAAAGGCCAGTAAATGGCAATTTCGTCGAGCTCTGGACCTGGGCTGGTTAGCCCTGGTGTTAATTCATCTAGATGTGCTGTATTTGTGACCAGGTTTTGAGACCTCGGTGTAATGTTTATGACCGGGTTTACAGACCTCGGTGTAGTATCCTTGACTATCGATAGTAAAGCAGATGAATTTCCATTGAGGAATTCTTTATCCGGGGTCCATTTAAAGAGCACGCGCAGAGTCAATTGTACTTTACACGGAGCCCAGATTTTAACTGTAATTTAGTGTAACCAAGATCCGCCTTCCTTTTGTGTCCCACAAGACTTTACACGGAGCCCGAGTTTTAACTGTATTAAGTGTAAACAGGTCTGTGGTCTTCATTTGGAACACGGATTTAACCGTATTCCTTTCACCGGGGGACTTTACCCACATCCTAGTTTTGAACTTTATCTCGGTGTCATCGCATCCCGAAGGAACACATTTTAACCTTTATTTATACGGATCCCGAATTTTAACCAGATTCAGTGTAACCGGCTCCGCCTTCAAAAATTATACGGATCCCAAATTTAAACGAGATTCAGTTTAAACCGGGCTGCCCTCAAAAATTCACAGGGATCCTAGATTTTAACCATATTCGGTGTAACCGGGGTTCGCATCTGGGGTCCAATTAAGGAGCATAGATTTTTAGAATAAACTTGCGACCTCGTCGCCTTTATACAGAGCCTGGGTTTTAACTAGATTTAGTTCAACCACGGGCCGCCTTGTATTTTAATTATCATAATGGCCAACACCCAAAGAACAATTTCTCTGCACAAATTCGATAGTGGAAGCACAAGAGTTGATTCCTCCAATCTGTTATTGCTCAAGCCAAGAACTGTCAAATTAATCAAAGAACAATACAAAATGGGATTTGTAATGAAGAAGTTGTCATCACAGCATAAATCTTTGGATGGGTTGACCGATCCATAGTGGAATATTATTTTGATAGAATGAAAATAGGACATGAACCAAACTTTCATTTGTCCTTAACATATAATCAGAAAAGACAAGAGCAAAGACGTTTTTTCATCATCAGGTACAAATCGAGATCGATCCATGAATCAAAGCTTGACCAATTTTTGCCTTGCCCTTAATAGTTATGCACATATACAGAGTGCTTGAACAAGAAGTTGAGAGTTTCTTTCATTTGATATAAGACACACGCAATGTTGGGATCCGAACAACGCAGCGGATTAAAAAACTTGCGAATCCCGTCCCGAGGATCACTCAGGTGCGTTTAAACCTAGGCTAAGGAATCCGAAATTACCTTTGTAGAATTCGTCCACGTCTCGTTCTTCCTTGAACAGGTGGCCTACCTCCTCGATCGTAGAAGACGACTCGTAGGATCGTCTTCCTCCACCGGTATCCACACGAACGATCCTTGCACACGGCTACGGCAGCGTGCTAGCGCCTCTTGTGCGTCTCTCTCAAAATCCCCTCTAGGGTTTCTCTTGCGGCTTTCTGAATACGCTCGAATGAAAACTCCCGTAGGTTTTTCTAAAACCTCTCGGCGTATTATATTCAGAATTTCAAATATATGGATTAAATAAATGTCAATTAAATCTATCAGATCTAATGTAACGTTTTTATTTAATCCAATTAAAACCAGATCTAAAATTTGAATTTCAAATTTGAATTAAAAACATATTAATTAAATCTATCTCATAGATTTAATCTAATGCATTTATTTAATTCAAATTAAAAGCCTTTGATTTAATTTATTTCTATAAATTAAATCCGAGAAATAATATCCATCTATTTAAATTAAATATGAGATACTATATCTCAATTTAATATTAAATAAATATGTGATATCTTTATTCGAAATTAAATGAGATACAATATCTCTATTTGTTTAGATATTTAATTTATCAAATAAATTAAATACAAATATTATATATAATAATATTATAATCTCCATTAATAATATTAATATATATTAATTTCAAATTTAATAATACATATATATATATATATATATCCTAGATTAAATTTAGCATTCATTTAATCTCGATTAATCCGAGATTCAATGAATCTGACACTTTTACCCGTGTTGGATTATTCTTGTGTGTGACCCTGCAGGCCCATATGAGATTGACAGTGGGCCAACACCGTGTGTCGGCCCACAAGTCGCAAGCGGCCTCTAGCAAGACATTGCGACTACCCAATTCACATGGGGATCGATGACACGATACAACCTATCGTACAACCATGTCACGTCCCTTTTGTCATGCGATAATTCGGTCAAGGATGAGGCATGGATAATGTCAACTTCCTTTTCTTGACCATTACTTTCTCGATTCTCGAGTAGTCTAATTAGTGAAATGGAAACCCCTTTCCATCACAAGTATGGCCATACATTTCTTAGACTCACTCATCGAGGGGCCCAAAGATATTATCTCTACAAATGTGAGGGACAAATTCCATCTTGACCATTCACATCCTCCGCATGAAAATCATCGATCCCGATCTCGGCCTTTATCATCACTCGGTCAAAGGTGACTTTTGACTAGGTCAAAGACTAGTGACTCATCATGTAGGAATCCATGATGATCTCAGTCATAGGGCGTCGTGACGCGGTTATACATGAGATAAACTTATGACTTAATCCATGCAGCTTTCTCATAGTGGGTCGGTCCAAACCTTATACTCTTACAAGTGCCCATGACTTTGATTGTATCTCCATATCTCATCAAAGTCATCTTGGTCTTAATTCATCTTCGCTCCCGCGTAGATAACCGACGAGGACATTTAGGATAATCTATAAGATGTATCCGGGGATGCGATTATCAATACGAACATGCAAACGAAAATGATAACTAAAGAGAATACTTTAAATAACTTAAATATCCAAAGTACAATGAATTTCCCCTAGAGCATAATTTCCAACACGCAAAACTTGGTAGATGTCATAATATCCCTCAAGGCATGTGGTTGTCCAGATTTTTAACAGAAATTTCTTCCATTTTATAAAGACTTACCATTTGATGATACCCACAAAATACATGGAAATATCCAGGGAAAAAGCATAATTTGGGCCTCAAGAAGGAAGTTCCGAATCATGAGATGCAAATACAGGTGGAAACCATGCAAAAGATCCATGCGAGAGGTGCAAAAATCAAAGGAACTAAATAATTCAGCCAAGATATCCCATCCACCGATGGACTAACATTTTGGATAAACAAGCATCAAATGCTAGATTGCGTAGAACTCCAATGCATTTCCTGCAACTAATTCAGAGCCAGTCAACTTACTTGTTGTAGTAGAAATGACCTCCTGCTGCTAAATTTTGCTGTAGCTTCTTGGAACCGTAACCTTAAGGTTCTTTTGCATGCTTTGCAACTTATCTTGCGTGGGATTTATTTCATTCCTCACAACTTCAATTGCTCCCATGATTTTATTCTTCTCATACAGCTCAATGAGATGGGTCAAAAGCAAATGTAGCTATAACAAATATAAATTAATTTCTTGTACTTCTTGCAGATTGTACCTCATCCAGCCCCTCCTTTAACTCTAGGATTATTACCAGCAACAAGTACAGAAACAGCAGCAACATTTTTCGTTGTTTTACCAAACAATTGCAATTTATTTTCATACTATCTTCACAAAAGAATACAGAAGACTTGCATGTAGGCAACATGGTTGTTTTAACTATGCATGATGAGTCATGAAAATGTGCAAGCAATCCATATAGGTTCAGCTCAAGGGGGAATGCATATGGCAAAATTTGGCCCCTCAACATGTGCAACTTGGAAGAATTCAATTTCCATCTTATTATATGATCGCAAAAACCCACAAAGCAATTACAAGGATTCAGGAATAATTGCCTAAGACATTTAGTCACAGATGGAGAATGATCTAATTAATAAATCAAGCATTTATGCCCACAACAAGATGATCAAGAAAATGTCTATACAAAGATAAGACATTGTGGAGCCAATTAGTCAATGACAGACAATAGATGCATGCTTGGCAACTGTGACTTTAATTTTATAAGAATTCAGATCAGTATAGCAAATTTGACAGTTTGGTCTGGAAAAATCTCAATTACTAATAAACATATCCATAGCGAGAGGGAGCCAGAGTTTGTGAAGAGCAAAGTAAAGCTCTCATTATCAATAATGCTTCATGCACAATACTTCACAGGTTATCGTATTAGTTCAATGAAAAAGCAAATAGCAATATCCTTAAAGCTTCCAGAGGTATCCGTAGTCCCCCACGTGATAATCATCAAAAGAATCAGCATCGTATGCATAGCATTGGCATCATTAACAAAGAGCAACTTAATTGTCATCAATCATGCATCCATAGAACTACGTTTTCCTAATGGCACAACAATCATTGTTTGTTTTCAATAGAAATGCCACTCGGTTTTTTGTAGAAAAGGCGATCTTCTGCTATACGTTAGACATTTGGTATTTCATATGTGGAGGCTTCAGAAATATACTAGAGTTCCCAACATCAAAGGTTAAGATGATAGAAACACAAGCTACTGGTGTGTTAATCATTGAACAATCCAAGAGTTAGAAAAATATTTATCACACATAACCTGAAGCATCACGATTGGGCGATGAGGAAGTTCTAGGAACGCGAGATCTTGGGATGTTGAGAAATCAATTCCAGTTAAACTGAACGCGGAAAGCGACTGCTTGGGCTGTTGAGAAATCAACACCAAATCCTGCTGCTAACACACCGATTATTGCAATTTGTACCTACTCGATGATGCATGGATTGTAGAACCAAGTTGAAGACTTCCATCTCTCCCGCAAACTAAGAAAAGTGAACTCATGTCTCCGTGGTTGAGAATAAACCATTCTTTGAACTGGAATTCTTTTGCTATTGACCCGAATCAGAACTCTCCAAGGCTTTGACGGACCTTTAGGAATCACAAACAAATTGGAAGTTTGGATGACTCAGAATCTGTCTTAATCGAGATAAAAAATGTTCTGAGGGTTTTTAGCGATCGACGAAAATCGACATTCAGGCTCCTAAGGAGAATGACGGAGATCAACATTGAGGTATATCAATCGGCCCTGGAGGAGATCGAACTTTAGCCAGAGAGTGACATTCATTGTCAGAGCTTATTCCAAACCTGTATTGGTGATTTGCAACGATCGGAGATGGAGATAGGTACTGGAGATCGATGTTCTGGAAATCCAATGCCCCAAAAATTCACGATTCAGGATCCGTCCACTTTTCTCACAAAACACAAATTCTAGAAATCAATTAGCCGAGATCAACTTAAGGTGTTCCCAAGCCGAGATAGAGGTCGGCATGATAAATATCGGCATGCATCACTTTGGTGAAGCCGACAGCCGAGTTCATGAAGAAGGACCCGATACTTAGCCGACAAATGAAATCATATGATGGGACACTCTTCATGCAATGGCCAGAATCCTCTGCATGAGATGGCCGAGATGATGATGGGCCGAGACAATGACTTGCCGAGATAATCTTGAGGTTGATTTGGCGGGATCAATGTAAGGAGTAAGGACCATCGTCCGCGGTCAATTTGAGGCTCGGTCATCTGAGGTCGTTTTGCCGAGGTCAACCTGAGGTGGTTTTGCCGAGATAGACCTGAGGTCGATATTCGTCACCGCGAAATGAAGAAGCTATCCCTAGCCGCGATTGTTCTCCGAATGAGGTGCTTCTTTCTCTAAAATGGTCAAAGCTACGAAAATAAAATAAAATGGGTGGTAAAAGACACTCGAGTCTCTTGGCATTCTCTAAAAGCATCTATCTCAAGAGTTATGGTAAAAATGGTGAAACAATGTAAAGCATTACGCTCGGTGCCAAGATGAACGTTCCTTGGTGCAAACCAAGAATACGAACTCGGACTTGCACAAATCGACAAAACACATATTCAATAGGTATATCCGGTTGCCTCAGAGTGTAGAATATTTTCCTAACCTCGATTAATGATGATTTTGAAATAGGAGACAAAGATTGTGGGAAGAAGCTGTGCAATGATGCGGTGATTTGGGGATAGTGTTCCAAAGTTGGGACGTTAGGGTTTTGCTTCTACAGAGAGCCAAGCCTCTTCTTCGACTAGCATCGATTGAAACTCCAATTCGGGCCACCTCCCTTCAAAATTTGATTGCTGCTTCTCCTGTTGACCATCTTTGGTCATGGGAATTGTAATTTAACGTTCCCCACAGACGGCGCCAATGTTCTGTTCTGAGAACAAGACTAATTGGACTTGACTAGGAGCCAAGCCTAGGGCCTACATACCCTGTAAAGGAATCAAAGTCCACGTAGTTCGAGACACACAGACGTTTAGCCAAGGGGGTGGGGTAGGGGTGAGCATGGTGCCTAGATGCCCAGTACGCCCGCCCAACCCCATCAAAAAGTGGTCTAAAAAAATTTGGGCCGAGTTTTTAAAAATTTGGGCCGATCGGGCGTGGCCGGGCATCGGGCGGGGTCTAGCCCGTCCATTTGGCCCGCCCGAAAATTAAATATATTTAAATAAATATTGTTCTACATATATTATTTTATTTAAAATATATTATATTATTATGTCTAAATATATTATAAATACATTATATTATACTTCAGCTATCTCCAAAACTTTAAAGTTATGTGAACTGTAAACTAAAATATTCAAGGAACAGGGCAAGACGTTACTATTGGGCAAAGGAAGCCCGCCCTGCCCAGCCCGTTCTTGCCCAGCCCAAAAATGGTTAGGGCTTTTATCGGGCAGGGCTAGGCATCGGGCTGCAAAATGCAGCCCATTCATTCTTCGGGCTGGGCATCGGGCAGGGGTCTCGCCCTGCCCAGCCCTGCCTACGCCCACCCCTAGGGTGGGGTGTGTGCTCTGTGTGACTGTATGTAAATAGTTCAGAGTTAGAACGTAGAACCTGTCATGTGTGTACCTTAAGGCTTGACCTCTGTATTTATAGGGTTTACCTTAGGTTGATATGGCTTGGGCCCTGTGATTCAAGGCCCCGATATCGTAACTACCTGATATAGATTTAGATATACCTGGATCGTATATAAGATTGGATCCCTCTTTATTGTAGGCAGATCTTGATATGCAATATACTCCTTGCTGGGCCATATATTGAATATGGGTCTTATCCAGGTCCGTAACAGATTTCATTTTCTTATATAATTTATTGCAGCCTTGAAATTATATTTCATGTATTCTATCTCCATTTTTAAAAATAAAAAAATTAATTGCCTCAAAAGTTAATGGTTGTTAAATAAGAACTGATATAATATATATATGTATATATATATATTTATAAAATAAATATTATAGTTGTTTCATTAAACCCGTTAGCATTTTATAGCAAATAAACAACGGTTGCTATATAGTAACCATTATGTATGCTAAACTTTTATACAACGATTATTTTGAAAGCAACGTTATATACATTATAGAGATTTACAACGGTTGTTTATTTAAGACCGTTATTTATTTTGACAGCATTATTCACATCATTGCCTCATCACATCTCAATACATAACGGGTGTTTTATTACAACCGTTATAATAGGTCTGGAATAAATAACAGTTCACAACCGTAATTTATCGTGTCGAGCTTTTATGGCACTCATATATATGACTATTCGAAACCATGTAGAAATTAGAGAAAGAAAGATAGAGAAAATATACTCTCAAATGAATGTGTTTATTCATATGCTCAATAGGGTATTTATACATAAGAGAGAAGACAAGAGAGTAATGACTCATTATGATGATTGATTCCCTAATCACTCATAATTCCTATAATCCCTGATTATATGTGATACTAATTAATTATAATATATTTATACTGATATATTTCCTAACACTCCCCCTCAAGTTGGAGCATAGATGTAATCATGCTCAACTTATTACAAGAAAACATAAATTCGAACAAAATAATTTTCTTCCTAAGAACCTCTTCATCCAACAACAGTCGAAAGAGCCTCGAATGAAGAAACTAATCACCAATTGTAAATGGAGCTATATACCCAAGAGGGGGGGTGAATTGGGTATTTTAAAAACTTTTCAGAATATGCTCGCTTTTGAGGTAATGAAACCGAGAGATAAACAAAGGAGGAAGGGAAGGAAAGCTTGCACAAGAGAAATTATCCTGGTTCGGTCTTATCTTTGACCTACATCCAGTCCCCAAGTCACACTTGGGATTTTCAATCCACTATACTCACAAACTGATTACAAACTCTGTACTCAAGAGTAGTTCTCTCTCTAGAACTCACTCCCCTTACAAGTTGTAATCAATACACCCAACCACTAAGTCCCCGACTTATGGTTATCTCAATCAATAAATGATTTACTGAGATAGAACTCTCTCTCGGAGCAGATAAAATGAACATCGAAGTGCAAGTATCGATTGATACAATATAGATGAAAGTGAACACAATAAATAACAATCAATGAATTTTCGCTCTCGTAGTGTGTCAACTTGAGAAGAAGTTAATGAACTCTATTTATAGGTAGAGAACATTAAATGACCGTTGAATGATGAATCCAACCGTTGTAGGTGATTAGCATTAAGTCTCGGTCATCTTTCTCTCTAAGCTCCAACTAATCCAGATGCTGATATGGTCTGATGTGGAACTCTGAGGATTTGCCCGTTGGAGAAGAATTTGCTTGATGAAGAAAGTGTTTTTGAACGTTGAGAGTTCGTGCTCAGATGGATTAACCAAAAGGATGTTAATTTACATCAAGTGCAATAAATGCTCGACCACTTTTTGCTTTTTCCCTTGATCTTCATTAATTTTCATCTCGTGCTAACCGAAATCCACTAAATAAACTTGTTAAACATATCTCGGGATCATAAGTGAATGATTCATGAAAGCATTTGGAACAAACAAGAGTGTTTCACGAATTCGTATAATTCAAAACTTAGTTTTTACGTTGCATACCGCGGTTTGTTCTTGTAAACTCGAGTATGGCATGTTCACAAGTGACCAAACCGCAAGATATCCAAGTGGATACTCGAGTTTCCACTTTTCGAGGCAAGCCATCGTGTCTTGTATTTGAAAGACAAGACCTATACTCGAGTTTGCCTATGCAACCGCAGTATGGGTTTAACTTGAAAAATCCATTTGCTCTCTCGGAAGTCCAATACTCGAGTTTGGAAACGCAAACCGCAAGATTGACCATTCAATACTCGAGTTTGCCAATGCAAACTGCAAAGTATTGATTTATCTTGAAAAAAAAAAACTTTGCAATACTCGAGTTTGGTTTTGGAAGGTCAATACTACGAGTTTGGTTTTGGAAACCGCAGCTTTGACTTCGTTTGAAAAACTTGTTTTGCTTTTCGGAAGTCCAATACTCGAGTTTGGTTTTGAAACCGCAGTTTTGACTTCGTTTGACTTCGTTTGAAAAACTTGTTTTGCTTCGGAAGTCCAATACTCGAGTTTGCCAAGCAACCGCAGAAAGATTCGTCAATACTCGAGTTTGCAAATGCAAACCGCAAGATTGACTAAGTTGAAAAATCCTTTGATTCACAAGAAGTTCGATACTCGAGTTTACCCATGCAACCGCAAAGATTGACCATTCAATACTCGAGTTTGCCTATGCAAACCGCAGATATCGACTTTGGCTGAAAACTTGGTTTCTTTCGTATGGCCTATACTCGAGTTTGCTAAGCAAACCGCAGATGGGTCGCCCAATACTCGAGTTTGCAAGAGCAAACCGCAATCGACTTTGGTCAAGACTTGGTTCCTTTCGTATGGCCTATACTCAAGTTTACCAAGCAACTCGTCCAATACTGAGTTTGCAAATGCAAACCGTAGATTGGCCGTCCAATACTGAGTTTGCAGATGCAACTTGCAACTTTCGAGTGTTTTTAAAACAACTTTGCAAACTTCAAAACATGTTTTACATTTGTTGTTAATCATCAAAACATATTGAGAACTAACATTCTCCCCTTTTTGATGATGACAACACTTGTAAATTATTTTGCAAAGAATTTGAAAGATGTAGTTTGTTTTGAGATGAAGTTTTCAAAGTTCAAGGTTTGAGTTATCAGAAAACCATCTAATTTGTCATTTCAACATTTGAGGTTCAGAGAATAGCAGCGAAGTGGAATTCAAAAACGTAAACAAGCTGAACTATATTCAATTAAGCAAACAATGAACAATATCAGACAAGATAGATATTCTGATAACTACTGATATCATTCTGATAATCATAACAAGTTCAGAAATAGCAAAGTACAAATGACAAAAACAAAACATCTAGAATAACAAACTACCTAGAACCAATAGACCCTATACATCTACATCTTTTTCTCCTTCTCCCCTTTGTCTTCATCAACATACTCGGATCAAGGATAACAAAAGGAGGGGACCAGAGGACCATGGCAAAGTGGATGGATCAAAGGTAGGGTCAAGGTGAGGAGAAGGTGTGGGGAATTTCTCAGTAGACGGGGTAGATGGAGATGGAGGGCGATCAGGTAGAATCTCTGTGGAAGGGGTAATAGGAGACGATGGAATCACAGGGGTAGGAGTGGAAGTGGAGGTGGGGAAGTGGTGTGAGGTGGACTAGGAAATGAGAAGGGAGGTGAGGAAGGTGGGGAAATGTGTGTCTCTCGGTGGCCGGGTCTCGTGTATAGGAGAGGATGAGGATGGACCAGCCGTGAACCCAAACGTGGAGGACGAAGAAGCACCAAGACCAAAATGGTCAATCGACGATCAATCTTATTCCGGCTTCAAGCAAGCTCATATGTCATGGATAACCGGAGTCTAGATCAATCCCCCGATCAAAAATCTCGCTCGCTTCTCGGTCGTGGCATCCTTCGCCTTTTCCAAGTCGGCCTTCACATCCATGAGACCCATCTTGAACTCGGCTCGCAAAGATGTCCAACTCGCCTTTCATAATCGCCTATGAGATGAGAGGGCAGCATCGATCATCTCTCTCAACCGTTCTTCGAGGTCCAATGATGGAGGAGGATGCGACCGAGCCTCGTGCGCATAAGACCGTGATGCACGGGCTTGTGACCTCGGAGGAGCCCTTGATCGGCCCGATCCTTCCGGCTCGAATGAGATCTTCATAAAGTTCAACCGAGTCTTGCCGAAGGATGGGATGAACTTCATCTCGCTCAGGTGGTCCCACATACCATATTTTGTAGTAGAACATAATGAGGGACACAAAGTGAGGCAAAGGGCATGTATGATCCCTTTCGGGATGTAAACTTGAATGCGCCGATTTCCTTGAAGATCCATTGCCCAATGTTGAGAGGATTCTTCGGATGAAGGCCGTGAAGAATCGATAATCCTTCCGAGCAAAGTGAGTATAGCTCCCTCCTTTCTCGCACAAAATTCCGAGTGTAGATGTACCAAATCACTCGGTGCAAAGGTGGCATGTCCGAGGGCTTGATAGACAAATGAGCAAGCGATCATCCCAAGACGTCCCGAGTACGCATTAAGGTCCTATACACCTCAAAGATTGGTGTATTGTGGTGTGGACGCCTGGTGGAGGATGAGCAACCTTTAGGATCTTGTTGATAATAGCGGCAGACAAGGTGAATTGGACCCCCCTGACACACGTGGTGATCCTCTCCTCAGCCGTATAGCCTTCTGAGTCCAATAGGTTGTTGGTCGCCATATTGAAATAGAACATCTTGACCAACTCCGGTAGTAAGCGGCTTCGATGGAGATGAATGACTGATAGGGCCCAAACCATGGTGAGAGATCCACATTGCATTCGCGATACATTTGCTCCAAGTCAACTGAGACAACCGCACAGAAGCCACGAGATGAATACTGGTCCTTGAACTTGGCATTGAGACCAGGAGGAAGAGGAACCGGGGTGACTTTGAATCCAGGAGGCGGAGTCTTGTGAAGCTTAATCTCCTCTATTGCATTATCGATGAATGGGGAGACTCCTTCGTGCTCATCTTCTTCAGTCTCATAATCTGACGAAGAGCCGGTAACCTCGATCGTGGAGCGAGAGCCGAATGTGGGTGGCATTCTTGGACCTTGTCTTCCGTGAACAACGGTTCTTTTCCCTTTTGCTTTGCTCGACTCACCCGTCCTCTTCCTTTTTTGGTCGATGAAGGTTCGGGACCCTTTGAAGTCGAATCCCTCTCTTGGGATTCGAGGATGGATTATCCTCAATCACAACACCCACTCCGGGATTCTTGTATCAATGCCTCTCTCGCAACTTCGTGGAATCGATTTGCTCCTTGGAGCTCGTGGAGGAATCGGTCGAGAGGATTGAGAGACTTCCTTAGACATTTGAGTGCTTAGGGTTTCGGAAAGAGAGAAGATAGGAAGAATTAGATGAAGTTTGGTGAAGATTTGAAGGGGTTGATGAGGGATTGTGATGGTTTCGAAGGAGAAGAAGAGAGAAAGTCGAAACTCTAGGGTTTATCGGAGTAAGACGCGAGTTTGGAAGAACACACTGTTCACATATATATATAGACAGACCTCCTTACTCGAGTTTATCTATTTCTTACTTGAGTCTAGCAATTTCACTAACAAACTCGAGTACAAATGGAAGCAAATCGTCACTAACAAACTCGAGTACAAATGGAAGTTTAGTAAACTCGTCACTAATAAACTCGAGTACAAATGGAAGTATGCCACATCGTTGATTTAAAATAGTGTAACGTTTGGAATTCACAATTGACATACTCGAGTTTAGCTTCTCCTTACTCGAGTTTAGCAAACTTTCATTTACATATCGCGGTAAAGGTGAAAGTATACTAACCGGACTTCAAAAATGTAGCGTGAATTTTTGAACCCACGATGAACATACTCGAGTTTAGCTTTTCCTTACTCGAGTTTAGCATACTTGCACTTACAAACTGCAGTTTGTCTGGTCCTAAACTGCAGTTTTGTTCCCCATACTCGAGTCAAGCTATTGATGAATGTCAGGTTTGGCTTCTGTCTGGTCCTAAACTCGAGTAAGCCATCCTATACTGCAGTATGGAACTTCTGAAGCATTGAGATATCCTGCAAGAGACATATCTAAACACTCCGATGCTCAAGTTAGTAAAGATTAATCATCAAAAACATAACTAACATTAGATTGAATGAGAAATTCTTACAATTCATTGGGATTTACCATTCCCAATTCTCTTCTTATGAAGTTGAAAGGTTCTTTGGCTAGAGGCTTTGTGAAGATGTCAGCAAGTTGAAGATGAGTTGGGATGAACATCACTTTGACATCTCTTTTCGGACATGATCCCGAATGAAGTGATGCCTCACATCAATATGCTTGGTTCTTGTATGTTGCACCGGATTCTTGGCCAAGCTTATTGTGCTTGTGTTGTCACACAAAATTGGAATCTCCTTCAAGTAAACTCCCAAGTCAGCAAGTTGTTGTTTCAACCATAGCACTTGAGCACAACAACTTGAGGCAGCCACATATTCAGCTTCGGTAGAGGACACGCCACGATGTTTGCTTTGTCAACCAAGAGACAAGTGAGTTACCAAAGAATTCGCATTGGCCACTTGTGCTCTTTCTATCTGTCTTGTAGCCGGCATGATCCGAATCCGAGTATGCCACCAAGTGTTCCGGTTGACCTTTGGGAAACCATAATCCAAGAGTCTTCGTGTCCGAGAGATATCTCGAATATCCTCTTCACATGTTCAAGCATGGGACTCTTTGGAGCGGATTGGAACCTTGCACACATCCCAACACCGAATTGGATGTCCGGTGACTTTCGTGAGATAGAGTAATGATCCAATCATTCCTCTATACTTTGTGATGTTGAAATCTTTGCCTTTCTCATCAGCATCCAATGAAGCAAGCTTGAGCTCATAGGAGTGTCACTCCGTTGCATTGGTCCATCCCAAATTTCTTCAAGCAAATCATTCAGATATTTGGTTTGGGAAACAAATATCCCATCTTTTCTTTGCTTGATTTGCAATCCAAGAAAATAGTTGAGCTCTCCCATCATGGACATCTCAAACTCTCCCCGCATAGTCTTTGAAAATTCTTCACACAAAGTATCATTAGAAGCACCAAATATAATATCATCCACATATATTTGAACCATTAAAATTTCATTAAGCTTGTTACTCTTTATGAAGAGAGTTGTATATGCTTTTCCTCTAACAAAGCCTTGATCAAGAAGGAACTTGCTTAATTGCTCATACCAAGCTCTAGGAGCTTGTTTAAGGCCATATAGAGCCTTCTTGAGACGATACACATGATCCGGACAATGTTCATTTTCAAAACCGGAGGTTGTTCCACATAAACTTCCTCTTGTATAAAACCATTCGTAAAAGCACTTTTCACATCCATTTGATATAATTTAAATCCTTTTACACATGCAAAGGCTAGAAGTACTCTTATGGCTTCCAATCTTGCCACCGGAGCATAAGTTTCTTCATAATCAATTCCTTCTTCTTGATTATAGCCTTTGGCAACCAATCTTGCCTTGTTACGGACAATGATTGCGACTCATCACGTTTGTTCTTGAATACCCATTTGGTGCCAATGACCGGATGGTCTTTGGGCCTAGGTACCAAATCCCAAACTTGATTTCTATCAAATTGATGTAACTCCTCTTGCATTGCTAACACCCAATCATTATCCGAAAGGGCTTCATCAATCTTAGAGGGTTCTATATGAGATATAAATGCGTAAAAGGTTACTTCATTCAAAGTACTATTTCTGGTTCTTACTCCTTGATTAATATCACCTATAACTTGGTCTAAAGGATGATTTCTAATAAATTTCCAAGCTCTAGGTTGAGTCTCGATCAGGATTTTCAATGTTGTTTTGGGGATCACCTCAAAAACATTTTTGGATTTTCAATAGAAGCAGGAGTAGTTTTCGAAAAGAATTGATTTTTGAAAATATTTTCTTCTTCATTGTCCAAGGCTTTATCGATTTGGATTCAAAAACAACATGTATTGACTCTTCAACAATACGAGTGCGAGTATTAAAGACTCTATAGGCTCTACTCCTATTTGAATAACCAATGAAGATACCAATATCGCCTTTGGAATCGAATTTACCAAGATTCTCTTTACCATTATTGTGCACATAGCACTTGCATCCGAAGACGTGTAGGTGGCTGAGATTTGGCTTCCTTCCCTTGTAGAGTTCATATGGGGTCTTGTTCAGCTTCTTCCTCAAATAGGCTCGGTTGGAGATGTAGCAAGTCGTACTCATTGCGTCAGCCCAAAACACTTGAGAAGTGTTGTTCTCATTTAACATTGCCCTTGCCATCTCAGTGAGGACTCTATTCTTCCTCTCAACAACACCGTTTTGTTGAGGAGTCCTTGGAGCTGAGAAGTTATGATCAATCCCCACATTGTCACGTAACCCGAAGGCGTTGTTTTCAAATTCGCCACCATGATCGTTCTTATACCCGAAATTGCAAAGCCTTTTCGTTCGCTCGACCTTTTTGGCAAAGGTAACAAACGATCAAATGTTTCATCTTTAGATGATAAAAATATTGTCCAAGCAAATCTAGAGTAATCATCAACTATGACCAAAGTGTAGAGATTTCCACCAAGACTTTTTACTCTAGCCGGTCCAACTAGATCCATATGAAGTAATTGAAGAGGTCTACTAGTTGAAATCTCATTTTTTGCTTTAAAAGAAGATTTGGTTTGTTTTCCTTTTTGACAAGCATCACATACCATATCATTTTTGAAATTCAATCTAGGAATACCAATGACCAAATCCTTTTTCAAAGAACTTGTCAAGTTGAAACATATTAACATGAGCTAATCGTTTATGCCATAGCCAACTCTCATTCAAGTTACTAACAAAACAATTTTCTCAAACCAAGCATTGCTGAGAGATTAAGGGTATAACAATTTCCATCTCTAGGTGCTCTAAATAAGGCTTTAGTTTTTAGATCATCAATGGAGATTAAATCCTTTCTAACAATCAAACATTCATTAGAGTCAAAGATAACTAAGTTACCCTTGTCGGTGCTTTGGCTCACACTTAGAGGTTGTGACACAATCCTTCTACTAGGTAGACATCTTTGATGAGAGGACCTTCATTGCTTCCTATCTCACCAATTCCAGCAATTTTTCCCGATTGGTCTCCTCCAAATGTGACTCTACCACCATCCTTTGATTTGATTGAGAGAAATTTTGATTCATCTCCAGTCATGTGTCTTGAGCACCCACTATCAATGTACCACTTGTTGGGTCTTGATGCTCTAAGACAAACCTGCAATTTTCAAGGGATCAAGCCTTAGGTACCCATCTTTTCTTGGGTCCTTTGGAGTTAGTTTTGACCTTAGGAACATAAGTTCCTTTCGGTACCCATTGATAATTTCCCACCGGCTTAATTTTTCTTTCCTTTCTATGAAAGCAAGATGAAGTAGAATGACCCTTCTTATTACAAGTAATTGCAATGTGCAAAGGGATTTGAAGAGTGAACTGATTTTGTAAAATAGTTCATGTATGTTTTCTCGACCACTCTTCTTCTTGCCTTTCTTTCTATCAAAATCGGGTCGTAACCAATGCCCGATCTATCATTTATAAAACGTTGTTGTTTCAAAATGACATGAGCATTTCACTTCCTCTAGTGAATTTCTCAAGTGCCTTGGTAAGATATGAATTCTTTTTCTTTAGATCGACAATCTTCACAAATAGTATTTTCTCAAGAAGACAACTTTTCAACTTGAGATTCAAGAGTAAGATTTGCTTTTTCGGTTTGAAATATTTTTCAGCAAGTTTTTCAAATTCAAATTGCACGGTCATATATTCATCAAACAGATCATCATAAGGAGGTTTGCAATCATATACCTCTTCAAGTTTAGCACGTTGCTCTTCTTCTTCAAAGAACTAGGCATATATTGGCTTTCTCTTCCTCATCCTCATCATCTTCATCGATGAGCTATCACCCCGATGCCGGAGACATAAGCTTTCTTCTTGTATTTGCCGAACTTCTTCTTTTCTTTATCTTTGTTGTTCAGCTGAGGACATTCAGACTTGATGTGGCCAGGCTTTTGACATTCGTAGCAGATGATTGGCTTCTTTGCCTCATAACTGGAGCTACCCTTGTGAAACTTCTTAAAGCCTTGGTCCTTCTTGTAGAACTTCTTGAATCTTCGGACCATCATGCCAATTTCTTCATCTTCGTCTTCATTCTCATTTTCCTCATCTGAATCTCTAACTTCTCTTGCAGCCTTGAGGGCAATTCCTTTGTTCTTGCCATGAGCTTCATCAAGTCCCTTCTTGAACTTGAGTTTAGCCTCATACTCAGAGAGACTTCCGAATAGAGCAGCCATCGACGTCATTGACTCTCCTCGAGCCTCTTCAATAGCCGTGACCTTTGCTTCCCATTCCTTGTTAAGGATATTCAAGATCTTCCTTACTTGGACCGGTTGGTCATATTCTTTTCCCAAGGCAGCAAGTTGATTGATGAGATGGGTGAATCTCAGCTGGAAATCACCAATGGATTCGCCATGCTTCATTCGTAGAAGGTCATATTCGGTCATAAGAGTATTGACTCTATTTTGCTTTACTCCAGCTGTTCCTTCATGAGCTATCTCCAGAGCATCCCACATATGTTTTGCAGAAGGTAGATTGCAAATACGAAAGTACTCTTGTTGACTAAGAGCACTTTGAAGAAGCAGATGCCTTTGCCGTTGAGTGTGACACTTCTTCTCGTCATTCTCATCATATTCTTCTTCAAGCTTAGGAACTCTAACTCCATCTTCAACGGTTGATGGCTCATAATTTCCTCTTTCAAATACTCTCCATAGCCCATACTCGTAGCATTCACAAAGACTTTGAACTTTGCTTTCCGAAGGAGTAATGCTCTCCATTGAAGCCGGGTGGCCTGTTGATAGAAGCTCCATCAGGTAAGATACCTTCCATAATGATCCTTCTCGAGTTGTTAAGCTCTTAAGAGAAGACCTTGCTCTGATACCAAATGTAAATGGAGCTATATACCCAAGAGGGGGGGTGAATTGGGTATTTTAAAAACTTTTCAGAATATGCTCGTTTTGAGGTAATGAAACCAGAGATAAACAAAGGAGGAAGGGAAGGAAAGCTTGCACAAGAGAAATTATCCCGGTTCGGTCTTATCTTTGACCTACATCCGGTCCCAAGTCACACTTGGGATTTTCAATCCACTATACTCACAAACCGATTACAAACTCGTACTCAAGAGTAGTTCTCTCTCTAGAACTCACTCCCCCTTACAAGTTGTAATCAATACACCCAACCACTAAGTCCCCGACTTATGGTTATCTCAATCAATAAATGATTTACAGATAGAACTCTCTCTCGAGCAGATAAAATGAACATCGAAGTGCAAGTATCGATTGATACAATATAGATGAAAGCTGAACACAATAAATAACAATCAATGAATTTTCGCTCTCGTAGTTGTGTCAACTTGAGAAGAAGTTAATGAACTCTATTTATAGGTAGAGAACATTAAATGACCGTTGAATGATGAATCCAACCGTTGTAGGTGATTAGCATTAAGTCTGGTCATCTTCTCTCTCTAAGCTCCAACTAATCCAGATGCTGATATGGTCTGATGTGGAACTCTGAGGATTTGCCCGTTGGAGAAGAATTTGCTTGATGAAGAAAGTGTTTTTGAACGTTGAGAGTTCGTGCTCAGATGGATTAACCAAAAGGATGTTAATTTACTGAAGTGCAATAAATGCTCGACCACTTTTTGCTTTTTCCCTTGATCTTCATTAATTTTCATCTCGTGCTAACCGAAATCCACTAAATAAACTTGTTAAACATATCCGGGATCATAAGTGAATGATTCATGAAAGCATTTGGAACAAACAAGAGTGTTTCACGAATTCGTATAATTCAAAACTTAGTTTTTACGTTGCATACCGCGGTTTGTTCTTGTAAACTCGAGTATGGCACTCGTTCACAAGTGACCAAACTGCAAGAGATCCAATTGGATACTCGAGTTTCCACTTTTCGAGGCAAGCCATCGTGTCTTGTATTTGAAAGACAAGACCTATACTCGAAGTTTGCCTATGCAAACCGCAGTATGGGTTTAACTTGAAAAATCCATTTGCTCTCGGAAGTCCAATACTCGAGTTTGGAAACGCAACCGCAAGTATTGACCATTCAATACTCGAGTTTGCCAATGCAAACTGCAGATTGATTTATCTTGAAAAAAAACTTTGCTCTCTCGGAAGGTCAATACTCGAGTTTGGTTTTGGAAACCGCAGTTTTTGACTTCGTTTGAAAAACTTGTTTTGCTCGGAAGTCCAATACTCGAGTTTGGTTTTGAAAACCGCAGTTTTGACTTTTTGAAAAACTTGTTTTGCTTCCGGAAGTCCAATACTCGAGTTTGGTTTTGGAAAATTTGTTTTGACTTCGTTTGAAAAACTTGTTTTGCTTCGGAAGTCCAATACTTGAGTTTGCCAAGCAACCGCAAGATTGTCGTCAATACTCGAGTTTGCAAATGCAAACCGCAGTATTGACTAAGTTGAAAAAATCCTTTGATTCACAAGAAGTTCGATACTCGAGTTTACCCATGCAACTGCAAAGTATTGACCATTCAATACTCGAGTTTGCCTATGCAAACCGCAAGATCGACTTTGGCTGAAAACTTGGTTTCTTTTCGTATGGCCTATACTCGAGTTTGCTAAGCAACCGCTGCAGTGAGATTGGTCGTCCAATACTCGAGTTTGCAAGAGCAAACTGCAGAGATCGACTTTGGTCGAAGACTTGGTTCCTTTTCGTATGGCCTATACTCGAAGTTTACCAAGCAAACCGCAGTATTGGTCGTCCAATACTCGAGTTTGCAAATGCAAAATGTCAATACTCGAGTTTGCAGATGCAAACCGCAGTTTGCAACTTTCGAAGTGTTTTTAAAACAACTTTGCAAACTTCAAAACATGTTTTACATTTGTTGTTAATCATCAAAACATATTGAGAACTAACACCAATAACTTGCTTCTTTAATCACCAATAACTTGCTTCTTCATGAGATCTTGAAGCAAATAGCAAACAGTCTACCAGGGACCAAATAATACTCCAAAATGTCTCACGAGAGACCAAACACCTCACCGGAGGCAAAACAACAAATGGGTCACACAAGGACCACCAAACTCATCATCAAAGGATGCAAAGTACAGCAAATGCCAACAAAATTACCCAACCACAAGCATGGCATTCAAGACAAAAGAGCACTTCACGAACGTACTTGAAAAGATAACAAACAAAGAATCCAGCCACTAGAAACAAGTGAACGTGCACGAAACAAAAAGCCGACTGTGCTGAAACAATTGAACTGAGTCTCACAACGCAACCTTCGAAGCAAAGAACTCGTCTACACACCCCGGGAATGAAGGCTCGAAGTCAAAGAATACCAAATAATGCAGCAACCAAATAGCAGAGGAATCGACAAACACTTTCTCTCTCCCCCTGTGAACCGTGATGAGTAACATCACTGTTCACAAACCTGCAACACGGAAAAGAAGATCCAACACCGGCTAAGGAGCCAAACTAGAAACAGAGATGACATGAACGCACACACTGGAAATTCACAAGTTGGTCGGAATCTGGAAATGTGCGCCGAAAACTAAAAATCTTGCAGGAAGTGAGAACCTCACAGAAAAGCAACCTCATTGACACTCAGTGACAGACTGACAGTGGCCACCGGAAAACTCAAATTGGCCAAGAACTAACCAAGCTCTGATACCATGTATATACAAGATAAGAGAGCCTTAATGGTAATGGCTCATATGACTAATAATGAATAATAATGACTATTAATGAAGATTATTCCTAATCCCTACAAATCGAGATTCCTATAAATCAAAATACAATTTGCTATATAACCCCTGTCAAATGTATAAAATGTTATGTAAGTTTGAACATAATTTGAGCCTATATAATTGATTGAGAAATATATTGGAAAATGAGTAATTTTATATTTTACGTCACTTATAGATCAATAAATATCTTAATGATTTCAAAATCACATATTTTTGCTATGATGATTTTTGCCTACAAAAATATATTGAATTCAATGGTTCAAAAATATCTTATATTTCATGAGAATATTTATATATCATGCTAATATTGAATTTATTATAATTTTATCAATAAAATTTAGTTCTTACGGTGCATAGTGCGTGGATAATGAAACCAAGAATAAAGTGAATAAGAGCTCATTCGTATTCTCTTCCAACTTTCTCTCCATCTTGTCTATCTCCGTCATGTCGATCTTCTCTTGGACTTTTCCTTGAATATGTGTTGTATTCAAAGGTTGCATATTATTCGTATAATTATGGTAGAAAGCATGTCTATTTTTTTATCTCTTGAAATTACCATTGAAAGAGATGTCGCACTTTTTGTTCGTACTGATAAGATGGGGCATTTGAACAGACTATTTTATATTTTTATTAGAACAAAATGATAATTGCTTTCCCGTTTATCAAATGAGAAAAATCAAACGTTTTCTCAAAAATTAAACTGCGCTATAAAACTTGACCAATTGATTGACTCATGTTGTGACATGTCATGACTTACCAAAAAATCAATCATAACAAAGTCTTATTTCACTAAGTTGAGTCAAATATATGGATCCTACAATGTCATTATACTATATTACAAACCAAATCTTTGGATAGATTATTAACCAAAAAATCTTACTCTATAATCTCATTGAATATTTGCCTCTAACTATTATCAAAGGACTCCATACCGCTTATTCAAATATCCCCACATCCGTATCCAATGACTTCTTTTGAACATGTCCAAATAACATCAAATGATTTTTCACTATTTTTTTTTTTTTTTAATATCTTCCACTCCAACTCATTGCGTATATGATCATTACTTAATCTTATTTTTTTCTTGTATGATCACAAGTTCATGTTAGCATCCTCATCTTGGTTACCCTCACCTTATATTCATGTTGACCTTTTAAAGCCCAACATTCATCACTTCCCATATGCTTACGATTAAAGAAAAAATGAGAATAACAAATATTAATTAAGATATAAAAATTTAGTCACCTTACTTCCCAAATTACCCTTGCTTTTAAGTCTTACACATTAACACTTAGTTATGTCCAAAATACCCTGTTAAATCCCGAAAAAGTCCAATATTAACCCCACAAAATATATAAATATTTACTTCTATTACCTATTTTGTTAGAATAAAATGATAACTACTATCTAACTCATCAAAGGAAAAAAATAATCAAATGCCTGCTTAGAACTTAAATTAAATAGGAATTTTAATAATTTCTATTACTTTAATCTTTATTTATAAATTCCCAAACAAAATATGATAGTCACAGTTCGTCACAAAGTAAAGGAAAGACATCCATGAATACGATGATGAATTGATATTGGGTTTCTTTGATAAAAATTTTTGTGGAGATTTTTTCATGGACCGTTAATTGATGGAATCCTACACCCCATCACCTGAAATAAAGACGATTAAAATAATCTACTCTTTTTTCAATTCCCAACTTTAAATCCCAAATTATAGTTTCATAAAAGTAATTAAGTATAGCAAAATTTGAAGAGAAAAAATAAGAAAAATAATTAGGGTAAAGTTGAGATGTAGGTTATGCATATAACAATCTAACATCTTTGCGTCATTGTTTAGAAGATTCAATATCGAAATTGATCATTTGTACAATCTAACTAACTATGATACATCAGTATTTAATAATTGTTTAGTCTTGAGTATGATCATATGAATAAAATATCATGTTGAGAGTTTTCTCTTATACAATATGAAGTGGGTGAAATTTTAATTGGTAAAACCGAATTTCAGATCTACCTTAGAAAATTTTGTTTAATTGTTAAATGATCTTTTATTCAACCCCACCTATGTTTACAGTGGGTCCCAAACTCATAAAGGAGAACAACCATGTTATTAGGATCTTGACAGCCAACATAAAACTCTATCAAATCGTTATGATCAACAAAGAAAGTGTGCTAATATGAGGTCGTTCGGAAATTAATATTGTATGGCTCGGGTAAGGTGAAAAACGAAGATTTAGTTATTGAAGGGGCACAATGGTGTCATGCGATTTGTGTAGTCAACCCCATTAAGTGGAATAAGACTTATTGTATTTGGTTTTAAATATCTTTCATTCAATCTTATTTGGTTAAGTTGATTCAAGATTATTGCTGCGAAACCAGAGATAGCATAAAACAACCAAATTAGGTGAGGTGTTTGGCAATTATTTGCTATTAGTTCTCTCGATTCTGTCAGCCAACCAGAGATAGCATAAACAACCAAACGAGGAGGTACACACTTCTCTCCCCCTAGAAAACAAACAAAGATGGCGCTCACGCTGGCTGGCCATTGCTACTGTTAACACTACAATAACAGTGGCCACCGGAGAAATCAAATTAATAAAAAACAATCCCCATGGCTTTGATACCATATTATGAAAGCAAGAATTGGAAAAAATTCTGATTGTATTTCCTCAATTCATAATGCGTGAGTACAAATTATTTATAAATAAATTGATAACCACTATCTCTAACTAATTCCTGAAAATAGGAAACTAATTACAAAGCAAGTAAGACAAGAAAATTGGAAACTAATTACAAAGTAAGACAAGAAAATAGGAAACTAATTATAATAGACTCTAATACTATTCTCAACAAAACATGAGGATGGGAACCACAATAGAATGTAGCACCTGAAAGGGTAATTAAGTATCATCTTCTGAAAATTTAAAAAATATTTTTACAATTATTTGAAATAAGGAAATATTAACCTATAATTTCTTTATTCCAAGTGTTTTGAATGTTATATTTCATTTAAAAATGGGTTAAGGTGCAAATTGGCCAACGAAATTTTATACAAGGAGCACCTAGAAAAAATAAGATTTAGAGGGACTAAAAATACAAATAAACAATTGAAAATGGAAAAAAACACCAAAGAAAAATTTAAAATAGGCAAATAACATAATGCCGTTAATTTAAACTTAACGCCATTGGCCAATATGCACCCATACATGGGTCGACGAATTTGTCAATTCAATCTCATTTGTGGTGGTCTTGGAGGACAGATCCGCCGAAGAAGACGGCAAAGGAAGCTGTGGGATATCAGATAGGAAAGACAACAAGACGGTGGAGGACACTGACGACGTTGTGTGACCCATGAAGAGTCATCCATGGATAGTGCTAAACCTGACCCACATGTAACCCGACAATTTATGCTAGTGGAGGAGGCTAATGACGTTGTCACCGGTGCCGCCAGCACAACCTTTCCTCGTCCCACAAGGTAGGCCTAAAGTTCAGCCAATCCGGTGAGGGCGAGAATCACGCATTGAACTTGAAGGGATAAGACCTGGATGTGAGAGTGTTGAATGGATTTGATTTTCAGAGGTTAATAATCGTAAGAAATACAAGCTTCGATGGCTACAGCCAACGCACCAAACTTTGATGTAGTCCAACGCACCTAATTCGAAGCTACGACAGCCACAAACCCTACCGCGAAGCTCACCGTCACGTGGGTGCCAAGCCCATCACAGTTGAGATGCTATCACAAGCATTGCATGGTTCACTATAAGTGATGATTTGTGCCACATGCTAGTGACTCCCTCTTGTTTTGTCATTTGGCTGATTGCGTCCACAATTAATAAGCCCATGTTGTTGGTATCAGACCATTTCTACTTCAGAACCTCGTAAAGACCCATACATGTGGAGGAGTAGAGGCATTGGCAGAGATGCCAGAAAAAAGAGTACTTACGCCTTCTTGTTAGATAAGGAAAACACCAACGACAATGGGACTCATGCGAGCAGGCACCGTGACAGTGGTGGTGGCTATCTGTGGCACAGGAGGAACAACCTGGTGGAAGAGACCAAGGTGGAAGGTGAGTGCCGATTGGAGGCTGTGGACCGCCGGATTGGATTTCGGTGCGTGATTCTCACACTGAAATTCAGTACAATACTTATTTTTTTAAAAAAATTTTACCATCTTCCCATTCCATAAAGAAGTTCAGGGAAGAAAGATCACGACGTTAAGTTGAAATTGACAACATTGTGTTATTTTCCTATTTTAAATTGTTCATTGGTATTTTTTTCCATTCTATTGTTCATTTGTATTTTTGGTCCCTCTAAAACTTATTTATGCTAGGTGTTCTTTACTTAAAACTTCGTTGACCAATCTACACCTTCACCCTTTAAAAATTAATATGTCAAAACAACGAACACTAATCAAGTGAAATACCTATTGCTACTTTACAAGAGGGAAAACTCATCGAACTATTATATTATAGTGCAGCCAGTGCTTCATCAATTGAGTGTAATACACACACTCATATGCATGTACAGGAGATTTAATCGATCAATACAATGTACAGTGATTTCACTTTTTAACTTTTCACACCAAACAAACACGAACAGTTCAATTCAAGCCCCTAACAGATCATACAAACATTCGTGATACAAAAACCACAAGTTTACAACGTGTACATCAAAATGACAAGTTAAACACGCATACACTCACAAAGAAATTCAAGCCATCATTAGTTGTCCAATTGTGATAGTTTGAAATTGATCTTGTAAATGAAATGTTGGAGACCTTGCAAGCTCCGTAGATACTTGTTCCATGGTTGGACGGGATCGGGGATCCTCATTCAAGCAAGAAAATGCAATTTTTGCAACCAAGAGGACTTCATCTAGAATTGATCTTCCCAAGGAAGAAAGTCTCGTGTCCATCACATTCTTGAATAACAAATCGTTATTGGCCGGTTTCTCTCCCAAGTATGAAATGAGCTCCCCGGGATGGGTACCCATAATGATTTCTAAAATCAACACTCCAAAGCTGTATACATCACATTTCTTGTTGGCCTCCATGATAAAAGCAAGCTCTGCAATATATTTAATGTTATGTATATATATCCATAATATTCCAAAGAGTAGTATTGTGGGAAAAAGGGAAAAAATCTCATACCTGGCGCAGCATGACCAAATGTGCCAACAAATGTGGTCATATTGTTTGAGTAAGGATTCAAAAACTTCGCTGCTCCAAAATCAATTATGTGAGTCTCTTCATATCCAGAACTCAAAATAACATTCTTGCTTGATATGTCACGATGCACAATAGGAATAGGACAACCATGATGCATATGGAATAAAGCATTAGTCACACATTTAACAACATTCACCCTCTTATTCCAATCAAGCTTAGTGGCTTGTACATCATTCCGTAGTATGTTATACAAGCTTCCACCTTCTAGGAACTCATAAACCAAAATGGAGAATTGTGCATTCGAATAAAACCCATATAGCTTCACAATGTTACGATGTTTAGTTTCTGTCAAAGCTTGAATCTCACTTGTAAAAGCTTTTTGGTTGGAGATTTCTCCACTTGAAATTGAATGAAGCTTTTTTACCGCAAAAATGTCACCTGTAGGCAACTCGGCCCTATAAACGCTTCCTTGGCTCCCTTTACCTATAAGATATTTGTCATCGAACTCCTCTGTCGCTGTGATGAAATCTTTGTACAATATCACTCTTTCAAAATTCCATACAAAATAAGCATCTTTTGGTGGAACTTCTCCATCTTTGGTTTTCGCTTTTCTTGCTATTCGATAACAAATGAAAGATGCTCCAACAAGTACTGATAGCATCATGGCCAATGGGAGGAATATCATCAAAAACTTTTTGCTCTTATTCCCATGTTTGTTTGTTTGTGAATTTCCACAAGGACTTAAACCACTGATGTTACCGCACAAACCTATATTATTCCTCAACGCATCAAAGTTGTGAAAGGCTGGTTTGATTGGAACGGGGCCTTCTAATTGATTGTATGATATGTCAACAGTAGACAAAGCTGACATTGTTCCACTGAAACTGGAAGGAATGGTGCCAATGATATTATTATGTGAGAGGTTCAATACTTGCAATTTGGGTAACATTCCAAGCATTGATGGTATTGTTCCAACTAGCAAATTGTCACTAAGATCAAGTTCTTCAAGGTCTTGGAGTTCACCAAAATCAAGGGGAATGCTTTGATCAAATTTGTTTTTGCTCAAGTTCAAGACCCTTAAACTTTTTAATTCCCCAATATCTCTCATGATTGAGCCATTCAAATAATTTGCTGAAAACTCCAAAATTTGAAGCATACTGAGTGATCTTATGTTTGAAGGGACAATACCGGAGAAGTTATTGTGGCTCAAAGAGAGTCCCATCAGCTTTGTCAAATTTCCTAGTTCTTTTGGAATTTGTCCACACAAATGATTTGAAGATAAGTTAAGTAAACCAAGCTTAGTTGCCCCTCCTAGTTCTGGTGGTATATCACCGGAAAGCTTGTTATTGTGAACAATCAATTGCGTGAGATTTTTACACTTCCCCCAGCTGGATGAAAGGTGGCCATACAATTGATTACCACTTAGATCAATGTAATCCAAATAAGGATATACTCCGAAAGCATCTGTTATATTATCAACTATTTGGTTATTTTCAAGCCTGAGTCTTTCTAGGCTAGAACAATTCTTCAAACTTAGTGGGACAGGACCAGTGAAATGGTTATTATAAGCAGCGAACATGACTAACCTCCCACTTGGACAAATCTGTTGTGGCAAATAGCCATAGAAATGATTATCGCCCAGTTGTAGATTAGACAGATTTGTCATGTTATTCATTTCTCGTGGAAGTTGACCATTGAGATTGTTCATCATCAATACTAGAGAATTCAGCTTTGTCATGTTTCCTATAGTGGAAGGAATAGGGCCTGAAAAATTGTTAGATTCTAGATAGATTTCTTGTAAATTGATCAGGTTACCAATGGATTGAGGAATTGGACCAGAAAATCTGTTATATGAGAAGGACAATTGTTCAAGATTTGTTAGGTTTCCTATAGAGGGAGAGATTGGCCCAGAAATCCTATTATCTCTTAACTGAATGTTAATGAGAGAAGAGAGTTTCCATAATTCAGCAGGAATAGGACCAGCGAGATTGTTCTCATATAGATAAAGATATCGTAGCTTGGTCAAGTTTCCAATTGATGATGGGATTCCCCCTGAAAGAGGGTTGGTTCCAAAAAAAAGGTCTACAAGATTGCTCAACATTCCAATCTCTTGAGGAATGGGACCAGAAAGGGAATTTTCTCCAAGCCACAGGAGATTCAAATTCCTCAAATTCCCAATCTCACGGGAAATTTTCCCAGTGAGATTACATGTACTTAGATCAAGATGATTTAGAGTGGTCAGCTTCCAGATTTCAGGAGGAATAGGACCCGTAATCGCATTATATGACAAATTCAACATCAAAATACTCGACAAATTACCAATTTCGTGGGGAATGTATCCTGAAAACTGGTTGTAACTTATGTTGAAGTAGAGGAGATTAGGAAATGCAGCGAAGTTGAGACTGGAAAGTGTACCTTGAAGGCTAAGATTTGACAGATTTATGTTGATCACAGACTTGGATTTGTCGCATGAAATCCCCTTCCAGTTTTTGCAAGGATCAGTGTGATTGTTCCAAGAGGACAAGGTAGCTTTGCTTTGGTCGTTAAAGCTAGCTCTCCACCTCAACAGAGCCTTTGCTTCGCTATCTCCAGCAGCAGCAACAGATGCAAAGGAAGCAACACGAGAGAATATGAAGAGAATTATACACCATAATGCTAGCAGCTTATTAGGGGTGTATTCACCTTCAAACATGGTTTTTTTGGTGAATTTTTCAATCACCGAACTTGAATCTAGTTGGGCAGGGTGAGATGGTGGTTGTTCTTGTAAATGGTGGTTTATGTGAGTGTTTCTATGCTCAAAGTTCATGATGCAGAGCTTCTTATAAATACTATATGGAGATTGGCTTCGTGGGTAGTTTCTCAGTACAAGACAATACTTTGCTGTAGACTTTGTGGGCTTGATGAATTCAAAAGCAAAAGGAACTCATCTTTTTGGTTTTCCCAACAATTTCATGAACCTTTAGAGACAACCTGACTACCTCATTACACACAGCCCATTTTCTTTTTCTCACCGCGTTTTATATTTATTGTTTTCCCAAGGCTTTATGGACTTTTAGAAACAACTTGATTATCTCATTACACATAGCCCATTTGCTTTTTCTCACCGCGTTTTATCTTTTATTGTTTTCCCAAGGCTTTATGGACTTTTAGAAACATCTTGACCATGACCATCGCATAACACACGGTCCACACGGTCTATTTGCTTTTCTCACCTCTTTTACACTTAGCCAGCTTTACTTTTTGACTTTATTTAGAGTTTAGGTACAATTAACTACTATTCCCATGTAACCGGAGAATATCGTCCAGAGACTCAACATCATGCATTGCTTCATGACCAAGAGCCTTTTGTTATGTGTAGTATATAATACACAAACAGAGGTAGTCTCACTTTTTGGAGCCTTCATAACTTCCTTCTTAACCAAGTGTCCTAAAATTACTAGAAAACTTGATGTAGGGTTGAAATTCATTTTATCTATAGCTACTATGGTGTAATTAAAATACTTGTTTTTTTTTTTAATTAACATGAGTGAATGGAATGAAACTGGATTAAAATATGAATAATGAACCTCTTGAATTATTGGTTAATTAGTTGACTATATCCTAGCTCAATTTGCTATGGGAGTCTTTATAGTGGAATTAGGATTGGACGATCATAGTTATTCCTTTTAGATTAATGCACCAACCGGTTACAATAACCACAAGCAAGATCACTTCAAGTATATTTATCTACCACTAACATGTATAGAAAAAGTACTAACAAACAAACACTGTAGGCTGAAAACAAATCAACACGTACACACACAAAAACAAACACACACACACATGCACACATATAATCGTAACGAAGTACTCAAACTTACAATTACCTATCCCAATCACAAATATCCAAACAAAAGTTCACAACTAACAAACCAAAGTTCCAAGCTACAGATTACAATCTTTAGACAAGAAATCATCAAAACTACCTATCAATTTTTAAATGAAGGTATCTTTTAAGAAATTATATTTGTAACATATTTAGTGGTTTCAATTAATTTTATGTACTACATTCTGTAGTCTTGACGAATTATTTATTTGTTTCTTATAAAAACACTAGAGTGTATCACAAGGTGCTCAAAGTATATGCTTACACGTGGCAATAGTCGAGGAATTGGTGGATGAAACGTAGTTTCATAAAGGAAGAAAGACACGTTTATAGTGATTAATTAACCGTGTATTTGGTTAGTCTGAAATACAAAATACCATATGAAAACCCTTTTCAGTTAACCAGTCTGAACATAACTTTTTTTTTTTCTTTGCCGAAGAGTAGAAAAGCAATTTAAACTTCGGAAATCGTCTTTGCTTTTTATCTTATATATCTAAGCTTAAAAAAAGCAATAATTAAAACTAAAAAGTTAAGCCTAGCACTTGGCACCTGAGGCAGCTCTAGGAGCTGGCCTCCCCTTGTCTCGGGCTCGAGCCCGCTCCCCAAACTTGATGTAAAAAAAAAAAAAAACTAAAAAGTTAAAGTTGACAACAAAAGCGGCTACAGTTTGAACTCAAGGATGCAAAATCCTCTTATTTTAACGATTTCCACGCCCCCACAGCGTACCTAGTATCGTAGTCGGAGAATTCCAGCCGCAGGATGTAGTCAACGGCTCAGAATAGGGCATTAGGTCGGCATGACACTGGACAGCAAGCATCCTTCCGCCGTGTTTGGTACGGCATGTTTGTTAGACATGCTATTTTTGTACTCTTGAGTACGGCATAGTTTTTTAAAAAAAAAACATTAAAAAAGAAGCAGTAGAAAGGAAAGTTGCACTCATCATTATAAGGAGACGATTACTAAACTAGAGCAGATTACTAAACTAGAGCAGCCATTCTGGCTCAACATTAAGGTAAAGCAAATTGAGAGGCTCAAATATGTTGTTAGTTCTCGGAGTTTTGACAATAACAAGACTTAGAAGTGATTAAAGTTTTTGAATTGAAAATGGTTAAGATTTTAAATCAGTGAATATAGCCTAAAGTAAGACTGTACTTAAGTATGCCCTTTTGCTTGCTCAAGCATACTCAATCTGATAGTTTGATTTAACGTTCTTAGGAACTTACTCGAGTATGGGTTCATTAGTACTCGAGTAGTATATCAAATAGAACATTGTGCACTTATATCATAAGACTATTACTCAAACATACAAATTGTGTTACTCGAGTATTAATGATCTAGAGCAAGATTCAGAGATGCTATCATCAGTACTCAAGCACTATCATTGGCTTACTCGAGTAAGGGCTTCTGCATACTCGAGTATAGAGGTCTTCTGTCAAAGGAATGGGCTTTGTCAAGTTGTTACTCGAGTATATGGTTAGTAGTACTCGAGTAGTGGTATATTGCTACTCAAGTATCGTTGTTTATATCTTATATATACTCTCCGTTTGAAGTATACCCGAGTACAATTTGAATGTTACTCGAATAGGGTACTCGAGTAAGGGGAAATGGTTACTTGAGTATACATGTTTCAATCTTATATTTTCTCTCTGCTTGAGATGTACTTGAGCACTATTCTACTACTACTCAAGTATGGTACTCGAGTATGAGAAGAATGGCACTCGAGTATCAGTTGCTAATAATTGTCTAAGTTCGCTGTTTTAGTGAAGAACATATGATACTCGAGCACTGGAGATTGGATACTTGAGTAACACACATATTGTTACTCTAGTACAATCATATCAGAGAACTCTGATGTGCATTGCAGCGATGATACTCGAGTATGGATGTTAGTTGGGCACCTGTGAAAGCTTTTTCATAGAGATACTTGAGTACTATGGTGTGGATACTCGAGCATGGTTCTTTATATATCATAATCCTTTGCTGTAACAATGATCAATATTTGAATATTATGGGTCTTCATTCATTTATATTTAAATCTTACTCAAAGTTATTTATGCTATCAATAACTATCTTTTGAGTAGATTTCAGATGATTAACAAACGTTTAAACTGTGATTAGTAAGAAGTAGACAATTGTCTCTCTGTCTTCGGCTGAAGCTGAATATATTGCCACTTCAAGTTGTTGTGCTCAAGTATTGTGGCTTAAGCAACAACTTCAAGACTTGGAAATCCACCAGAAGGAGATTCTGATCCTCTGTGACAACACCAGTACAATAAGCTTAGCGAAGAATACAGTTCAACATACAAGAACCAAGTATATTGAAGTGAGACATTATTTCATCAGAGATCATGTGCAAAAGAAAGATGTCAAGGTGATATTCATCCCCATACACTTGCAACTTGCGGATATCTTTACCAACCCCTTGGCCAAAGAGCAATTCACGTATATCTGAAGAGAATTGGGCATGGTAAATCCCAATGAGTTGTAAGTAATCCTCTATACTAATCATTTTTAAGATTTAATTGAATTATGATTACTTAATTAAGCATCAGAGTATCTAGGATTTTTTCTTGCAGGATGCTATGTTTATTCGCTTTGAAACAAAAGTTAACAGAGGATAAATAATACCCGAGTATACCACAACTATACTCAAGTAATAAAACACATACTCAAGTAATGTCGTGATCTAACATGCATGTTAAGTATTTCAAGTAATGTGATACTCGAGTAATTTTGTGAAAGAGCCTCTAACGCTATAGAAAAAATTGATCTTACTTGAGTAAAGATACGTCTATACTCGAGTAATGTCGCAATAGAAGCTCAAGAGCTAAAGTTTAATGTTGACTATACTCGAGTAACTTCAAAGTATTACTCGAGTAATAGCGTTCTGCCATTTGATAAAAGACTCTTGGATCCTAAAGTTAATCTTCAAGGAATGCAATTTACTTCAAAAGGGATCAAGTGTTTACAAAACACACTTGACATAAGGTAACTTTGGAAATTTAATATTATATGAAAAGCTCCTCTGTACAACAGTACTCGAGTTTGAACCATATCATGTTCAAGTAAAGGACTATACTTGAGTATGAGAAATGCCATACTCGAGTAAGGTCAAGCGCAGGTCTTTTAATAGGAGTCTCATCGTTTCAATCTTCAAACACTCCTGTCTTTGTCTGTTACTCTTCTCTATCAAAAACCTTCTGAAAACCTATCACTCCCAATCCGTTACTATTGTTAAAGCGAATCATTACATTTTCACTAATGGATTTGTCGATTGGGATTTCTGACCGTTGGGTCTTCTTTTTCGCTCTTTAAATTTCCCTCTTTCCCTTGCTTTCCTCATCATCTTTCTCAAAACCTTCTGTCTCTGTTTGCATTCTTCACTCCTCATTTTTCCTCAAATCCTTTGATTATGTCTCATATAGCTCATACAAATTCCATTGGTGGTTCCGGTGACAAATCACTGTCAGAATCGTCGAAACAACCGCTCGCCAAAAAGCCTTCATTCCTCTTATCATCCTAAAGTGAAAGCCTCTAAAAACCCAAAGATCCAAAGAAACTAAAAACTCTTGTGAAACCAAAAGCTTCTGAGAAATCCAAAGCCAAAGGAGTGGGCTTACGAACTGTCGAGGCCGGTGACACAATTTCAGACTGATTCACTACCATCAATAAAGGAAAGAGAAAGTCTCAATCTTCGTCCAAGAATACAAAAGATTTGTTTGAAGAGGGTCAGTTGAAGAGTGTTGAAGATTGACCTTAGAAGCCTCAACCATCGGGAAGCCAAAAATCTCAAACTTCGGGCAGTAAGAAGCACCAAACCTCTGGTTCTCAGCGACAATCATCAGGTACTGACTCTGCGGGACCCTCTACATCTCAAATGGCTACAAATGCTCTTGAACCTTCTCCGGGTATGAATGATGATCCTGTAGTGATTCAAGATCACAAATCTTTTGACTTTTACTATGGAAGTAGGCCATTTTGTCCCACTGTTTATCTGAATTTGGATCACTTTCAAGATGAGTGCAATTTGGATCTATCTCCCTGGCTTCATCAAAAACCTACCATTGCTTCGTATTCGAACTCCCTATTCTCAAACTATTGTTCATCTATTTTATTATAACATGTATGTCCAACAAAAAGTGCATGAGGACAATGGTGATACTCTAGTCACTGAGATTAAGGGTGAAGAGATTAAGATCACAGCTGCAAATCTAAACATCATTCTGAGAGTTATTGATGCTCCGAGGATCCACCCAAATTATCTGAAGCCGAGTACTACAGTATTCTGCTTTTTGACGTTCCTTATGACGGTGACAAGTTGAAATTCAAGCCAGCTATGATGAATGACACCTGCAGAGTCCTCTAGTACCTCTATAGAAGAAACATGGTACAAAAAGGGCAGAGCTTCATGCATTTTGTCTTGAAGGACTATCAGTTATTTGCCTTCATCATCGCCAAGGAATAGAGGAACATTAGCAAGTGGATTCAGAATGAGATGATCACTTTTCTATCTCAAGCTCCCACTCAAAAGAAAGCTACCATTCTTTTCTCGAATATGGTATCTCATATACTTGCCACGAAAAACATTTGATACCTATCTGGAGACATGGTAGTGTTTCCTCAGAGATTTGGAAAGGAGCATATGATTAGAATGAGGATTTCAATCACAGAGGTCATTAGTAAGAAGAAGAAGGATAAGAAAGTTGTTGAGAAGCCATATAAGCCTTCGGCATCTAAGGGCCCTAAAGAGGCCCACTCGTCTCAGGTTGGGACTCCACTGCCTCTACTATGCTCCTCCATCCTTTACCAATAATGCAATTCAGTATATCGTACAGAACGTCATTCAAACTGCCCTGATTCCATTAGTAGATCATTCAAATCAAGTTACAAGAGTTGTGAACAATCTTCAGAAACTCAATGTTCAAGTGATTCAGATAGTGGCGTCTGAGATGGAGAAGATGGCCAAATTTATCAAAACAATATTTCAAGCCATGTATGGTGTTTAGGACGAGTTGAAGCAGGAACTTCAAACTCTTGAGCAGCATGTGTTCAGGCTGGATAGGACTTAGGATGATATGGGTCTCAAGATGTTCTCTCAACCTCCTGCATCTTCATCTGTTCAATCTAGGTCTCAAGATGTTCTCTTAGCCTCTTGCATCTTCATCCATCTACTTATGTATGTTAGGTCTAATGTTGCACTTGAATTATGTACTTTGTTGTGTACTAATGCTTATCTTATAAATGCAATTTAGTTATTATGCTCACTCGTGTCTATTTGCATTTACTGTATCCCTTTGCATTTACTAATATCAAAACATTTTTCAAACTGATCTCAAAAAATTTATACAGCGTTGTCATCATCAAAAAAGGGGAAATTGTTAGTTCTCGGAGTTTTGATGATAACAAGACTTGGAAATGATTAAGGTTTTTGAATCGAAAAGGGTTAAGGTTTTGAACCAATGAATATTGCCTAAAGTAAGGGTGTACTCGAGTATGCCCTTTTGCTTACTCGAGCATGCTCAATCTGATAGTTTGATTTAGTGTTCTCAGGACCTTACTCGAGTATGGGTTCATTAGTACTCGAGTAGTATATCAGATAGAACACTCTGCACTTATATCAGAAGACTGTTGCTTGAGTATACAAATTGTGTTACTCGAGTATTAAAGATCCAGAGCAAAGTTCAAAGATGTTGTCATCAGTACTCGAGCACTGTCATTGGCTTACTCGAGTAGGCTACTTGATAAGTACTATTTATGTCATATTTTCCCTATACTGTATGACTGTTTTGTATGGTGAATATGAGCTTAATTGCATTTAATTTGAGCAAAAATGTATTAATTCATCATATAGGGAAATGAAGGATGAATCTTATAAATTATAGCAAATTGTCTAAGTATCCTATATATGTGCATAAGAAAAGAACAAGTTTGAGGTTTCATGTGAAAAGCACATAGCATGGCCTATACAATGCTATAGCCTAGCCGGGATTTCCAAATAGGGGCGAAAATTGATAGAACATAAGGAAGTTAGTATTTGAAAAGAAAATTACAGAATTTAACCCAAAATTTTAGGAAATTATGCTTCAACCTCATAACTATTTCAATATTTTGATTTAGTCCCTCATAAGGCTTTTTAGTAGGGACTAAATTGAAAATGTTAAAAACTTTATGAGGCTAAATCATAATTTCTTATACTTTTGGGTTCATTTCTATAATTTGCCACCCCTAGCCCCCCCGATTCCGCCCCTGGCTATAGCATTGGCACAGCCATAACGAATCGCAATACAATGTAGCCCTGATGCTATAGCAGTGTAAGTGAAGCAACGCTACGTGTCATATGTTCATGACTGACGAGGGAATCGCAAAACAAATTACAACAAAATAGCCCATAGAAAAAGACAAACTAAAATAAACAAAACAAAGGCATATTGAATAAAATTAGTGGTGGAGGATTATAATATAAAACTTTGATATATGTGATCGTTCATAAGTATGTGACCACGTAAAAAAAAAAAAAAAAAAAAAAAAGTCGTCAATGTCAATATATTTATATAGAAGGTTTCATAAGCCTTCATTAATTATATATTTAACTTAATTCATACCTCATAAACATGTATATGGTCCCCTTTTTGCTACATAGACATTATGTATCGTATGATATATGACTCTGCGATTTAGTTTAGTAATAAATTTCATTAGATTGGGTCAAAAAATTTATAGGCCCTAAATCTATTGCTGCCGAAGCACCTCGTGGCCCAGTATGGGAACCAGTATTAAGCCCATTAGACCCAATTATATATAGTGGCCGGCTTTTATTATAGGATTTTTTTTTTTAAAAAAAAAAGCCTCGCCTCCTCTTCTATATTTATACCGTAAAACGTACAATCATTTGGAATTAGGTTCGATCCCCTCTGTCGTTGCTGGGACTCCTTTGGTAGGCGATCTCGTAAGTCACGATGTAAGTCTTTCATAGAGCCCGGGGCGTATGTCCTGGCTTTTGGTGGGGGCGATGTCGAACCCTCCAAAACTTTCTCATATATAAAAAAAAAAAAAAAAAAAAAGTAAACCAAACACCCAGGGAAGGAACAGAATAATCTCTGACCAAAAAACAAGGAGGAGCAGAATAATCAAAATGTTTTATTTTATGGTAGAAAACATGTATATTTTTTATCTCTCGGAAATACCATTGAAGGATAAGATGCTGCACTTTTTGTTGGTACTGAGAACATGTGGCATTTAAATAGTCCATTTTATTAGAATAAAGTGATAATTGCTTTTCCCACTAATAAAAAGCAACATAATAATACTAATAAAAACTGACGCATATGACTTGGTCAAACAGACCGCCAACTTCTAGCTAATATTTTGGATCACATTCCCACTACTAAACGGACACAATAAAAAAATAAATCAGGGAAAATCTGACAATCCGTGATATAAATCAGGAAAATATCTCTCACACCACCTATATTATTTCCCACCAAACGACTGACTTAATAATAATAAAATAGAATAAATAAACACCCAATATTTTCGAATATCAGATCCACGATCGGCATCACAAAAAGCTGGGATCGTAATCTTTTTTCTTTATATATATTTATTTTTAACTTAGCTTCCTCGGTTTTTCATACCGAGTTCTTCACGGAAGCTCTTAAATTTGCTATTACTCAAGCTAGAAATTGCTCCACAACCAAACATAAATGCAAACCCTGCAGTGGAACACAATAGCCACCTAACTTAACATCTCGGCCCTTCTTATACATAACACTATACCCAAGTGTGCCCATTGTAATCCCCTAAAAAAATCCCTTTTTGAAAAAAGGAAATAAAAAATAAAAAAGATAGTATTTTTATAATTTTTTTTGACATATTGAATGTCCTTATTTAGGACTAGAATGCCTAAAAACGGTTTAATTGTCCCAAATCAAAATTGGGACGCCAAAGTTTCAATCGTCCTAATTTATAATTAAGTGTCTCGTATAATATATATATATATATATATATAGAGGGGGAAATACACTTCTTATATTATAGGAGAAATGTATTCTTATATCATAAATACTTCAATTTTTATGCTTGAATTTTTTTTTTTTAAAGATATGGATTCCACCATTTCATGTGTATGTAGGAATCTTTTTCTTTTTATGTAACATGATAAGTTTAAATCTCATGTGTGTATATAGGATAAGATATTGTTACTACCAATGTTATTATCATTTTTCCAATTGTTAGATCAGAATCTCATTTATCTTTATAATTTCTCTCTCGTATTAAGATTGATCTACGGTGAAAAAGTGGTAGTAACATTGGTAGTAACAATATCCTATCCATATATATATATATACATATAATAATATTTTTCTACCCTTAGGCTTCTAGTCTTGCTCCCTCTCTCGCGGTCGCAGACGGCACCTCGATCTCGGCTTTCATTCTCTCGTTCCTTCTCTCGCTGGCGGTAGACTCACACGGGACTCCGCGCTTTTTCGGCGTTCTCTACCTGCTCGGCGCTCGCAATCAGCATTCTCTACCTGCTCGACGCTCGAAATTTTGATTTCAGTGTTAGGGCTGATTCTCTGCCTCCTGGAGTGGGCGTCAAAACTGGCAGCGAGACATAGATCCCCCTAATTGGGACTGCAGGTAGGCACACTCTATTTTTGCATCTTCTAACATACTACCTCCGGACCTATTTACATTTGTTTCTTTTAAATAGGCCCAAAGGGAGTATTTGATTTACTTCTATCATTTCTGGTAAATCTTTGAGGTTATACTATTGACTGCTCCTATATGCTTATGCTTCTTTGATCATTGAAATTCAGGCATCTGCCTTGGTGTCCTAGTTATTAACTGTATCCTTTCTGCGTTCTTGATCTAATTCTCTCATTTATATTGCCCTGACTGGAAAACTTATTACCTCATATCAGCATGCTAATTATTAAAAAATTGTTAATTGGTAGTTGAGATGTTATGTTATTTTGCATCCCTGCCCCTTCTCTTTCCTTTTTGAAAAATTGATTTGATAATTTAATGACTTTTTTATCATTCTTGGCATATTTTGGTTTAGTGTTATAGTGTAAAATCTTATGGCAGGAATGTATAAGCACAGACGTGTAGGTTTGATTTATATATTTATAGCTTATTTTAAGATCTAAGCTTAGTTACATATGCATTTCACATCCTTTTGTGTATAAGCTCAAGTGTAGTTGTTAAAAAGCAGTTACTTTCTTGTCAAATATTTGGGAAATCGAAAAGGTAATCATGATATATGTGTTATCCATTTATATTGCAGTTCATTGCTAGGGAATGGCATCACTGGTGAAATACCAAAAAAATTGGGAAATCCAAAAAGAATTGGGAAATCTGGCTAGCTTAATCAGACTTGATGTGGAAAACAACAGATTAATAGGAGAAATACCATCTACCCTTGGTAATCTTAAAAGGCTTAAGTTCTTGTTGAGGTCCTTTTTGTCTTTAACCTTGGGGTCGACAATAAAAAATAAACTAAGGATTGCATATAGGCAAACCAAGGATTGTTTCTCTCTTCTCGATGAGCCTTTTATTGATTCCTAGATAATCTAAATGTCATGTATATGCAATTAAAACAAGGGAAAAATAGGTTTTGGGTTTTCAAATTAATAAACTAAAGAGAAATACAATTTAATTAAATGTGAAACTATTATTTTTGGAATTTTTAATAAAATGGACTGGAGTTTGAAATGTATAATGGAAGAATGCTCTTGGTAATGAAGAAAATAGCTATCCTCGCTCAAAAGAAATATGGGAATCGAATCTTCATTAAGTCTTAATGAAAAACCTCAAGATACCACTTGAGTCCAATATTCCCAATTGATAGTAGTTCTTACAAACATAGCTAACTACTACCTCTTGGGATATTGTTTAAAACCCTTAATGTGCAATTAAAATTAGACTAATACAACATGAGCTTTCTCAAATTTGAGTGCTAACCAGCCCCTCAAGGCACAAATAAATCATATTAACTAGACAATACACGCTAATCAACACAACCTAATTGCAACCACAAAGAGATTAAAACATGTATATTTTCACATTACAACATCCAATTTCAAATGCAAATATTCATTGCACATGGAGACATAACAGTACCCCAAGTCTCAGCTACAAAATATATATACCTAGAACGTAGGAAATCAAATATTCATAGCATAAACATAACAATAAACTAGAAAAAGAACTCCCCATTCAAGCAATTGAAGCTCAAGACACTTCCTCATCACCAAGCAACAACGAAATTAGCTATGTATAGTCATTAGAACACCCAACCAGAGCTGCAGAACTACAATCCCATGGAGGCTATCAGACTTAATGGAAGGAAAGAGGTAGACCATGGGTTCAACGATGGGAATTGACGGAGGGAAGGAGGATGATGAAGAAAGCGATGGTGGAGGTGATGAGAGGAAGAGAAGCAGGTCTGGATCGAGGGAATCAGGTCTGATGAGTGTCGCCGGGTTCTGATGGCTAAAGGGTGGTGGTCGGTGTTGTGGTTAAGGTCTAGAGAGGAAAGAAGAAGAAGGTCGATGGTGTGGTGAAGGTCTGGGTGTTTCACGATGCTCTGGTCCCCGGCTGACGGTGAAGAGGGGGCGACGGAGGTCACCGGCGACTGAGGAAGATGATGGCGATGAAGGAAGGTGGATCTCAAATCTCTCCCGTCTCCCCTGTTCACGTTTGCGCAGCTGCACAGTTCTCGGTTGTGGTCAACAATGGCGGAGGAGGTCGCACGCCGGTGACAGAAGGAGGGAGTGGTGTCGCCGGCGAGAGGGTTTAAGGGTGAAGGAAGATGGTGTCAGGTCGATGATGATCGAAGGTCCCCCCACGGCGCTGTGCTCTCTGAATATTAAGATCCCTCAGCTCTATCGGGTTTTCCTCTCCCCAAATTCAATCTGTCGGGTCCTCCAGCTGGTTGAAGAAGATCAGCCCTAATAACCTCAAAAAGCAGAGTTTCATGCAGATAGGGACCTAAGTGAAAATTTTGAAAAGTTTGCTTGAAGGACCTAAGTGAAACTTTTGTAATTTGAGCTTCAACTTCCATTTTCAAATTTGATTTAATTCCTTCAACCACCTACAATAAAAAATAATCAATCTAATATCAAATATTCTCAGAAAAATCAAAGATTAAGAGTAATAACAATTAAATGACAATTTTACCCCTTTTAGTCCTAATTTAATGTATTTACTCTTAATCTCAATTTATCACAAGAAAGACATTTTAAGCTCAATAACTATAACAAAATACATTAAAAATCCCAATTTAATTACCAAAAATCATATAAAAATATGGTTCGATCAATGCTCTCTTTCTCCTAGGCTTTGCAGTTTTGAGCAAAAATTTAACTTTTGTCCCTGTAAGTTGGCTGCAACTTTCAAGTTCCCCCTCAAATTTTAATTTATACTTACTGAAGTTTCATTCAAAACTGACATATATGTAATAGGATTTTGCGTTTCCCCCCTATTTTCTTATGTTTAACTCTGTTCTGTTTTATATTCTCTAACCAGGACTGAGTCAAAAAAATCTTAGCGGGAATATTCCTGAATCACTTGGCAACCTTCCTAGCTTGATCAATGTATATGTGAAATACTTTGTTGTGCAAAAATGTTTTTGAAAGTTGTACAAGTAACTTTTATGTATGTCCTGTTCTTATCCTTTCAATAAGTTCCTTAATCACCAAATTTTCACTTTATATATAGCTCTTGGAACCCAGATTTTTGCATAAATTTTGTTTCAATGGTCATAGTGTTCATACATCATTTTTCACATCTGATGCCGAGAAATAAAGTATGTGTGTTTGAGTGGATAATTGTGCAGAATGTTATTATGAACACACATAAGTGTATGTTCAATCATGCATCTAGTGACTAATTACACTAGTTTACGTACATTTGGTCAAGCTTTGAAATAGTCAAAAATGGTTTGTTGATTTTTGTAGGATGCCAAGAACACAAACGTTGAGAGTGTATTGATCTTGGCAGGAGATCACCTATATAGAATGGATTACATGGGCCTTGTGCAGGTATGCAGTATAAATGTTCATTGTTCTTTTCCCAACAAGTACAATTGCTTCTTGACTGGTGGAGTTACTAAAGATTTTGAACAGGTAATTGCTTCTTTAATATCAAATAATTATATTTTTGTTGCAATTGAATTGTTGCTTATTTCATTTATTTGAATATTTGATTGATTTAGATTAGCTTATTTTCCAATTTGTAGATTTTTGGTAATGAGGACTCCTACATATGTTATATGGAAAATGGAAGCTTGAAAGATCACATCTTCAATGTACGCGTCTTATGAGTCTTAATTTTTGCGGTCTTTATTGTACACATTTTCAAGTGGTATTGTGAGGATTTTACGTGAATGGGGGTTGTAAATGAAATTTCTATATTTTTCTCTCGTGTATCTTTTATGCGAGGGTACAAGTGTCCATGTGTGCAAAGAATAAATCCATAGAAGCATTTTTTTTTTTTTTTTTTTTTTTAGGTTGGAGGTGATTCAATCCAAAAAATGATGCCCCTATTTTTTTTTTTTTAATAGTTCATCATCTATGGTGCTTAACTAAGGAAGAGCTATAGAAGATGAACAAGTTTCCTAGCTTGTACTCAGGGGTGCTCATCGTATTTGGGCGGTCCATATTTAATTTTTTTATCTGGTACTTTTTAAATGGGAAAAAAATCATTTTTTAAAAAAAAAATGTTAGTTAAGAGAATATTTTTATTTTAGATTATCTATCCATTAAAATATTTTTTTTTTAAAACAAAAGGTTAAAAAAATTTAAATTTGGACCAGATGGGCAGAGCGACCTCGCCTATTCAAAGGATCTCGACACTTCCAGAATTGCAGAAAGCACGGCCACATTTTTTTCTTGGACCAAAGCTTCTTCACCGAATCAAAAAATCCTTGCATTCATCTATTGACTTCCCATCACTATTCCTTCACCGTCGCCGGCAACCTTCACTTCCTTCACTGTCGTCGGTTACCTTCGCTTCCTTCATTGTTGTCGGCGAGCAACCCTTTCATCATTATCGACGGTGACAGCGGCAAGCTCCCAGATCAAAGAGAGGCTTGACACACCAAAGATCAGAGACTAGAGCACGACAGGAAGAGAACCAGACTAGGGACCAGAAGCGGTGCTGCGGGAAGACCGAACTTTCACTCTTACCGCACCTCACCTCAACCACCATTGTTGGAGCGCCTTTGTTTTCCCCTGTCTCCATCGCTGCCGGATAATGTCATTCTCTCTCTACCTACAACTACAATGTCCTTCTTCTCCCTCTTTACCATCAGTCAACCATCTCTCTCTCACTTCTTTTCCAAATCTAAAGCAAACATAAACTTCCATGGCGGTTTAATTTGGTTTGTGAAACTCTCGTGTAGCAAAATCTCTTTTGTAGAGTAATGAGGGATTCTTGAAGTTGAAGCTTCATAGGAGAGTACTTACTATCTAATTTTTATCTTTAATCTTTTGTATTAATCAAATTATAGGTTTAGAGTTAAATTATTATATTGGATTGGAGTTTTGCATTGAGGTTCAATGTATTTTTGTTGAAATTAGATGTTTATTTGGATCTCAATGTTATGTATTTGACATATGTGGTTAGTTAATAACAATTTCATGTGATTGATTTGATGTTGCTTTTTCTTGAAGTTATTATAAATATTTAATTGTCATTGTAATGCAAAGGTTCTCGGTTACTTATGTCATTGCATCTAATTGATTTAAACTGCTAGTGGTTAAAGTGGGTTTGGTTAGAAGGATTAATTTTTAATCAATTTGGAGGAATTGATTCACCTAACTCAAGCTAGCTCAAAGGGTCTTTTAGGCATCTTTGTTAAACTAGCACACTCGTTATCTTTTAAAGCAATGATAGATAAAATCCATTGTTCTATGAGCTTTTCATCATATTTCAAAACTAATTTCCATTAAACTCAACTTTTATTCCAAAAATATAAAAATACTTGTTTTAAAAGCATCTTATTTTATTGCAACCAAGTTGATAGTTTTTTTTAAAAAAAAAAAAATACAAGTTGATAGTTAAAAAGACCAAGTCCTTTTTATTGTTTTTATGTCAATCATCACATTTAGTTGATATGTAGTTAATAAAATACTCATTAAGAGACGATCCAAGATTGCACCCTGTATTGTAGTCCTTAGGTTCTTATTTTTATTTTTTGGAAGTAGTTACCAACGCTCTTTCAATTTAAATACGCTAGGAGTGCCTTTTATTGGGTGTGACTTATCTGAAAAATTCAAATTCTATTTTGTTTTGAAAAAATATAGTTTATCTTTTTTCTTAGATTTTTTTCCAAATTAATGTGTATTTTTCTTGGAAATAAATTAAAGTGTGATTTTTATTTTTATTTTTCCAGATAAGTCACATGCCAACTAGGATTAAAGTTATATGAATTATTACATTTTTATTTAACAGAGTTCAGATGATATAACATTTCTGAAGTATGCAGGTATTTCTCAATTTATTTGAATGTTTTTGTAATGTAAGGGTCCTGTCTAAAGGAAATAAAAAATAATGGTAACATCCTTCGTTCTATGGAAGAAAACACCTTTCCATGGCCCCGAGCGATTGAAAAAAAAAAAAAAAAAAAAGTACATTCCAATTATCCTAAATTATGACAAATTCATATAATCCTTAATTGTGTAGGTTATATGAGACAACATATCTAGTTTTGATCTTTTAAAACTACTCATTAAAAGATATCTTCACTTTGATGTTGCACTATTTAACATGTCAAAACAAAGAACACTCATCAAGTGAAATACATACCTAGCTAGTATGTTATACAAAATAGGAGGGCGAGTTTATCCCACTATTATATTACTGTGCTTCTTCAATTGGCGTGTAATTGTGCAGATGTGCGCGCGCGAGAATTTCTATTCTCTCTCTTTTTTTTTTTTTTTTTTTTAAATGTAAAAATGCATACGGGAGGTTTAACCAATAAGGTTAAGGGTTTTCGCTTTTAAAATTTCCCACACCAACTACAATACCTTCAATTTCATTCAAGCTCCAAACAGATCATACAAACATTCATGATACAAAACCCATAAGCTTACAATGCATACAATAAAATGCCAAGTGCAATGATTTAAACAAGCAGACAATCACCAATGAAGTTCAATCCCTCATGAGTTGTCCAATGGTGATAGTGTGAAATTGATCCACAAAATGAGATTTCGAAGTCTTTACAAGCTCTATAGATAATTGTTCCATGGTTGGACGACACTGAGGATTCTCATTCAAGCAAGAAAATGCTATTTTTGCAACTAACGCAACTTCACGTGGAATTGGTTTCCTCAAGGTATAAAGTCGCGGGTCCAACACTTCCTTTAACAACAAGTCATTAGTGGTTGAATCTTCTGCCAAAGATAAAATAAGCTCTATTGGATGTTCTCCCATGATGATCTCTAAAGTCAATACTCCAAAACTATAAACGTCACATTTCTCATTCGCTTTCATAATGAGAGCAATCTCTGCAATAGATTTAATGTTACATAAATAATATATATATATATATATTTTCCAAAGAGTAGTATTTTGGAAAGAATAGACGAAGAGGTCTTACTTGGTGCAGCGTAGCCGAATGTGCCAACAAATCTGGTATGTTGTTTGAATTAGGATTCAAAAACTTTGCAGTTCCAAAGTCAATGATGTGAGCTTCTTCGTATTCTGAGCTTATAATAATAATTCTTCCTTGATACGTCACGATGAACAATAGGAGTTGAACAACCATGATGCATATGGGACAAAGCATTAGCCACAACTTTAACAACATTCACCCTCTTATTCCAGTTAAACTCAGTGGCTTGTTCCTCATTCTTTAGTATGTCATTCAACCTGTCACCTTTCAAGAACTCATAAAGCAAAATGGAGAATTGTGAATTGGAGAAAAACCCATATAACTTTACAATGTTGCGATGTTTGATTTTTGTCAAAACTTGAATCTCACTTGTAAAAGCTTTACGGTTGGAGAGTTCCCCACTTGACATTGAATGAAGCTTCTTTACAGCAAAAATGTCACCTGTAGGCAACTCTGCCCTATAAACACTTCCTTGGCTCCCTTTCCCAATAAGATATTTGTCATCAAACTCCTCTATGGCTTTGATGACATCTTTGTACAATATTTCTCTTTCAAGACTCCATACAAAATAAACATCTTCCTGTAGATCAGCTTCTTCATCTTTGTTCTTTGCTTTTGTTACTACTCGATAAAAAATGAAAGATCCTCCAGCAAGTACTAGTAGCAGTATGGCCAAGGGAAGGAATATTATCAAGAACTTTTTGCACTTATGGCCATGTGGATTTGTTTGTGAATTGCCGCAAAAATTTAAACTAGTGACATTACCACACAAACCTTTATTATTCCTCAATGTATCAAAGTTGTGAAAGGCTGGATTGATTGGAATGGGGCCTTCTAATTGATTGTATGATATGTCAACATTAGTCAAAGCTGACATCGACCCACTAAAACTGGAAGGAATATTGCGAGTGAGATTATTGTGTGAGAGATTCAATACTTGCAATTTGGGTAAGATTCCAATCCTTGATGGTATTGTTCCAATTAGCAAGTTGTCACTAAGATCAAGTTGTTCAAGTTCTTGGAGTTCACCAAACTAAAGGGGAATGCTTTCCTCAAATTTGTTACTGCTCAAGTTCAAGACCCTTAAGCTTTCTAATTCCCCAAGCTCTCTTGTAATTGAACCATTGAAATTATTTGCCGCCAATTCCAAAGTGTCAAGATTACTAAGTGATCTTATATTTGAGGGAACGTTGCTAGAGAATTTATTGTTGCTCAAAGAGAGTTTTGTCAATATGATCAACTTCCCTAGTTCTTTTGGAATTTGTCCGGACAAATGATTAGAAGACAAGTTCAGTTCACCAAGCTTAATTGCCTCTCCTATTTCTGGTGGTATATAACTAGAAAGCTTGTTATTGTGAATAATCAATTGTGTGAGACTTTGACATTTCCCCCACCTAGATGAAAGATGGCCATACAATTGATTGCCACTGAGATTAATGTACTCTAAAAAAGGATATACTCCAAAAGCATCTGTTATATTATCAACTAATTGGTTATCATAAAGTATGAGTCTATTTAGACTAGAGCAGTTCTTCAAACTAGTAGGAATCGGACCAGTGAATTGGTTGCGTTCAGCACCGAACCTAAATAGTCTCCCACTTTGACAAATTTGTTGAGGCAAATGGTCATGGAAATGGTTATGGCCAAGTTGTAAATTATACCAACTTATGTTATTAATTTCTGGTGGAAGTTGACCACTGAAATTGTTCCCTATCAATACAAAAGTATCGAGCTTTGTCAAGTTTCCTATAGTGGAAGGAATAGATCCCGAAAGATTGTTATAGTCTACATACAATTCTACTAGACTGATCATATTACCAATGGATGGAGGAATTGGACCTGAAAATCTGTTATCAGAAAAGGATACTTCTTGGAGATTTGTTAGGTTTCCTATAGAGGGAGAGATTGGCCCAGATGATATATTATGATATAATTGAACGTCAACGAGAGAAGTGAGTTTCCAGAATTCAGTTGGAATAGGACCCCACAGATTGGTCTCATAAAGATAAAGATTTTGTAACATGGTCAAGTTTCCAATTGATGAAGGGATTCTCCCTGACAAAGAGGTGGTTGCCAAATCAAGGATTGAAAGATTGGTCAACATTCCAATCTCTTCAGGAATGGGACCAGAAAGGGAATTTTCTCCAAGCCATAGGAAATTCAAATTCCTCAAATTCCCAATTTCATGGGGAATTTGTCCTGCGAGATTACATGTTCCAAGGTCAAGACTATTTAGAGTTGTGAGATTAAAGATTTCAAGAGGAATGGGACCCTCAATTCGATTTTCTAACAAACTCAACGTCAAAATACTTGACAACTTGCCAATTTCACGGGGAATGTATCCATGAAGTTGGTTGGAACTTATGTTGAAGTAGAGGAGATTAGGAAAGGCAGCGAAGTTGAGACTGGAAAGTGTACCTTGAAGGCCAAGATCTGAGAGACTTATATTGGTCACAGATGTGGATTTGTCACAATAAACTCCCTTCCAGAAATGTCTGCAAGGATCAGTGCCATTTTTCCAGGAGGACAAGGTAGCTTTGCTTTCGTCGTGAAGGCTATCTCTCCACTTCAACAGAGCTTTTGCTTCGCTATCTCTTGCAGCAACAGATGCAAAGGAAGTGACACAAGAGAATATGAAGAGAATAATACACCATAATGCTAGCAGCTTAGTGGAGTATTCACCTTCAAACATGGTTTCTGTCTAATCTTTGAATCAGACACTGGATATTAGTTTATGGGTGTTTTGTAAATTGAGGGTGGTATGTGAAATTGTTGACGCATAAGTTGATATGATACAGACCTTCTTATAATGCTATGGAGATTGGCTTTGCAGGGAATAAGACAATATGATTACTGTATACATGTTGGCTCGTTCCATGCGAAAGCAAATGGGAACTCATCTTTTATTGTTTTTCCAACAGTTTATAAACTTTTAGAAATAACATGATTATTGCATAACACACACAGTCCATTTTCTTTTCTCACCTCTTTAAGAGTAAGCCATTTCTATATAGACTTTAGAGTTCATACACAATAATATAATTAACTCAAGGCCACGCATTTCTTCAAATCATACTTAAATTTCTATGGTTGACCTTGATAAAAAGGAACGTGCGTAATTGTTAGATCCACCAATTTTTTCATCCAAGTCGTTACCATGGGTTTTGACGATGATAATACATTTTAAAATTATTTCAAGTAACATAAACCAACAAAATACATAAAAGCAAGGCTTAAGGTGCAAAATGCACATGTGTTTTACCTTGAGGAGCACCCAATATCAAGTACTTTTTTTAAGTGTAAAAGTGCACATGTAGTTATAAATTAGGTGCAAAAATACCGTTTTAATCGTTAAGTTTGACTTTTTTTGCTGACGGGACGATGATGTGGCTTTCAAATGTGCAAAAATACACATATAGTTTGGCAAAAAGAGCGTCCAACACCAATTTTTTTTATTTAATAATTTTTTTCAATTAAAGGAAAATTATTATTTCTCTAGGTATAATTCTTAGAAGGCCAAATTTTTATTTCCATAATTTATTTATTTATTTTTTAAATCTTTATTAAATTTTTTATTTAATAATTAATAAATAAGTATTTATACTTTTGAGAAATAATGACAGATCTTACTTTCTGCCATGGGAATCAGAAGCTAAAGCTGCAGTCACCTTTTGGAGTCATTATAGGGTAATGGGAAATTAAATAAAGTTAGTGAATCTTCGTTCCTATCTAATGAGAATGCGAAGCACAGTAAAATTCATGAACAGAGTAATAAACATGGCAAAGAGCGTGACAGCCATATCTGAACGCTAATATGGTTTTAGCATGACGGAATGAAGAAACAAATCGAACTCTTTAACCGATCAAAACTTATTCGAACTTGCTTAGGTGAAGCGATCAATGACGAAAGCAATACAAGGAAGAAGAAGCTCATCGAACGTCGTAGACAATCAAGGAGTCTGGAGTCATACCCAAAACTGGGACTCTTCCAAAATTCTTTTCGTCTTTTGCTTCTGTGATTCCAGAGGCAGAGAAAGTGAGATCTGAGAGTATGCATGGAATTGAATTAATGTACATCGATCCTCATTTATTAAATATGGTATTTATAATATCAAATTTCAAATACATAAATACTCATTTATTAATTATTAATTCGAAAATTTAATAAGCATTTTTTAAAAAAAAGAAAATAAATTATGAAAATAAAAAATTTAGCCTTTTAGGAATTATACCTAGAGAAATAATGATTTTTTTAATTGAAAAATTTATTAAATTAAAGAAAAGAACTTAGTGTTGGACGGCTTTTTGTCAAACTACATGTGTATTTTTACATCTTTGAAAGTCATGTCATCGTTCATTAGTAAAACAAGTTAAACTTAATGGTCAAATAGTATTTTTGCACCTAATTTGTAACCACATATGCAATTTTACACATAAAAAAACATTTGGTGTTGGCTGCTCCTCGGGGTCATATGTATTTTTGCACCTTAACCCTAAAAGCAAAGATATACTTCCTCCGGTCTTTAATATATACTACAAAAAAACTTCATATTAGCCACGGAAATTATCCACGGAATTTTTTTGTGAGTAATTTCCCACGGAATTCCGTGGAAAATTTCTGTGGGTAAAAATTACCCACAGAAAATTTCCGTCCAAAAAAAATTGTGGGAAAAAATAAGCCACGTCTTTTTTTGGGACGGAAATTGAAATTACCCATGGAATTCCGTGGGTAATCGACACATAGTTACACATAGTGTTAGTTACCCACGGAATTCGTGGGTAATTCTATGGGTAATTTTTACCCACGGAATTAATTTCCATGGCTAATACGAAGTTTTTTTGTATTAAGACATGTTTATCAAATTTGATTAAATTAAAAAAGTTAGTTAAATTAGTTAATATGACATGTATTTTCTAAAACATCCTATAGCTAGCTTCATTAATTCTCTCTTTCATCCTTGATTATTTTTGAAGGAGTATCAATAAATTATATTTTATATTTAGGACTTAAAATCAACTTCATAAATATATCTTATATTAAGTACAATAAGAGTATAACGTTATGTGAAACTAAGAGAAGGAGAAATAAAAAATAAGGGTTTAATTTGTTTTACTGTGTTATCTATTTTTATGTCCTTTGAATAATTTAGTAATTTATTAATATATATATATATATTTTTTTCTTTTTAAAAAAAAAAACTAAACTATTTGAATCATTATTGTGAAAACATATCTAAATTGATTAAGTGAACGGTTAAAAAATATATTTCTATGTTTATATAATTATTTTTAATGAAAATACAATGTTTTTTGCCTCTTTAATTTTGTAGAACAAAAGGTATCAAAACATAAAAAAGAGGTTCATTTTTTTTTTCTTTTGGTTTTTCAGAACAACTTTTAATTTTTTTTTTTTTTTTGTTAACACGGATTAAGAAAAAAAGCACATTTTTCAATACTTTTTTTATTTTTTATTTTTAAATTAATTTTTTTTAGGAAAAAATGGAACATGCCTGAATCTTCTTACACCAATGGCATACATGACCCGCTATCAATCTCAAAATCTTCAGTATATCCCAATAGCCATTTTCCACCAGAACCAACAAGCTCCTTGAGATCAAATATCCTCTCTTCAAGCCTGTAAAAAACATTAAAAATTCTTATGACGAACCCACACAGTAAAAATAGAAACTAGAGACTCCTTTTTCATGATGCGACAAGAAATATTGGTGATTGTTCTATTATAAAAGAAAAAAAAATTGATGGTGGTTGTTCCATTACAATATGATTACTGTATACATGTTGGCTCGTTTCATGCAAAAGCAACATCTTTTATTGTTTTCCCAACACTTTATGAACTTTTAGAAATAACTTGATTATTGCATAACACACACAGTCCACCTCTTTAAGAGTAAGCCATTACTTTATAGACTTTAGAGTTCATACAAAATAATATAATTAACTCAAGGCCACGCATTCCTTCAATTCATACTCACTTAACATTTCTTTGGTTGACCTTTGATAACAAGGACCGTGCGTAATTGTTAGATCCACATATTTCATCCATGTGGTTACCATGGGTTTTGATGATAACAATATATATTAAAATTATTTCAATTAATATAAAACCAACAAAATACTCAAAAGGAAAGATATACTCCATCAGTTCCTTAATATAAGACATATTTACCTAATTTGATTAAATTAAGGAAGTTAGTTAAATTAGGTAACATAATATGTATTTTCTAAAACATCTTATAGTCACGTTTCTTAATTAATTCTTTCTCCTCCCACTACAAAAAAAACGGGTCATTAGTAGCGGTTAAAATCGCGCATTACCGCTACAAAATCGACCGAAACAAACACATTTGTAGCGGTTAAAAAAAACCGCTACTACAACCACATAAACCGCTATCAGAATCGTAGCGGTTTTAGTTGACCGCCACTATATAAGGCCAAACTCTGAAAGCTTATTTGCACAATAGTCGCAGTAAAAAAACCGCGACAAAATGAATAAATTTTGTCGCAGTTATATATCCGTTACTAAATATTCCAAAATATCGGGAAAAAATTTTACCGCCAAAATATTTGTAGCGGTTAAAACCGCTACAAATAATTCTAGCCATTAGTTTTTTAAAAAAGTTTTGCCGCTATTTTTATTTTTATATTTGTAGCGGTTAAAGAACCGCTACAACAATTGACGTTATTTGTTTGAAAACTTGTTTTGGTGCCTCGGTATTTTGTTATTTGTAGCGGTTATGTAACCGCTACAAATGAATGAAATTGAAAAAAAAAAAATTTAACCATTCTTATTAATCATTTATATTTTTATTAAAAATAAATGATATTAAAATATGATATTCGATTGTATAAAATTACTATAGATATGTAAAACAAAAAGAATATATGAGTATAATAAGAAATATTTATGAGTTCATTAATATAAAACGAATTATAGAAAAAAAAAAGTGGGAAAGTAGATCGAAGAATAAGTATGTGAAAGTAGGAAAAAAGTTAAAAATCGACAAAATCCACCGTAAAATAAGAGAAGTTAATATCAACCGATAGAACAAAAAACAAATATTTCGATAATCACTAGATTTTATCAAGCCTGAGTGACACTTACCTCATTCAAACACCTCTCGTTGAAAAACGCAAAAATATGAGAGAAAACGGGAGAAAACGCGTGTAGAAAAGAGAACGAAGCATATTGAATGTGGTTTGGTGGGGTATTTATTTTGATCTCAGCGCATCAATTTGTAGCGGTTAAGGTGTCAGTTTTTGGTAGCGGTTTATTTTAGTAGCGGTTTTTTTTTTTAATATTTTGTAGCGGTTTCATTTTGCAACGGTTTTTTTTGTTATTAGTGGCGGTTATTAACCGCTACAATTTTTTTTTTTTGGTGTTTTTTTTAAAAAACAAAAGGAAAATGAAGAGTAGTGATAATTTTTCTTCTCAATCTTCGTCAGCATCCCTACAAAGAAAGTTTTTATAAAAAGTTACGTGAGTTGGATATGGAATAAGACATATATAAAACTTTTGTGAAATGCTATTTTTAAATTTCATACTGAGTATATTAAAAAACGTACCGAACTATAGGTAAAGTGTCATCGCCGTCTTGGGAAAAGTTTTGAAAACCGGGCAGGCCGGGAGCGGCTCACAATCGTACGCGACGTTCTCACCATCGCCCATGTCGTAAAGGTCCCGAGGCTTTAAATGAACCACCATATTCCAATCCATGTGCCTCTCATCGACGACATAATAAACCTGATAGGCCTCTGAGGCAAGAATATATGACTCGTCATCTTCAGACTAACCAGTGTGAATAGGCAGGGAGAAATTCACTGATGTGATGCCTAAGTCGTCAGTCGTGAGTCCCCGGGACGTTGTCGTATTCGCCCACAAACACTTGAACAGCGTCACAGAGAAAAGGCCTTAGTAAGTTATCCTGACCACATCAACCAGTTTTCCATAATACGGGACGTCACCGAACTGCATGTTCCCATCACTGCTGCTCGCATAACTCCTCATCCCAAACGTGCCATATACACCCGAGTTTTGGGTCAGCAATCCCTGATCTCGTGAAACCGTGCAAAACTTGAAGCCATTGACATTGTATGCCGTCAATCTTTGGGCGTGGTTAAGCAGGCCAATTGCGAGAGCTCTGAATGCTGGTGAGTGAGGGTTGTGGTCATTCATTATTCTCCTCCTAAACCAACCCTGGAATTCTCTGTGGACCTTTAATTTCTATCAATTTCGGAGGATGTCTGTGTACGGATCCTTAGCTGACGCTTCACATGACTCCTGAATTCCCTGCAATTAAACATGCGATGACGAGCAAGAAATGTGCCTATAAAATGTTAGGAAACATATAGGATAACATATATATATATATATATATCTCGTGTGCAATCTTATGCGAAGGTACGGTTCAACTTGAGTGCAATTGATCAAGACATGTCTATGTGCTTGAAACTTCTCAAGTGCCGTGAGTTTGAAGTTCTCACATCCGCCAACCGGTTTACCAACACGAGGGAATAACAACTCGAAGCCGATGGCTCGCTCGCTCGGACAATCGTCCACACGAGGCGGTCGGTTGAATGACGTCTCAATGTCATTAAAGTACCTGGAACAAAAATACAAGACCTCATCCCCAAGATAACCTTCGCTATTGAACCTTCAGCCACGCCTTATTCCTCACGTAAGATTTTAGTTTCCCAAGAAACCTATAAAGTAATGAGGAAAGATGTCGATACATCAATGGTTAAACATGCGACTAGGAAGTAATATAATACTGAAGTAATTAAGTTTAAAAGAGTACCTCTCAATAGGATACATCCATCGGTAGTGAATCGGGCCGTAAAGCTTTGTTTCGTGAACAAGGTGTACCGTCACGTGAACCATGACCGTGAAAAATGAAGGAGGAAAGATCTTCTCCAAATGGCACAGCGTAAGAATGATTTTCTATTGCAGCTGCTCGAGCTCCTCCACGATCAACACCTTGGAACACAACTTCCGAAAGAAAGTACAAAGCTCGACCAAACTGATGGACACATCGAGAGGCAGTGTATTTTTTATGGCCGGCGGAAGTAATTGCGCATAAGCACATGTGAGTCATGACTCTTGCCCAAGAACCTTTCAAGCCCGTACGTCCACACATCGTGAAATGTTGCTTGAATACCCGTTAGGAACTTTTATTTTCTCCAAAGTGGCGAGGAAGATTTCCTTATTCAGTTTTGTCAAGGTGAATTTTGCCAGTTGAAATCTGCCATGCTCATTCAGCCCACGCGTCTGCATGAACCCCCATCTTTTGTAAATCTTTCCTCGCTTGAAGATGCTCTTTTGACTTGCCTGGTTCGTTCATAATCGTGTGCAACACATTGTCGCACACATTCTTTTCAATGTGCAAGACATCCAGACTGTGTCGGAGCAAATTATCTTTCCAATACGGAAGAGCGAAGAATACGCTTATCTTCCGCCATTGTTGGGTCGTGGAACCGAAGCCCCGACCGTCTTTGTCCCTCGCTTTCTTTGCTGGATCGTCTTTTTCCCATACTCAAAATCAACATCCACAATCTGCTCTATGATCTTTGCACCGGATAATATGCGAGGAGGTCCTCTTTTTTCTTGTTGCCCATTGAAACGATTGCGTTGCAACCTAAACCTGTGCGTACGATCGAGAAACCTCCAATGACCCATGAAGCACCACTTACGACCGTAGGGGAAGGCGCACCGAGTCCGAGTCAAAATTGCAAGCCGGACACGCCGCACCGGTATGCACATTCCACCCGGATAATGTTCCCGAGTCCAGGGAAGTCACCGATAGTCCACATCAACGCCGCACGCAAGTTGAACGATTGTCTTCTCATGCGTGTCATACATCTCCACGCCTACATTCCACAACTCCACCAACTCATTGATCGGCGGTTGTAGATACACATCGATGTCATTTCCGGTGCCTTTTTGCCCGGAATGATCATTGACATAATAAAGGAGCTTTGTTTCATACACATCCAAGGGGGCAAGTTGTAAGGTATCAAAACAACTGGCCATATACTATAACTTGTGCTAAGATTCCCAAACGGATTGAAACCATCGGTCGCCAAAGCAAGACAAACATTTCTAGGATCCGCGCGAAATCGGAAAGTCTCGAGTCGAACGCTTTCCACGCTTCACCATCTCGTGGATGTCTCGAGTTTACCATCTTCGTTCTTGTCGGCTTCATGCCACCTCATATGCTCAGCTGTCTTAGACGACATAAACAATCTTTGTAAGCGAGGTTTTAAAGGAAAGTACCTTAGAATCTTTGCGGGTTTCTTCTTATGCTTTTTTCCCTTCTGAACAGTCCTGAGCCTCGAAGTGTGACACTTCTTACAAGTCTCCTCCGAGCGTCCCTCCCCCAATAAAGCATGCGGTCGTTGGGGCAAGGTGCATCGATTTTTTCGTAGTCCAATCCTAATCTGTTGATTATCTTCTTGGCCTCGTAGAAGGTTGTGGGAATGTCCGCGTCAAGGAAAGCATCTCGTAGTAATTCCAGCAACATCGACATCGCCTTATTAGTGATCCCACACATGCACTTGATATGGTACAATTTGATCGAAAGGATAATTTTAAGTATTTCGACAACCTTGATACAAAGGACGATCGCTCTCATCCATGAGGCTGAAAAATTCTCGAGCCGCTTCATTCCTCGTAGAAAACTCGGTTCAGACCGCACTTCGCGTGAAGTTGTCGTCTTGAACACCAAAAGCATCACGAACAACATCATTAACCGGATCATCTTGAGGTAGCAGTTGATTTCCTACTTGTGAGGTTTGAGGAAGATGATCCCCATATCTCATACCACGTTCCTCACCATGAACACCCCAGAATGTATATGCTTCTGGGAAAGGCTTAATAAGAAGATGTTTCATAGCACCTTCTCGTGTTTGCCACTTCTTAAACTTGCATCTACAACAAGGACACACGATCTTGTCATTAACGCTAGCGTGAGAGAAGGCGAAATCTAAGAACTTATTTAATCCCGCTAAATATCTTGGAGAACGCGGCATCTTGATCCATGATTTATCCATCGTAGTAAATAAAGCAAAGAAAGTATATTAATGTAGAGACAATGTTTAATTACTTTCATCCCATAACTTGAGATCTTAAATGCAACGGGGGAACATTTGTAGCGGTTAACAACCGCGACATCAACCGCAACAATTTTTCAGCTCAAATTTGTCGCGGTTAATGAACCGCTACAAATTTGAATTGAAAAATCGCGCCATAAACTAGTCGCGGTTTACAAACCGCTACAACAACCGCTACAAAATGATGACCGTTTGAAAGTTTAGGCGCTTATTTTTTAATTTGAAGTTCAAATTTGTAGCGGTTAACTAGATGAACCGCGAAAAATATATTTTGTAGCGGTTTGAAGATTTAACCGCTACAAAATTTATAAACTTTTTTTTTTTTTTGGGTGTAATATTAACATATCTTTTTGATTACAAATTATAAACTCCGTTTATTCTTTGATAAAAATTAAATTTAAAAAACCTTTTGACTTAAAAAAAAAAGATAACAAATATTTAAATTTAAAAAAATTGTCAACAAACATCCGACAAGTACAAACTGAATTACTGAACAAAAAAAAACTAATAACTATCAGGGGCCCGATGATCAGGTCCTGTCTCAGTGGGGTCTCTCTCAGGGGCGGTGTGGGCTCGACCAGAGGTAACAACCCCCTCATCTTGATCAGCAGCAACATCTGGACGGGGAAGGGGGAGGCGGTGGAGGCGTGGGGAATCCTCGAAGATGAACGGAGGGGGAGGCTCAGGAGATGGAAACCGTCTATTCGGTAGCAACTCTGACAAGGCCCCGGCAAGTGACTTCCAGCTAGTCCTCTAATTAGCGAACTAACTAATGAGACCCTCCTGCATGCGCCTAGTCCTAGCCTTATTTCTGGCCCTCTCTGCAGCAACCTGCTAGGCAACCTTCCCGTCAAGCTGATCGGCAACCCGCTTCGCAACCTACGCGGCAACCTGCTCGGCAATCATCGCATCAACCGCCTCGGTGGTGGCCTCGCTTGAGCCGGCGCTCCCAGCGGTAGAGGAGGAGTCCTTGCGATACACCATGCTAGGTCTGGCGCCTAGCCCAAAGCCCCTAACACGGCCAGGATGCTCGACTGGGCCCACAGCAGCTTTCAATGTGGCGTAGGATCAACAGAACCCTGTGACTCCGGGGTCTGCGACTGACGTATCTCTTACTAGCTCTGCTCAATCCAGCTCTAACGCATATATTTCATAAAACATTAATCAATCAATTTAATTAAATTTTAATATACAACATCAACTATTTAATTAGTTTTTTGTAACTTACTATTATCTCCTCTCGTCGCCTCGTAGATCGGCGTCCCATCACGGTGTCTATGTGTGCGTTTCCACAACCGCCCATAGTCCGTCTCGACCACCCTCCCGTCGAGCCTTCTCTTGCCTTTGAAAGAGTTAAAAGAGTATAAACTTTGTTATTTCCAAAACAAAACAATAATCAATTAAACATAAAATTAATTTAACTTTTAACATACCATCTCACCTGTAGGTCACAAAACGTCTTCGATCCACCCGTGTGATTGATCCTTTGAGCTGCCCGGATCCGGTGTTCCTTTGGGATAGAGCCCGCAAAATAAATGAGTAATTATACAATACCCTCATAGAAAAAAAAAACAGAACTATGATTAATTAAAAAACATACCCGTGCCTCGCACTCCTCCTATATTGGACAAAAGCTACCTAGTGATTTGGGTCCACGCCGTGCTCGGGACGTTCTCCATCGATTCTTTGCGAGGCATAGTTGAATCTCCATTCTCGGGGTGTAGAGACGACCCCTCCGACTCTTCCACGCTTCTCCCATTTTCAACTTTACATACTTGATGATTGAATATTATTACACTTATTTGTATCTCTTGGTGAATAAATTTAGGATTATTTAGTTAATAAATAATGGATTTTATTACTTAATTGGGCTTTGAGCTTTTAATTGGATTTGATTCATTCTTTATGATTAAATTCCATATTTATAGTGATTTAGTATTTTCACCATAACTTTTGATCTAGATATCCGATTAGCCTGATTCTTCTTTCCTTTTTTAGATGATTCAGAGAACTACAATTGTTATAAAGACTCGGAAGGCTGATTCAGACAAGAAGATGGACGAAATTGGAGCTAAAGGCAGACCCATTTTTCGGGATTTTTATTCTGCTCGAATTTTGTAATAAAAGACCATTTATTAGAGGTTTCCTATTTTTAGAGGTTTCCTATTTTTGGGCCAATCTTGTAGCCCTAGTGTTTCCTATTTATAGGTTATATTAGATGGCTAAAAACATATTCTCAATTACGTTGAATAGGATTTCTTTTTGGTTTTCTTCTTCATCTTTTCTTTCGTGTTTTGCTTAGCCATGCTTGGCTAAGCTTCGTGGTTAACCCAATGTGAGGATTCCATGATTCATCCAGAGAACTTGTGCTTTATCGGTGATTTAACTCGTTTCTATTTTCATCTTATCGGATCCGATTTGGAAATAGTTCGAATATTAGATTTAATATTCGGTTTGGTTTATCCCAAGGACTGAATTCGAACTAGGTTTTAAGTTTTACTGTGCGATCATATTCTAGGCGATCGTCTAGTCGAGGGATTTTCTGGGCGAATGCAGAGATCTCGGTTCGTCGAGCCAAACGTGGGTTATTTATATTTTGTTCAATGATGGAAGTCTCTCGGAATCCGAATGTTGGGTTGATCAATTTTAATCTTCTTCTTCTCATTTTCTTTTCTTTGTTTCATTTAAATTGCATTTCTATTTTAGTTTATTAATTTAAAAATCCAAAACCAATCCCCCTTGTTTTCATTGCATTTGCATGACATTTAGATTACTTAGGATTCAATAAAAGGCTCCTAAAAAAAGAGAGAACGATCCTAGGTTTGCCTATACGCAATCCTTGGTTAATTGTTGATTGTGGACCCCGAGGCTAATGACAAAAGGTCTTCATCAAATGGCGCCGCTTCGGGAGCTAAGTAATTGGCTCCCTAGGTGATTTAATTGTCAAATTCACTTTTGACAAGGGGTTTCTCGTGTGAAGCTTGTTAGTTTTGCATTTTTTTTTATTTTTCATTGCATATAGTTTAGGATTTTTGCATTTAAGTAGTTTGCATAGCACTCATTGCATCATTGCATTGTCTTGACTTGGTAGCTTCTGTGTGGTGTGTTTGTATAAAATTCGATATGATTTTGAGCTTATTTGTTTGATTTCACCATGTCTCCAAGTTAATTCATAGCATACTTGCATATTTCATCATTTTTGGCAAAAAAATAAAAAAATAAATCTTCTTTTCTTTTTCACTTGCATTTGTATTTTATTAGATTCCTTTTCTTAATTTTTATAGTTAGATAGTTATCTTGTGGTTCACTCGGGAATTAATTGCATTGAAATTTCATGGCTTGGTTTTATGGCAATCATAATCTACCTTTCAGTTCTCACTCTTTTGTAGGTAATCAAGAATGTCATGGTCCTTTCCACCACCTATTACATGAACCATACCACCAACCTCCATTTCAACAATATCATCAACCCTCTCACTTACCATACTATCCTTCATTCCATCCCACTTCAGGACCATGTCATCCATCTCATGAATCCCAATACCCATTTGACCCACCTTATGATCCTCATTCTCAACCATGTATGCCCAACCAAGATCCTTCATTTTGTGAAGTCATTGGAGATCACCAAAATCAAATGGCTTGGGCTGTAAATGAGGAGTGGTCACTTAAGGACAACTTTCATCAACTAATGGACTCTCGTTTAGAATGATGGAACAACAAGTGAAATCGTATGAGAGATTAGGAGAAGAAATTGAGCAGCTAACACAAGTGTTGAAAATGAAATTTCAAGGAAATCCTTCTCTCATGGTCACACATGCACAAGAAGTGAAGCAAGTACAAAAGTGCATTGAAGAGTCATCTCTCCCATTTGGTAATGATTCTATCCTTATAGAAGTAGACTCTCCTACTACTTTGGCTAATGAAGCAAGTCATGATTTGAGTGATAATGAGGTGGACGAGGAAATCATTGTTGAATCCCCTCAATTGTTTGGAAATGTAATTGCTCAACCAATTGGCTTTAGTAGTAGTGATTCGACTGTACTTATTGATGAGTGTGTTCCTATTTCTTCATGTGATGCTCTAATCGATGAAAATGCTTCCCTTCATAGTACTATGGATGAATGCGATAAATTGAATGACATATTTGCATGCTCTTGTGAGGAATATCAAATGTGTGTCGATTGTTATCATGAAAAATGTCATTTACTTGTTGAGCTTCAAAAGAAAGCATTTAGTGAAGTGGTTGATTCTACCATTGATCAAAATGCACCCTCTTGTACTATTGATGATAGTAAGCATGTCAATTTTGAAAAGATTGAATCAAGCATGGATGCCAATGTTGATGATGATGTTCTTACTGAATGGTATGCTGATTGTCTAGATTTTTCATCTCGTGAGTGAATCTGTTGTATGTGATTGTTCGATTATGAATGGTGACTGTTGGCACCGAGATTACCGCATCGATTTTGACTTGCTTGAGGAATCGATGTTGATTCGAATTTGATCTGCATTCTAATCTTGATGTGCATCCTGAATACATACTTACTTCGGATTTTGCTAATCATTGTGAGACCATTGTGAGTGAGAAAGATCATAGCCTAGAATACCAAATGCATAGAATTCCCATTGGATTACCTCCTTATAGTCTTGTTGGTGACAAAGATTCTGAAATTTTGATTGATAAAATCCTGCATGTTGATGAATCTTTTCAACAATTACTTTCTTGTGATTTGCCACCTGATTTAGAAAAACAAGATAATTGTTTTGAATCTTTACACATTCCAGGTGGTGATGATTTGAAAAATTCGCTTCATTCTTCCACTCTTTCCCCTTCCATCTCTTGTGATTGCAACAATGATGTGGTGTACTCCAACACTAAGTTGGATTCCACACCTTCCATTTTGCAAGCACAAGAGAATGTTCACAATATGATTGGTTGCTTGACTCCTACTGATGGAAGTATCATTGATTTCCTTGGATGTGATACTTACTTGGAGAGTTTGGAACTTAACATGCCCTTAATTCACTCAAAATCTCTCCATGTCTCTATTTTTGGATGGGATACTGCTATTTGCTTGTCTTATTTGCGGGAACATTCTTGGAAAGGTTGTCGATGGAACCAACATCCGCCGTACATTCTTGAACCTCTTCCAATCGATCCGAGCCACCTCCACCAAGGAAATTCAATGTGGGAGAAGATGTTTCAAGGGAAAAATTCATGATTCTCATCGGAGATGAGAACTTCTCCTTCAAGCGACTCAAGATACTCTAACAAAGGTTGTCTCTTTCCTTATTTATTTTCTTCCGAATTCATATATTACTTGGGCTTAATTGTTGTACGATGAAGATAAGTGTGGGGGAGGGACACAATTCAAAAGTAGAAAAAAGTAGAAATAATTTATTTTAGTAGGTAAAAAAAAAAAGAGTTTTTATGAATAACACACTCTCTTTCTATAATTGCTCTACCTCTCCGGTGAACTTTGACATCTTGGTTTTGATGGATCCTTATGTTTGAGGCTGAATTTCTCGGACTCTTGGATTATATTTCTTGTTAGTTAATTTTGGGATGTTGATTGCATGATTCGGTATTCACCTTTGTGAGATTTTGGGCCTACATGAATAGAATTCATATTTTACCATTCTTTCTTTCATGTGTGCATCCGCTCATGATTTGTGTTCTCTAGAACTTGCTCATTTTCTTTTTGAAGCTAAATTTTTCACTTACGTGCATAAGTATGATGGAAGCTTGTTTTCTTTCTTTCATTTTCCCACTTTGGCCAAATAGCCTTCCCCTTACATTATATTCCCTTTGCTAGCCCCTTTGTGCCTTCTTGACTCATTCTTTTCTAAGCCACATTACAAGCCTAAGCGTAAAACCATTTTATTCCGTACCTTGAAAATTTATTGAGCATTGGTTTCACCTTGGTTTTGTGTTTCAGTGTGGGGATTGCCCAGTGTGCAACATTTTAAGTGTGGGGGAGTATGAGTATTTGATTTTGATTTTGTGCCATTCATCATTGGCATTAATGTTGGTCATTGTGATTCTATACCAAAAAAAAAAGGTACAAAAAAAAAGTACAAAAAAAAGGGGAAAAAAAGAAAAGAAAAAAAGTACAAAAAAGAAAAAAAAAGAAAAAAAAGGAGAAAAGAAAAGAAAGAAAGAGAGAGGGGGAAGCAATGTAAAGAAGGAGAAATAAAAAGAAATGATATTGAGATGATTTGTTATTATTAATTGATGTTCTTTGAATTTCTTGGGTGCTTAGCCTATCATATCCATACTTATTCACACCTATACCCTAGCCCCATTACAACCTTCAATAACAAGCTCTCTTGATTTTTGCATGCATGTGTTATAAGTAGTGGAGAAGTAGAAATTGAGCAAGCTTTTGGTAGAACAATTTTCTTGAGTAGAATTTGAGCGATACACTTGTTTACCCTATACACTTGAAAGATTGATTGAGGGCATCCTTGAGAGACCATCTTGTGTGATTAGTATCATTGATTGAGATTACCAGGATTTGTAATTGGAGATGAAAGGATTTTGGTCTTGATTGATTGGTCTTTTGAAGCTTTGTGTCCCTTGCTAAATTTTTGCATTGTTAGCAATTGTTAGAAAGGAAGAGTTTTTCATTTTAGTTTTTTCTTTGAATTTTGCTCAGGAGTGCAAAAAGATAAGTGTGGGGGAATTTGATGATTGAATATTATTACACTTATTTGTATCTCTTGGTGAATAAATTTAGGATTATTTAGTTAATAAATAATAGATTTTATTACTTAATTGGGCTTTGAGCTTTTAATTGGATTTGATTCATTCTTTATGATTAAATTCCATATTTACAGTGATTTAGTATTTTCGCCATAACTTTTGATCTAGATATCCGATTAGCCTGATTCTTCTTTCCTTTTTTAGATGATTCAGAGAACTACAATTGTTATGAAGACTCAGAAGGCTGATTCAGACAAGAAGATGGACAAAATTGGAGCTAAAGGCAGACCCATTTTTCTGGATTTTTATTCTGCTCGAATTTTGTAATAAAAGACCATTTATTAGAGGTTTCCTATTTTTAGAGGTTTCCTATTTTTGGGCCAATCTTGTAGCCCTAGTGTTTCCTATTTATAGGTTATATTAGATGGCTAAAAACATATTCTCAATTACGTTGAATAGGATTTCTTTTTGGTTTTCTTCTTCATCTTTTCTTCGTGTTTTGCTTAGCCATGCTTGGCTAAGCTTACGTGGTTAACCCAATGTGAGGATTCCATGATTCATCCAGAGAACTTGTGCTTTATCGGTGATTTAACTCGTTTCTATTTTCATCTTATCGGATCCGATTTCTGGAAATAGTTCGAATATTAGATTTAATATTCGGTTTGGTTTATCCCAAGGATTGAATTCGAACTAGGTTTTAAGTTTTCTGTGCGATCGCACGGTGGGACGCCGTTGTTCGGACATATTCTAGGCGATCGTCTAGTCGAGGGATTTTACGGGCGAATGCGAGATCTCGGTTCGTCGAGCCAAACGTGGGTTATTTATATTTTGTTCAATGATGGAAGTCTCTCGGAATCCGAATGTTGGGTTGATCAATTTTAATCTTCTTCTTCTCATTTTCTTTTCTTTGTTTCATTTAAATTGCATTTCTATTTTAGTTTATTAATTTAAAAATCCAAAACCAATCCCCCTTGTTTTCATTGCATTTGCATGACATTTAGATTACTTAGGATTCAATAAAAGGCTCCTCGAAAAAGAGAGAACGATCCTAGGTTTGCCTATACGCAATCCTTGGTTAATTGTTGATTGTGGACCCCGAGGCTAATGACAAATGGTCTTCACCAAATACCTCTTTGCGTTGGCTCGCAGTTTAAACTTATTCTATATCATAAAATAATTAGTAATTAAGTAATAATTAATTAAGAAACAGATAACTAAATTAACCACAATTTACCTGCACAACATCCTCAAACGCCTTGTCCTTGGTCTCCTTCGGGATCTTTTTCCAATTCTGGAAAAAGATTCCCGCCAAATTGTGACAGGTATCGGTTCAACAGGTGACCACCACTGCCGATCGGCTGGTCCGTGTCCGTGTTCAGGGGACTATCACGCGGTAGCCGTTCTCGACCGAGGATGTGAACATCCAGCGTCCTCCTACTGATGTTCCCATATTCATCTGCACAATTATAAAAAAAAAATTGTTGTATTGTACTTACATAAATTTTCACACGTCAGGAATTTAAATTTTATTTTTTGCCAATAAACTACTTATACTTACCTTCGATATCCACCTTAAATCCGGTGGAATGAGAAGACGACGGTCGGGGGTACCCTTGTTCCCACTCGTTGTCCTCGTAGAGAAACCGCTCCGCCTCCGCTATGGGAATCTCAATCTCGATCTCGTCATCATCACCATTGAGGATGTCCTCGCGGCGACTTGCGCCTCGTTGTCCACCTACGGTCTCTTGTAGGGTCACAGGGTTTTGTTGGGATCCGTACAACGCAGCGGATTAAAATTTCTACGAATCCCATCCCGAGGATCACTCGGGTGCGTTTAAATCAAGGCTAGTGAATCCGGATATTACCTTTTAGAATTCGTCCCCTTCTCGTTCTTCCTTGAACAGGTGGGCTACCTCCTCGATCGCCAGAAGACGACTCTTAGAATCCTCTTCCCTACTCGGTATCCACACGAACAATCCTCGTTCACGGCTATGGCAGCGTGCTAGCGCCTCTTTTACGTCTCTCTCTGTTTTTCGCTCTAGGGTTTCTCGCGGCTTTTTAGAATACGCTCGACTGAAAGTCCCGTAGGTTTTCTAAAACACGTTCGTATTTAATGCAAAATTAATCGTATTAATTTTGAATTCAAACTTTAGATCTGGATTAAATATATATTAATTAAATCTATCCGATAGATCTAATATAATAATATTTATTTAATCGAATTAAAAGCCGGATCTGAAATTTTGAATTCGAATCTAGATTAAAAAAATAATTAATTAAATCTATCCGATAGATTTAATCCAACCTATTTATTTAATCCAAATTTAAAAGCCTTATGATTTAATTTATCTCAATAAATTAAATCGGAGAAATGATATCTATCTATTTATTTAAATCTAAATTTAAATTAAATAGACAATAATATCTTTATTCGAAAATTAAATGAGATACAATATCTCTGTTTGTTTTAGATATTTAATTTATCAAATAAATTAAACATAAAACAAATAATATAATAATAATATTTTAATCTCAATTAAATAATATCATTATATTATTTTCGAATTTAAATATATATATATATATATATATTTACCCTGCATTAAACTCGTATTCATTAATCTCGATTAATGCGAGATTCAATGAATTTGGACACTTTTACCCGTGTTGGATTATTCTTGCGTGCGACCCGCAGCCCATGAGATTGGCGGTGGGCCAACACCGTGTCAACCCACAAATTGCAAGCGGCCTCTAGCAAGACATTGCGACTACCCAACTCACATGGGGATCAATGACACGATACACCTATCGTACAACCATGTCACGTCCCTTTTGTCACGCGATAATTTGGTCAAGGATGAGGCATGGATAATGTCAACTTCCTTTTCTTGACCATTACTTTCTCGATTCTCGAGTAGTCTAATAAGTGAAATGGAAACTCCTTTCCATCACAAGTATGGCCATACATTTCTTAGACTCACTCATCGAGGGCCCAAAGATTATCTCTCTACGAATGTGAGGGACAAATTCCATCTTGAGCATTCACGTCCCTCCGCATGAAAACCACTGATCCCGATCCAAGCCTTTATCATCACCCGGTCAAAGGTGACTTTTGACTAGGTCAAAGACCAGTGATTCATCATGTAGGAATCCATGATGATCTCGAGGTCATAGGCGTTGTGACGCGGTTATACATGAGATAAGCTTATGACTTAATCCATGTAGCTTTCTCATAGTGGGTGGCCCAAAGACCTTGTACTCTTACAAGTGCCCATGACTTTGATTGTATCTCCATACCTCATCAAAGTCAAACTGGTCTTAATTCATCTTCGCTCCCGCGTAGATGACCGACCAGGGACATTTAGGATAATCCTTAAGATGTATCCAGGGATGCAGTTATCAATACGAACATGCAGACGAAAATGATAACTAAAGAAAATACTTTAAATAACTCAAATATCCAAAGTACAATGAATTGCCCCTAGGGCATAATTTCCAACAGGTTTGGCATTGGCTCATTTTCAAAGAGCCCATCAAACTCATTCCCAACCTGAGGGGGCCGTGGGTGGACATTTATCGAGGGGGCTGAAGGGGGACATTTATCTGAGGGGGCTGAACGGAGACATTTAAAGGCCAATGCCCTCTCTTACGGCCTCCTCTACTACTACTACCCCTAATAGGCCTTTTCGGGGGTTCAACTACTTTCTCTTTTCCCTTGTCCTGAGAAACCATGATGTGAAAAGTAAAAGTACAAAGGTGAAAAGGTGAACAATAGCGCGTGAATTTCAAAAGTGAATATAAAAACCGCGTTTCGTAGCGTTAAACAAAGTAACCGTTACAAAATTAATCGTTTTGTAGCGGTTCAATAAAGACCGCTACCCCAACCGCGACAATTCTTTCACATTTGTCGTGGTTATGTGTAACCGCTACAAAATGAACGACCATTCAAATTACGTAGCGGTTCTTGAGGTAGACCGCTACAAAATAATTAATCGTAGCGGTGATTTGTGTAACCGCTACTAATTTAATAATTTTTTTTTTAAAAAAATCCAAACTAATTAGTTTAGCGATAAACTAATTAGATTGGAATTTTTCCTTATTCCAAAAAATATTCTCAATTGTTTTCTTTAAATCGGGAATAACAGGTTTATTGAAATTTCCCTAAAAGAGTCGATCTTAATTAATTTAGGAATAATAAAATTTAGGAATAATAAGTTTACTGAAGATTTGGATTCATTATAGCCACCGATGTTCCAAGAAAAACTCACTGACTCATTTTGATCGAGATATTTTAACGAAACAACGGTGGCTATAATGGATCCAATCTCCGATGGCATGTTAGACATATTTAGAGGAGTAGAAGTCTTGAGGTCAATAGAATATCGAATGCGGATTGTCGAAGGAACCTTCTAGGCTTGAACGATGAGAAGACAGGACAAATATCTGCACCACTCATCTCCGAGATCGGTCTTTGCAGATATATGCCCGTCTTCTTGTTTTTGAGAACAAAGCCAAGAATGCTCTTTCGGCTGACAAAGCCGATTTAGAATATCTTTGAACATTATAATTGTTGTACGGATGGAATTGGCTATTTATAGAATAAAGTTTGTAGCGGTTATTCTGAGAACCGCTACCAAATTTGAAGTTTTGACACGGTCAACGTGTCGCTTTCTTCTAACCGTGACAAAGGTGTGTCGTTTCGTGATTTGGTAGTGGTTATTTTGACATAAACGCTACGAAACAACCGTGACGGACTTTGCGCCATAACGCGCCAAGGCTGGCGCCATATTTGTAGCGGTTGGGTTTTGTGAACCGTGACAAAAGCGAAGCAAAATGGTCAGCATTTTGGTGGCAATGCTTCCATTACTAATTTGTGGCGGTTTGGGTTTAAACCGCTACTAATTTGTTAATTTGTAGTGGTTTTTTTTTTTACCGATACAAGCTCACCGCGACAAACGTTACGTTTTTTTGTAGTGTCCTTTATTATTGTTGCGAGAGTATCAATAAGAATATAATTAGGAAAAGATTGGTAAAGATGAAAATTATGCTTTATATTTAGAACGAAGATCAACTCCCTAAATATATCTTATATTAAGGACAATAGGAGCATAATGTTATGTGAAACTAAAAGAAAGAGAAATAAAAAGTAAGGGCTTGTTTTACTGTGTTATCTATTTTTATGTCCTTAGAATAATTTAGCAATTTCTTAAAAAAATATTTTTTTTTTTTTTTTTAAAAAAAAATACTAATCTGTTTGAATCATTATTGTGAAAACATCTAAATTGATTAAGTGAACGGTTTAAAAATATATTTCTATGTTTATATAATTATTTTTAATGAAAATACAATGTTTTTGGCCTCTTTAATTTTTTATAACAAAACATAAAAAAGAGGTTCTAATTTTTTTAGGTTTACAAGAACAACTTTTAATTTTTTTTTTTTTTTTTTTTGTTAACACGTATCAAGCAAAAAGCACATTTTTCAATACTTTTTATTTTTTATTTTTTTAAATTAAAAATTGTTTTGAAAAAAAAAAAAAAGGAACATGTCTGAATCTTCTTACACCAATGGCATCATGCATGACCCGCTATCAATCTCAAAATCTTCAATATATCCCAATAGCCATTTTTCACCAGAACCAACAAGCTGGTTGAGATCAAATATCCTCTCTTCAAACCTATAAAAACATTAAAAATTCTTATGACGAACCCACACAGTAACAATAAAAACTAGAGACTCCTTTTTCATGATGCGACAAGAAATATTGATGGTTGTTCTATTATTATTTTTAAAAAAATCTATGGTGGTTGTTCCATTACAATATGATTACTGTATACATGTTGGCTCGTTTCATGCAAAAGCAAAAGGGAACTCATCTTCTATTGTTTTCCCAACACTTTATGAACTTTTAGAAATAACTTGATTATTGCATAACACACACAGTCCATTTGCTTTTCTCACCTCTTTAAGAGTAAGCCATTACTTTATAGACTTTAGAGTTCATACAAAATAATATAATTAACTCAAGGCCACGCATTCCTTCAATTCATACTCACTTAACATTTCTTTGGTTGACCTTCATAACAAGGAACGCGCGTAATTGTTAGATCCACATATTTGATCCAAGTGGTTACCATGGGTTTTGATGATAACAATATATATTAAAATTATTTCAATTAATATAAAACCAACAAAATACTCAAAAGGAAAGATATACTCCCTCAAGTCCTTATTATAAGAGATATTTACCTAATTTAATTAGATTAAGGAAGTTAGTTAAGATAACATGTATTTTCTAAAATATCCTATAGTCACACTCCTTAACTCCCTCTCCTCCATAGCTCATGTCAATATACACCAATTGGACAAATTGCTTAAGAAGGAATTAGTTTTCGGCTTATCCAAACTCTCTGATCTTTCAAAAATGATTTGATTTGTGATACTTGTCAAAATGGTAAGTAAACTAAATCCTCCTTTAAATTAAAAAGTGAAATCACGACTGATTGACCACTCCAACTTCTCTATATGGATTTAGTTGGATCAGCAAGGGTTAAAAGCCTCGATGGTAATCTATATATCCTTATTACAGTCAATGATTTCTCTAGATTTTTTTGGACTACCTTTCTTTCAACAAAAAATGAAACTGTAATGCCTCTAATTCTACATCCATTATGATGTCCATTTATGTTCCTTTATCTCTTATTAATCTAATTAGTGTGTGTTAGTTCTCTATGTTTTGATGATAACAGACAATTGTAAAAAAATATAGACTTGATGATTCAAGTCACTTAAGTGTGTGTTTAATGACACTTAAGTGAATACCTTTCATTTCAATTAAATCTTGAATCAGAGAATGCTTTAATATGTCTGCCATAGACACACTCGAGTTATGTTTCAACAACTCGAGTTAGTGCTTTAAAATCTCTATCAAAACAACTTCCAGTTTTGACTAACTCGAGTTAAGTCTCTATGACTAGAGTGAAAGCCTTTGTATAACTCTTGAATCAATGGTATCAACTCGAGTTCCCAGCTCAAGACTCAGGTTGACTTGGTGAGTGCTTAATCTTATCCTTTCAAACTTTAACTCCCGTGCTCAAATATCTTTTTCAAGAGTCCAAATGTTCAAACTCGAGTTAATATTGTTTGACTCAAGTTATTCAGTAGAGTTAACATTTCTGCACTTGAGTATAGATTGTTCAAAATCTCTTTCAATGTATTTCTCAATCTTATTTGTCAACAAAAATCTTGAAAACTCAAGTTATAATTTTGTGCACTTGAGTCATCTGTTAGAGTTAGCAATTCAAAACTCGAGTGCCCTTTACTTAAAGTCTTTTTCCAATATAACTCGAAGTCTACATTTTTTAACGTCTAAGTTTTTAAAACGGATGTTAAAAGTAAGGAAAAAAATTACAACAATGCCATAGCCTACGTTTTAACGTCTACATTTTTTAAAACAGACGTTAAATTCCTATTTTTTAGTAGTAGCTGAAATATTTTTTCAAGATGCTAAAATAACTTTTCAAGATCGTGAAGTATTTTTTGAGTACCAGCCAGTATCCTAAAATATCTTTTTAGTACGATAGTATTCCAAATATTTTTTTTTTTTTTAGAAAAAAAAAAAACACATGTTTTGCCCCAAAGCTACGTGTAGCGGATGGGAAGCTCAGAGAGAAGCTGGATCCAAATATTAAGACCTAACCTCCGCCACTTCATGATGCTTTCATAATCAAAATCTGGCATTAATCATAATGCAAAGTTTGTCACTCAATTTTTGACAACCCAAACCTTTATAGCTTGTTTTCATCGATATGAATAAAACAGAGAATATGTAAAAACTCTAAACTTAAGAGAAACAAAGAGAAAACTTGATAAAAACACAAAGTCAAATCAATTAGTATACAACAGGCATATATGCTAGGTAGTTCATCGAACCATCTAAAACACAATATAAGGCACAATTTGAACAAAATGAATGGATTGAAAATGGACGACAAACAACACCATTCAAGATTCGACGCAAAAAATAGAGCATCTAACAAAGCAAAAAATAGGAAGGAAAATAAAAAACAAATAAAATATCTCAAATTTTAACCGAATGAAACAGATGACAAATAAAAGAGAGCACTAAGAAACAGAACATAAGAACACTACAATGGAATTATCCATTCAAAATTTTCAACAAAAGAAAGCACCAGGAAATAGATCTCCGGTATCCTCATCATCGCCTGCGGGGGGCTTCCTCCTCTTCACGGTGCTCGGGATCATTGCTCGACATATTGTTTAGTAAGGGGAGGGAGAGAGAGATGTAGATCTGCAACCGAGATCTTCAACCGGTGGCAAACGCAGATCTAGAGGCTATGCAGCATGCTCGTAGTTCACAACAAAGGATGAGTCAGAGTCGAAGTCGCTCACTCCGCGATAGCAAACCTCCTTGGTGGCAAAGGGTAGGGCCATTGGGTGCGGCAACAGAGATGGGTGGGTCTCAAGACTTTTATTGAAGGGTTGTGTTTAGGATAGATTTGAGGGAGACGTTCGCATTGTTGGGTTTTGAAGAGAAAACTTTATATTTTTATGGAAAGAGGGAACAATAAAATGTCGAAAGCGCGAGATTGAAGTTGAGATATCAAAAAAAATTCGAGTTTCGGTGAGATTGCAGTTGAAATATCTAAAAGATTCGAGTTTCAACAACTAGTTTTGAAAAACCATTCGTTATAACTCAAAAGAAGAAATAAAATAAAATGGCACAAGGGAGAATGATATTGATATAGTTTTCACAGAGATATATATATATATATATATATATGGGAAAATGATTTATCTGTCTGTCCACGAGGATCTAAGCTTTCGTCAGTGAATCAAATACTACACCGTTTTACACTTTCCTCTGCCTCCCTTTAATTATCCATTTTCCCCATCACATACGCGCGCACCAAACAATTATCTTCTTCCCTTTGCCTCCCTTTCTTACGCGCGCACCAAATAATCCTAATTTTTTAGCATTTTGTGTTCTCTGTCCTGGGCTTGCTCCCCTCCCCTCATTTGTCAAACTTTCATTCTCTCTCTCAGCGTTTTACTCATAGCTGAAATGAATAAAATGAAAGGTGTGGGTGGGTAAATATTTGACGTGAGAGGGAAGAGTCACAAAAACAACGTTTGATTTCTTTGCCCAAAATTTCTTTTATTAAAAAAAATCATATTGTTTCATAATTTATATATGAATAGTATGATTTCTTTTTAAATTTTTTAGATTTTTTTAGTATTAATAATTTAATATTGATAATTGAGATTTTGAGTTTTAAAAGATAAGTTTTCCTTGCTTTTCTCAATTAGAGAAAAATACATTTAAAGATTCAAATTTGAAGAATTAAAGAAACATTTTTTAATTTGGAAAAAATCAAGTGAATTATTTTAGTTGACTCATTAAGATTAATTAATTAGGGTATACCTTACTGCTGTCTGGTCATATATATCTCTTCATTTTTTGTTATATTGCCTAAAATAAAGTAGGGGCCAGATGTAAAAATTATATTTTAAAATAACTTGATACAATAATATTTCGCAACATACCATAACTATAGAAAAATTAGGATTATTTGGTGCGCGTGTAAGAAAGGGAGGCAGAGGGAAGAAGATAATTGTTTGGTGCGTGCGTACGTGACGGGGAAAATGGATAATTAAAGAGAGGCAGAGGAAAGTCTAAAACGGCGTGGTATTTGATTCACTAGACGGGAGCTTAGATCTTGTGACAGGATAAATCATTTTCCCTATATATATATATATAAGAGATATATTGTTTAATTTATTAAATTTAATTAGGGTATGCATAGCAACCATTCTCGTTCCCCAACACTAATTCTAGGATGAAACAGTTTTTTTTCTCGATTAAATGCAGGAAGAGTTCGAGAATCAAAATTATGTTTGTTAACTCATTTTATTTTTACTTCGAGAATTAAAATTACGTTTGTTAATACATTTTATTTTTATTCCGTAAATTAGAATTACCTAATACAATACAAATCTATTTCTTTATTTTTTGTTTATAGATTTCATCAATTGTATCATTCTGCAGTCAAATTTAAATAGAAGAGATACAATTTCCTGTGTCTGTTAACAGATTCTATGACCGAAAAAAAGAAGAAAAAAACGAACACAATTTCTATAACTTAGTATTACTGATTTATTAAGAAACAGCTTGTCCAAGTTATTTCTCCCAGACTCATTCGGCTAAAAAGTGAAATCATAAAAGAATGTAGATAGCCATTAACAGGACAAGCCATGAATGCAGTAAGCTTCTTTATACAGGAAAACCAGACCATCTTGTAAATCATTCCCTTCAGAAACTGCCATTCCTATTGCTCCTCCTATTCTTGCATCTCCAACACCTCTATAATACAACCTCCAACCATCACCTGCATTAGAATCCACTGAATTTGTCGCTGTCAATTGGGTTTTTCCTTGTACAACATGCTCAAAATGTGCTGGCTAACATCATCAAACTTAAAGAAATGTTGCTGAGAAATCTCAAGAACTTGAAGACTCCATTACTATGTTGGGATCCATGAAAAGAGTGTTGATTCAGCATAGCTAATGAGATGATATATGAGATACTTAAAAAAACTCTAGTGACAATGACAACAAAAACAACCAAAAAGAGGGATGATCCACCAAAGGACTTGGGATTTCCAGATAGAAAGAACTAGCTATTGATGTAGTAATCCATTTAAGTCAGTAAACAGAAGGCTACAAGTCTAAAGTGGCGGCAGCTTGATCCTCAGGGATCAATGTATTACAAGGATGACAAGACAATAATCCTGCATTATCATTAGCGTCTCATCTCTACAACTGAAAGAGACGACGATTGGTGATCGTGATGGTGTCAAAAAGATATGGTGATTTTGAAGTTGATAAAGAAGCTAAAGCTAAATTATAAACTATAAACACTCGATTTCAAATGGTGTCTTCAAGGGGAAATCAACTGGAAATAGTTCAATACAGGATCAAGTAGGTTGAGAATTCACTCAGCGGTTTCGTAAGCTTGGAGAGCCTCACCGGTTAACCAGCAAATCCTCCATGGCTGATAGACCTTGGCTCCCATTTCCTCATAAAACTTGATGGCATTGATGTTTCAATCAAGCACGACCCACTCCATCCTCCCAAACCCCTTCCTTCTGTAACACTGTCTCACAAACAAATCCTCAACATAGAACCCAGGCTTACCAGTAAGCGTGGGGAAATTGGGAAAGAAGAGCACAAATCCAGCAACCACAACATCATCGCCTTCCGATTTGAACTGGAAGGGCTCAGAATTGAAGAGAGTGGAGGCCAGAGAGGACTCGGTGGCAGAGAAGATATCGGTAAGGCACTCGAACACTGCCATGCATCTAGTGGATGACTTTGTGTATGCGAGGGACGTCTAAAGGGGTGGCCAGGCGAATGCTGGAGAATAGAGGGCGGCCCAGCAACGTCGACTCCGGTGATGCTTCCACCGACACTGGAGTCAGCGGCAGTGGTGGTGCAGCGGCAGCCATTGATGGAAAGATGAGTTGGTGATGGTGCAAAACAAAAGGTGAGTTTTGAAAGTTGAAAAGTGATTTTTATTTTGTGCCCTGGAATAGAGAAGCAAAAATTTTCTGATTCTTTTTTTTATTCCCCAAAGAGAAAATAAACCGGTGTGGGAACAAAAAAAAAACCGGATTTACCAAACATAATTCCTATCTATTTTTGTTCCGGGGAACAAAAAATTAAACCGGATTTACCAAACATAATTCCTATCTATTTTTGTTCCTGGGAACAAAAATTTAGAAAAAACTCATTCTGGGAGCGTTACGATGCACACCCTAAGAAATAGCTATAAATATGAGATATATAAAATCACACATATATATATATATATATAGAGAGAGAGAGAGAGAGAGAGTTTAATTTATTAACTTTAATTATTAGAAACTAACTAAATGAAAATACGGACAGATTTCTTCTCTTAACTTTCAAAATTCTAGGCTATATACATATTAGGAAATAGCTATAAATATGAGATAAAATTATAGTGGTCATATAATCTTGATGCTTTTATTCTAACAATAAGTAGCACTAATTTTTTGCAAAATAAAATTAAATAGTGTCTCAAAATAAATAAAATAAAATAACTGGTGTCTAAGATACAAAGGCAAGTTTTTATAAAAAAAGGTTGTTGAATCACAACATTTAAAGTCTGCTCTTTAAAAATGGACATTAAAAGTAAGGCAAAAAAAAAAAAAAAAAAAAAACGTCTACATTTTTTAAAATGGGCGTTAAAAGTAAGGAAAAAATTACAACAATGCCACAACCTACGTTTTAACATCTACATTTTTTAAAAAAGATGTTAATTGGGGGTTGTTAAATTCCTATTTTGTAGTAGTAGCTGAAATATTTTTTCAAGATGCTAAAATAATTTTTCAAAATCATGAAGTATTTTTTAAGTACTAGATAGTATTCTAAATTATCTTTTTAGTAAGGCAAGTATCCAAAAAATAATAATATAATATTTATATTTATATTTAAAAGCACATATTTTGCACCAAAGCGCACGATGTAGCGAGGGGAAGCTCGGCAGGAAAGAGAAGGATCCAAATATTAAGACCTAACCTCCATTGCTTCATGATGCTTTCACAATTTGTCACTCGGTTTTCGACAACCCAAACCTGGATAGCTTGTTTTCATCGATATGAATAAAATAGAGAATATGTAAAAACTCGAACATAAGAGAAACAAAGAGAAAACTTGATAAAAACACATAAAGTATAATTAATGATAAGTATATATTTTATGATTAAATAGGTGTGTATTTTATGAGAGTTAGTTGGATTTATTGATATTATATACCTATTTAATTATCTTTTATATACTTTACTATCATTATAGGAAAAAAAGATATTTTGATATAAAATTAACTTATTTCCTATTATATTTTACAGAAATATTAGGCGATTTAGAAATAAGTAGAAAAAGCAATTAAGAGGATATGCAATCAGCCAAACTCGGTGGTCCCAAACAAGAAAAATAGAAGCAAAATCAATTGCGTGATCGGTGGAGTATATGACAAGATATAAGATATCTTTTTAATAAGAAAAGGAGAATCAGTGACGCACGGCCTAAATTATATTTAGGTTATATATATGAAGAAAAAGGCGATGGAGGAGAGGAGGAGACGCAGAACAAGAAGGAACAAAGAAGCGAGAGGAGTAGCGGTGAGCGTTTCGGTTCTCTTCATCATCCCCACAAAAGGACGAAAGTTTCAGTTCTCTTCATCATCCCCACAAAAGGACTAAAGGATTTCGTGGAGGCGACGAAGAATCTTTCTTTTCTCTCTCTCTCTATTCTTGGAACCGAGTTTCATCTTTTTCTTATGGATTTCATTAAAGCCATGTGTGGCTAGTTGGTTGAATTTGTTTGGGTTTTAGAGATTATTCCCACTTGTTAGTTTTGCTTAATTTTATTTGAGTTTATTTAATCCTATGTTCATTGCTATTGCTTATTGATTGATCACCATTAAGCATGTTTTGGGGATTTAGGGTTGAACTTGGAAGAGGAAATCCTAAATTGACTTTGGGATTAAATAATATGGAATTAGGTTTAAATTTAATGAGGAATATAGGCATATACCTAGAAGCTTAGTATAATCAAATTAGAGTGAGCCCTTAAAAAGCATCTTATTTAGTTGTGTGAGGCATCACATAATTGATTAAGATAGATAGATAAATGGACCGGAAGGCATTTATAGACATTAATACTAATTAGGGTAAGTCAAAATTAATTTAGTGGGGATAAAATCTAGGAAACAAATAAGGGATTAGTGACTCTAGGTTGCTCGTTTGATTAGTGGTAGGTTGTTTATTTTAATTTTAGATTTTCTTTTCTTTTCTCTTAATTAAATTTAATCTGATTTGCTCAACTTAAACGAAATTGTAAAATTAATACTCAACTGAAGTTTGTGATACTAAGTCCTCATGGGAACGATACTTTTCTTGTCATTTTATTACTTTATTACTTACAGCCTGTGCACTTCTGGAGTTTTAAGCTATAAAGTTTTGATCTATCAATCAATAGTGTCCAAATCTACCTGGCGCCGAGGGTCATGAACAACCTTCTTCCATGCTTCAATGAGTTGTAAATCAGAGGCAGCGACAGCAGGGAGCTTCGTCCAGAAACGACGGGACCTGGCAACAGCGAAAGTTTTTCATTAGAGCTTCATGTACGCTTTCATCTGCTTTCATAGTTTCGTTTAAGCTCTGATTCCAAAGTCGATGAGCGAACTGTTGGTTTCATTGGAGGATTTTGGGTTCTCTTCAATGGTTTCGTCGGTCGAAGATGGTAGATGGTTAATCAAAAGGAAGGGGTTTAAGTTTTGCTCAATCATAGTAGGGCAACGAATCAAAGGGATTAGAAGAGGTAGTAGACGGAGACGAAGAGAAAGAAGGCGGTGATCAACTTTCAATGAAAGTTTCCATAGGAGAGATTGGGCGTGGTGGGCAAGAGAGGTGGCAGAGGGAGGGAGGGAGTGAAAGTTTCCATAGGAGAGAGGAAGCATGAGAGAAGCAATTATTTTTAAAAAAAATATCAGCGCGTGGGACTCACATATGCGTCCGGTTTCATAAATTAGTGACTTAGATAAAATTGGTTCAATTTATAAAGTTTATGTGTATTTTAGCTCTTTGAAAATATTAATAATGTTAGATTTAAAAAATCATCATCGGCCAAAGTAGCCTTATTAACTCGGTGGCATGGGAGCTTGGCTCTCCTCCTCGTCCGGGTTCGAACTCTACCCCCTCCCCTATTATGTTTATTAAAAAAAAAAAAAAAAATCATCATCAGATGCATGGGTGGATGCAAGTGTTAGAGGAGGGATGTAAGTGCCCACCCTTGAATTATGTGGACTTCCAAAATTATGATGTATTTGATAGTATTGATAATAAAGTAATTATGATGGAATTTTCAAAAATAAGGCCTAAAAGAATGACATTATAAATATTTTTATTCTAATACACTTTTGTTATTAAAATATATGTCTTGAATTTATTAAGTGCACATCCTTCATTGTAATTTATGTAATCGCATTTCTAATAGGACTTAGCCTTGCTTTTCTAAATGATAAGTTTGTAAAATAACCTGCATTTCTCTTATTATATCATCGTATTCACTTCATTTCATGAATATTTTTTTCTTTTCTTGTTTATATATATATATATATATATATTTTAATACATTTAAAACTTTCCTTAAAAAAATATCAATCCCCCACTAATTATGCAGATATAACTAAAAAATTCTAGCTCTTCCACTGGTGCCTACCCTTCATTAAATTTCTAGATCCGCCCTTGATCAGAAGTCCAATAATCCTCAAACGTTTCATTTTATTAATAGAAACAGGATAAAGATTTACAAATAAGAGATGATGATCAAAACCAGGGTTCAATTTTAACGACTTGAACTTGAGGGAAATTATGGCGGTAAATATCATTTCCCATTGTACAATCAATACGCTGCTTCATGGTTGCATCTCCCAGTCGCCTATTACACTATGTGAACCACGAGCCATTAAAACCCAAATCAATGAGCGAGCAATCTGAGATTAAACATTAGAAATTCATGATTTTCCTGATTGCTCTTGAGTTACCTCCTATATTTCCTCATGAGACGTGATGTCAATAAAATCAGCTATCTGCTCTGCAATTCGTAAATTGAGTAAATTGCTTTCATACACTGTACTTCGCTCTGTTTCATTTGGAGGGACATAAACAAAAGAAATCTACTATGGAAAATCTTGTGTTGAAGATGAGATGGAAGCATGTATAACATTACTTGATGATGAAATGATGTTGACTACCATCGCTTTATCCCAAAACAGCGCTAGTTCACCACTTCTTTTGGTTCCACAATCCAATCTTCATTAAAACCACATCTGCGTCGAATCCGTTTGACATATCTCTGTTTCTTTTTCATCTCCATAATGAAGATAATTTGGGGTTTTTCTTTATTGCATAACTTCCTTGAGATTCTTAACTGTCAGGGAAAGCCCTAAACCCTGGCAGTTCCAAGAAAACAGACTCATGTTGGCAGCCATTGGCGGTTGGTAAAGAAGAAGAAGAAGCGTCTGGCAACGACGACTCTAAACCATTAACAGCATACTGGTGCGCAGGTTTTTTTACTAGGGATTTAAAATCATTTGACTTCAATTTCATAACGCGGGACTTATCCTTAATTCCCTTGCCTTTTCTGTTTCGAAGAGAGTTCTTTAGTTGGCAGAAGCTAACCAATTTCACATCAGGAGTTGTGACTGCTCCACTTTTAGATGGCATAAGTTCGTGTTCAGGATCTGTGAAGAGTCTTTGTTTCTTTGTAGGGTTAGGGCTCAAGTCATCTTCATTCTTTTTTCTTTTTGGTTGCCCATCACGTTCACCGGGACTTCGCTCTGACTAATCCGAATCCGACTCGCGTCGCACACCTGGCTTTGGTGGGACAGTCTCCCACCAGGAGTTTTTTACATTGACAAGGCTCGAACCCGAGACTTTGCTGAAGCGACACAAGCCGCTTACTACTTGTACCAACCCCCGTTGGTAAGTCATCTTCATTCTGTTCCAAAGTTCTTTTCATATTTATTCTATGAAACCTTTTAGTTACAGCAGATAACAGTGAGAGCCCAACAATAGGAACAATGGCCTTTTGGGCTTCCCCCACTTCCACAGAAAAGTCGACTCGTTATTTAGGGTTCACCTTTGGGTAGAGAGGAGTTGGGAGTTTGGAAGAGATTGGGTCCGGATTTGCACAATTCTCTTCATTATTGGGCTTCTTTTGGTCCACAATATCAGCGTCAGTTTGACTTGGGGAGTCTTGATTTTCCTAGACTGTAGAATTTTGTCACTAGAACTCAGGATCTCTTTGATAATAATCCCCGCCATCTTCGCTCGTTTAATGCATCTTCATTACAATTTAGCCCGTTGCTCTTCTCAGGCCCAAGAATCATGCTATGATCGGATTTCCCGCCGGAATATCTGTGTTTTCCTTTCCCAGAATTATCTCCACCGTCCCTGCCATTATGGCGTTTGCCACTTGCCGGCGATGACCCATTCTTTAGCAATCCTACGTCATCCCAGCCGTTCATACAGACTTCAATTGCTTCTTCAATTGTCTTAACATGAGCGGTACCCAACCAGTTGCCAAATCCTCCCCCTTCATCATCATCTTCCCTCTTATCAGTCTGAAACCTGCAATTTTTAGCTTCATGTCCAATCCTACCACAATCAAAGCAATGGTTCTGAAGATGTTCGTACCGTACTCTTACTCATGTCTCATGTCGGATCTCTCTTTGGTCTTGGTACCCAGAACCCGGTAATCAAAGGCTGTGCGATGTTAACCAGGACTCTAGTTCTGATTAATGTCCTCGTAAGTTTGTTCTGAATCTTTGGGTTTTCAAACATGGCCCCCTTGCCAATATTGCTTCCCAATTTGATAGCATTTTCACGATCGAAACCTATGTGAGGTAAACCATGGAATTGAACCCAGAAAGAACTCCACTTGAAATCAACTTCACTAAAGATCGTATAATCATCCCAGTGTTGAATATTCAGAAGAGCTCCCTGAATCAACCACGGACAACCTCTAAGAACCCTGCTGTATATCATTTCATCTATTGAAGCGCCTTCATTTTTTCATTTATAACCTATATTATTCTGTACATCTTAGATAATCCACTCCATGCATGTGGAGTTTGAGAAATGAGATATACTATCTCCGGTTCTAATTATAGGACAAAATTTATAGTACAAACTTTGTTATTTTTTTTACCAACAAAAAAACTTTGTTATTTCAATTTACACTACAAATTTTGTTTATAATTAGGACTAGAGGAAGTACTTCGTTAATATAGGAACTACTTAACTAATATAGATAAATTAAAAAAAATTAGTTTTCTCATCATTTTATTACTTATCACGATTGTCATACCATCAGCTTTAGAAGAAAACTGTTGAATGTAGAAAATGTTAGTTGGGGTTAGAATTAATATTTTTTAGGATAAAATTACAGAAAAGGCCTCCTAATTTCTGGACACTGCAAATCAATGGACAAAAGGACCAAAGAAAATTGCAAAAGATGGCCCAAAATGTTTAAAAATTATAGCCTGCCCACACACGTTTCAAACATTTTGAAAATGTCACGTTAGTCCCTGCACAGAACGCTTTGACCTTCTTCTTGGACACTTCATAACGTTTTCTCATCACTTTAATTATTACTTATCACGATTGTCATACCAACGGTAGACTCAGAATTTTATTGCAACATAACAAAATATCAGTACATCCACACCACATCTCAGCACATATACTAATTAAAACTGGCTCGCATTATTACACAACAAACACAATGGATTGGCAACACAGGAACCTACATGGACATTTTCTCATATTGAGGGATTACTATAGGACTTCTCACTCTGTGCTTGCCATCAGTCCAAGTCAACTCTCCAAATGAAGCCTCTGAAGTTTTGGATAAACGTGTTGCCTGCAAAATAACCCTATAGCTCTTCTGTTGGTTTGTCCTCTGAAAGGTCAAAGTTGTTGGAAGAACAACAACCTTAACTCCCTTTGGGGCTTTGACATTTGCCGTATATGTGCTTGGAGGCCCCACATTTGTTACTGTACGAGTAACATTTATAGGTTTCACACCTAGGTAAGGCACTGTGATAGAAGGGTAGTTGAAATCTTCTAGCCGATTAGACCTTGGACAATTGTATGGCCTATTAAAATTAATAAATTCAATCATTCGTTCCTCATAGGAAGACGCACATAACAAGTCGAGGTAATCAGAATGCTTCAGATCATAGACCAGCCCAGGGTCAATTGCAAGGTTGGGTCTCACAAAGCCTGTACCATAATGAAATGGAGTTGCTACTCGACCATCTTGTTCGTCCTGAATCTGTCTATTTGTATTATCCAGTGTGCTTGCTATAACAACATAGTTTTTTATACTTGTTTAAAAAAAAAAAAAAAAGACAATAGAGAAAGGAGATAGTAAACATGAAAAAACAATGATGGATGACATATATACCCGTGGTCATGATTGCTGACTTGATCATTGCAGGACTCCAATTCGGATGGCGAGTTTTGAGAAGACCAGCGATGCCGGCAACATGAGGACTTGCAATGGAGGTTCCTGATAGAACATTATAGTCAAAGCGACGTTTATCCGAATCGAGGTCAGTGGGACTTGCAGCAAATGAATAATCAGCAATTATATCCTGACCCGGTGCAGTTACATCAGGCTATAAACAAAAAACAAGAAAGTTAAAAATGATAACAATTGATGACTAGGTGGGCCAAGAGGTGTCAGTTGCCCCGCCATGCCTCCTGAGTTGCACCTTAATTTTCCTCAACTTCTCATATTCTTTTTTCCTATTTTTTTTAAATATTATATTCTGCATAAAATGATTGATATTTTGATATCTGATGTGTAAAATATTGTGTAGTTGTAAATTTTTTTTATGATTCTTCAAAGAAAAATTTCTTTAAAATTTTGCAGTTTTAAAAGAATTTAATGATCATTAGAAACAAGAAAAAAACACACAAGAAGTTGGGGAAAATTACAGGGCAGTAGAGGGGGCAGCCGAAACGCCAAATCCGAACGTGTGAGAATGGATGGTTTACCTTGAGGATTGAGGGAAGAATCAAGTTGGGTCCTCTTGATGAGAATGCAGAAACTCTTGGAGCTGGCCTTACTGGTATAAACGTTTTTGCACTATTCATGAGTGCAACTGGGTGCCTGCAATAGATATATGTAGAAAATGGAGCCCTGTCACTGAAAATATTTTGAGAACAATTCCAAAATGAATTGGCGTATAAGAAAGATGTATAATAATTATTACTTGGCTTTGAAGAAATACGTGCTCGTATTTCTACTCTTTTTCTTAGGATTCCTTTCAGGAAGATTGGAAGTATCAATAGGCTGAGGATCAGCTGTAGCTGTGTTCAATTCCTTATCATTTTCTAATATCATTCTCAATGCGCCTGCACGCTTTGCTTCTTGGCCCTTCTCCACAGGCCTTAGGCTCCTTCCTCTTAGGCATATTAATATGCAACCCCTTACTTTGCGAGGATCTAGTGTTCCCGTTTTGCAAAGCTGGCTGCAACAGGAACCAAAATGTACGTATGTCGTACGTATTCATATACTCTGAGTTTAACACTTAGAGAGAGCACGAATTGTGAAATTAATTCATTCTTACGCATCTTCAAATGTTGCGTTACGGAGCTTGACATTTCCAGCAATGACCACAGGAATTAACTTCTGAGATGTCGGACTTGCAGCAAGACTTGTTCCCTGATTATATCCATTGAAACAGTTTAAAGAAGGAAAAGTAACGGTCAAGGGGCAGGTCTCTAATGCTCCAATTCATAGTGCTCTCTAATGCCCTAACATCTCAAATGTTTTCTTTTCTTTTTCTGATAGATAATTAAATTTCACGTAGAATTAATCACATTTTAATATTTTATGGGCAAAAATATTATTTATGATTTCTTAATGAAAATTGTTGGTATTGTTTATTTGTTTTCCTGAAAATTATAAAAACAATTTCAAAACCTCACATTTTTTTTACCCGTAAAAATATCAAAATGTCACTTTCTTTTTAGAGTCTAAGGATCATCAAGAAAAAAGGGAAAAAACATTTGGGAGTTCAGAATTTTACAAAGGGCATTAGAGAGTGGAGTATGTCCGGAATCCATATGTAATTATTGAAAGAAATGAAGAAATGCAAATTACCTTAATGTGTTGGCCATTTCCAAGTGTAATATTATTGCTGAATTCCCTATCTATGGAGCCAGAAGCAACAGTGAAGATCCAAGGCGCTACATTTGAGACAGTCCGAAGTTTTGGTCCTTCATTACCAGCAGAGGAAACAACTATGATTCTCCTGGACACTGCATGGAAGGATCCTATGGACATCCCACTCGTCAACATGTCATTCACATTCGTCACTTCGTTCCGACCAATGGAAACGGAAAGAATATCAACGCCGTCGTCGATGGCTTGATCGAAAGCAGAAATGAGATCTTCATCAGTGCACTCTTCAGAACTGTGATGAGGACCCCAGCAAACCTTGTACACTGCAAGACGAGCTCTGGGGGACCCTCCCTTGGCTGTTCCTTTGCCGTTGTTTAAAACGCTGACGTTTCTCACGAAGTTGCCTCCCGCTATGGACAGAGTGTGGGTACCGTGTCCCACCATGTCTCGAGCACTGATTCCACTTGTAACACCAAGGCTCCCGTGTTTTATCTCATATGCTTTATAGAATGTTTTTGCTCCAATCAACTTCCTATTTCATGCACATTCATATCTAATAATCATCCTTCATCTCAACCCTCGAGTTTGTTCATCAGTTGAGATTTCATATATGATAATTAATATCACTTTTTAGTAATTATTAAATTTCAAGTTTTGAAGAAACCTGTTGCAAAGAGTTGTGTGACGGGGGCCAGAAAGGTTATAAAGCTCGCATTTTGAACCTCCACGCCACTTCTTTGGAACGGGACCGTACCCATAATCTCTGAAGCTTTTGGATTCTGGCCAAACACCTACCCAACAAAGCAAATCAATGTATGAGTATAAAAGATGATGATAAAGAAATTCTTAATTAATTTTGTTTCAAACGTTTACAGATTTGAAGAAACTTAAATAGCTCTAGTGAAGTGGGGACACACACACATATGGATAGATTTCATTCTATTTGCAAATAGTTACCGGTGTCCATACTGCCTATAATCACATTTTGACCAAATCTTCCTTTGATCCAAGCTGAGTTGGCTCTGACTCTTCCCTTTCTTTCCAGTCCAAGAAAACCCCATGATCTCGTTGTATGCAGCTTATGCGATTGGCCCAAGAACACCGACACTACTCTTGGATTTTCTGCGTCCATTTTCCCCCACTTTATATCAATCCTCTTTATCAATATTTTATGGGAAAAACTTACATTAATTTATTTATATCTTAGGTCAAGTCCATAAGTAAATTTATAATTTACAAATCTATATATGCATTTTGACAACTAACAATAGTAAAATAACAAATGTAAATGTGAAATTTACAAATGCAAATTTTAACAATTATCAAAAGCAAAATTACAAGTGTTCATATGAAAATTTACAAATCATAATTTATATTGTAAGAGCTTATACAAAAACTTATATGTGTTCATACATGAATTTTCAAGTTCGCATACGCATTTTGAGAACTAATAATAACAAAATAAGAAGTGTGATTGAAAAGTTTGATCTAATGAATATAAGTAACCTTATCTAACTTTGATCCATATTTTATATATAATATAAAGAGTTAATACAATTGTTGGCCTTATAGTTGATTAAATTTTGGTTTGGTTCTCTACAGTTTAAAATCATTATTTTTTGTCTAAATAATTTCATAAAGACTTGGTTTGAGTAAACACCATTAAATATAGGAACCAAAACCAACTTCTTACAAGAATAAGTGTCAAAAATTAAACTCATATTGTTCCTGTACTTTTAACAAGTTTTCAGATTTTAGCCTTATACTTATAAAAAAAATTTGTTTTGGTTCCTATACTTAATGACATTAATTATAAGTTAAATATGTTAAATTTAGATAAAGTCTTTCTGAAGATATAAGAATCAAAAGCCACAATTTGAAACAATATGAACTAAAAAAACAATTAAACGAAAAATAATATTTAACCAATAAAAAATATGGAATTTACATAATCTATTACACACACACATATATTAAGGGTACGAGTTTCTCACTCTTGATCTTTGCTGATTCATCATCTTCAAGTAATGCAGCAAAGCCATTTATGTGTCGGTTATATGAGTAAAAGATGGCTTCTTTGGCCCTTTCATGGCTGTCAAATCAAGCATGTAACTATTCAAATAAGGTCTGTAAACATAGAATTTCTTACAGAAAGAGTAAAGTTACTTAAACCATTAAAAATAAGGACCCAGAAAATGAAAAGAGAGAGGGAAATGTTAACTTTGAAATTGAGTCACGAAGGTCCATGAAATAATATGCATGTACCTTCCTAAGATGGAGGCAAGCAAATCATAATGGGAACTTGTGGCAAAATCCATATCAGCAGAGGAAGGTTTTGAACCATGAGAATGTGATCCCAAGTATACAACGTACGACTGCAAGATCACGTTGATTATGATCGTTGACAACAACGACAACAAGAAAAATAGTTCTACTAAGATCTAGCTTGCAGGGCAAATTGCATTTCAAACTAGATGTTGAATGTAGTATTAATTAATAATGAACCAAATGATGTTTCCAAATTAATTACCTTTTTAATGGCATAGGCATGTTGCTGCAACTGTACGATGCTGCAAAGCAGAAATGAAGAAAGAAGAAGATGAAACATAGTTGAGCCTCTCAATTTGCTTGACCTTAATGTGCGAGAATGGCGAATCTATTACGTCTCTTTATAATCCCCTTTCGTCGGTTTGTGGACAAGGGGAACTTTTCTTTCTTCCTCTCTTGACTTCATTTTTCAAAAGTTTAATAAACAAAATGGCCTACCGTGATTTTTTAAGTCTAATTTAATACTAGAGAGAAGCTTGAATGTAAATTTCTTAAAAGTTCTCCGAGAGAGAACAGATCCCAAAACAATATTGAGAGAGATATTCTGCAAGGAGGACTGACTCTTCGAACTTATTGTAGATTTCAAAATCTACAATTGATTGATATAAGAGATCTTGGGAAATATTTGGAATGATGAATGTTGAAGCTCGATTGCATATCTGCAATGGACCTTCAATTATTGGTCCTTTCTCCCAAATATCAAATTCATTTGGTCTTTTGTCCCTTATACTGTTACTTAGATAGCAACAATATAGTTGAGTGTAGATGAAAAAGATATTCTACTTTCTTTTTTTTTTTTTCGAAAAAAGATATCCTATTACTTAGGTAACGATTCCATCAAGCGAATTTTTTCTTTTCACCTGGTGTTGATCAGGAAAAAAACCCACATAGAGAATCCTACAACATCCTTTATACACAATTAAAAATTCTAGACAACTTTATATTCCATGGTGATATATAAAAAGGTTAAGATGCAAATTTGTAATGGAAGTTTTCACTCAAAAGCAACATTACCGTAGATTTTTTTTTTGGGGGGGGGGGGTTTGGTTCGAGATAGTTCTGCAAGTGTCAAAATAGATCTTGTGTAATTTAAGTTTGATAAAAGCTTTAACTATTAGGTTGAATCTTGAGCTGGTGTAATTTGAATTGATGTTTATAAAAGCTTTTTCTTTAACATCAAATCAACTCAAAAATCATTCTGAGATTCTAGTATGCTCTATACTTTCCTCTCGAAGAGAATCATGTGTATAAGAATGAATCTGACATGATGTTTGTGATCAAGTTTCTTCATGAATAATGTGGTATAGTCATGGTATCTATAGATTGAGATCATAATGTGGTCTGTGTGGTTGAGGAATGCCTTGAGATAACCTTACCATAGTAAGATCTATAGTTATTTTGAACTAGGCCTTAGAGTTTATAAAGAGAGTCACCACCGTGGTATCAGAGCTTTATGCTATAAGGAGATAGAGAAAGTTATAGTTAGAGAAAGTGAGTAAGAAGAATTTACAAATATGAGTGAAGCCTCTTGCTCTTCTGAACCTATTCTTCTTTCATGTGCTCTCTCTCGATAGAATTCCCTCTTCTCTTCGTTATACTCTATCCTAAAAAATAGATAACCTTGTTGAATTTATCCACCTCCCAGAGGATGTCCATTTTAATTCAATAGAATTACCCCTAGTTAGTCCTACTATCTCGACTTAGTCCCTACTCTGATCTCTACCATCAACAAGGATCTTTAACCAGAGGTATTCACAATAGTGTTAGCAGATCTTCCCCACTTGTAAAAGAAATTGTCCAAAGTTCTTCCTTAAACCAGTGTGGTTTACCCACAACTACTATAGAACAATATGTTACTCTAGAGATTCCACAGCCCTTGATTGACCATTATCTTTATCAAGGCTATACAAATCTTCAAATTGATGCTATTAATCTCATCTTGACCCTACATGGACGGAAAGGTATTCATGATATAGCTAGGGTAGCCTTCCTTAATGCTACCTACAAATAGAGGAAAAGGTGTAACTACTGATTCATCTAGAAGTATTGGATTCTTGGTCGATGATGAATTCCCTATTATTCTCTCATAAATTTCAGCCTCCTGTGATGAAGAAACAAACAAAGTGGAATCTACTGATGTTGAGACTAACACTTCTAGTAATTCCTCATTAGAAGAAGAGACATCTAGTGATGAACAATATTATGCTAATTTGTCTACTGTTGCTATGGTAGAACAAGGTAAAACTTCTCATAGATCTCTTGTCGTTGAAGATCTGTCCTTCAAAGAAGAACGTTGAACATGAGAATCAAGGTTCTCAAGAGCCAAAATCCAGAAGGAAGACCTTCCTCTAGATTATGGTTTACATTTGATGACATTCCGCCGTACAAGTGGCGAGAAAGACTTCATGAATTTTGAGCATGGATTGACTTAAAATGACTTGGTCCTCAGTTACTCTCCAGAAAACACATTCTCACTCATTTTTAAAAAATCTTTGCAACTATTTTTAGAAAGAATGGGCCCAAGTTCATTTACATCAGCCGATGCAACCCTAATTATCACTCCTTATTCCTTCCTCCATGAGCGCCATTTCAACTCACCACAAGGCACATGCTTTCGGCTCTCTCATCTCCCGCTTGCTGTCATAGACAAGCACGGTTTGATGAAGAGTGTGCCATGCCTCTACCTCTAACTAGTTGGAGTAAAGACCTTCACATATCTTAGATCTCTACAACATCGTCTTTCTTGTTTTGATCTATGTAACATCATCAACTTTTCCTCCTCTCCTCCCCCTCTTCCTTATCTCTGATCTCTCCTCACTCTTGTCAATCTTTATCTAGATTGACCCTAAAGTTAACTCAAAATTGAAGGCTCAACCGAACTAGCCAGTTGATCGGTTAATTGAGTCCCAAGTCAAGTCGGCCGGTCCAGTCCGAGTTTAATAACACTACTTAAGTGTTTAAAATGTATACAAGTACACAAAAGAGTTTGTAAAACACAAGGGAAATGCGATAAATGGCATGAAATCCCAAATGTCAACATCATCGGCCGGGGGTCGCTAATAGTGGGGTGGCGTGCTGAGGTGGCATCTTTTAAAAAGATCAAGGGCATAAAGGTCCTTTGAGAACAGTTTTAAATCCCATTTTAGTGATTTTGTACTCAATTGTCTTTTGTCATAATTCAAAACCCTAATTTGGGATTCTATATTTTTGAAGGTATTTTATGTGGTTTCCCCTAATATATTTTAATAATATAATTTTGTAACGTTCCTTATAAATTTCTTTTAAAATATTTTGGTTATGCTTCTTAAACTATCCTAATAGTATGACCGAATTTCTTTCACCTAAAAAGAACAGCAGGAGGTTATTTAAAGATTTAGTTAAGTACGGCATATTATTTGTTAATTGTTAGAATGGCTGATTTAAAAAAGTTTAGTGAAGCTCATTTATTTATAGAAAAAAATAGTCTAAAGCAAAGGAAATCAAGTAGAGAAGATGTAAAGAAAAGGATAATAAAGTGAAGTGTGTTTTGAAAATATTATCTTTCAATTAATTAATGAAAAAGTTGGAGAATATATATAACAGCTTTATCGGAAGGGAAGAATAATTCACACCGAATAAAGTAGTTGCAATAATTGTAACGACGAATGATGCATAACGTCATATGTCAAGTTCGAGGCCAACCTTTTTTTTTTTTTTTTTTTATGACGCGTGTATCACGTTTGAAATCTTGTCAAATATTAAATGTGAACACATCTCCAAACTAAACCAACTTTTTATTGGTAAGCATTTTCATATTTTAATATAATATGGATTGGGAGCATCCTGTGTAGGTAACTAGATTGAAATACTTTGGTTGAACTGTTTTTGTGTTTCTAATTCATAAAATTATGCTAACTTACTCATAAATTTGTGATAGATATAAATTCAGTTGAAATTGTGATTTTACACTTTGAATTTACCTTACTGAGTTGAGTGAGTGAAACATGTGATGGGTAGAACTTGATTTACAGTATGTATATGAGGATATGGTGAAAAGAAAAATAAAAGTCAAAAGGTAGAAACTAATACTAATACAGTCTTTGAACTTTATTCAAATTTTCTATGTTGAATATGATGAATATAACTATGAATATTAGTGGATTCAATTTTAATGATTTAATACTTTCTCATTATATTTCTTTATTTTTAAGAGGCTCTTTCCACAGGATTCTCTTTTTGAACTTGTATTTTGAACATTTTATCTTTCACTTTGTAATATAATTCTCCTAACTATTTATTGATAAAGGTACGTAAGTTTTGATGATTTCATAATTCAAGTTATATTTCTCTTAAGAGTTTGTTTAAACTTGTGATCTTGACAATTTTAGTTGAACAACACAATGCGTCCCTCTCATGCTGACTACCGATTCCGACTCCCTTTTAGGTTTAGACGTCTTTTTCTTTAATAATCAAGACCTTCACGCCATACGTCCGTAAAGTGGGCTTTCCAATTCTATTAGAACCGAATCCCTAAATTTAGTTGATTGATCCTCTTTTGCTTCTACGGGATTCTCGTAGATCTTTCTTCTAATTCTGCGCTCTTTATTTCGGTCTCCGTCAAGTGAACCGTCGTCTAGACGTTCAACTCAAATACCTGCAGTTATAATCTAAAATATTATAGAGAAAAGATCAGCGTATAATAGCGTATCACGAGTTATCACGAAAGTGGAGCAAATCACCAAGAGGGGGTGAATTAGGGATTTTAAAATTCTTTTCAAAGTGCTTTGTTTTTTGAACACTAAAACGGGGCAGAATAGAGTAAGGGAAGAAGAAGCAAGACACAATAAATTTATACTGATTCAGTCCAACCTCTTAACCTACATTCAATCCCCAGACACTCTGGGATTTTTCACTATCACTTGGAATCAATTACACACTCTATACTCGAAGTTATCTTCTCACTAGGATACACTCCCCCTTACAAGTTATACACTGATATTCTCAATCTCCAAGCCCCTTTGACCTGAGATTCTTACAATAAATGATTTCAATAAACTTCTCTAAGAGTGGATAATAATAATCACTGAAGTACAAATGTATCAAAAGATACTTTTCAGTAGAAAACTCAAAGAGTAGTTGGAAACTTGAATGATTTTCGTTTTCTGCAGACTGGTTGTTGAGAAGAATTGAATGCAACTCTTTATATATGAAGAGAGTATTAAATGACCGTTGGATTAATCAATGTAGCCGTTGGGCACATTGATGAAGTGATTAGGAAGGCTTTGATCTTCTTTTCTCTCTACTTTTTAGTTAATCCAGCTGCATAGAAGTTTATGGTTGACTTCTTGAATTTTAATCCGTTGGAAGAGCAGCTACTAGATAGGGAAAGGAAACATTAATTCCTTTGCAACATGTGTGGAATGATCGTCCAAAAGGATATAAGTTTTCTGGACATTGCAATAAATGTATTGACGTCACCTTTTGCTTTTGTCTAAATCTTCATTTAATATCCTCTAAACCATCCGAAATCCACTAACAAAGCGATTAGACATAGTTAGGAATAGTAATAAGAGATTATAGGAAGTATTAAGATCAAATATGAAGATTTCACAAATTCGAGCAATTTGATTTTCAAACTTAGCGACACAAACTTGAGTTTGTTCATCCAAACTGGAGTTTGTAACTTTGATTCAAAAGACAAACTCGAGTTTCCTTCTTCTAGAGAAGAATGTTGCGATTTGAGCTTTAGAATATATTTTGAATAGGAGCCAAACTCGAGTCAATAAGTGACTAACTCGAGTTTTGGACTCTTGAGATGAAGGATAAGTTTAAATCCAAAAACTCAAAACTGGAGTTTCCAAATCTTAACTAGAAGTTTCAAAATCACTTAAAAGAGCAAAGCTCTCTGTTTTCCATAAACTTGAGTTAACGAATACAAACTTGAGTTTCCTTTAAAACTTAAAATCTTTGAAAACTCTCTGTCAAACACAAACTCAAGTTTTACAAATACAAACTAGAGTTTTCTCAAAACTTTGGAAAACTTAAAAAACTCTTGACCAAATACAAACTAGAGTTTTCTTAAGTTCAAAATATTGGAAGCTCTCTGTATGACCAAAACTCGAGTTTGTTTTCGCAAACTGGAGTTTTGTTTACTTTAGAAAATATTGAAGAGTCTTTGTTTGGTACAAAATGGAGTTTACAACATAAACTCGAGTTTGTCTAATTGTGAAAAGCTTGGAGTGCTCTCAAGTATCTCACAAACTCGAGTTTGCCTATGTAAAGCGGAGTTTTCCTTAGTTCATAAAAATTGTGCTACCCTCTGTCAAGTACAAACTCGAGTTTGCATTTGACAGTAAGTTTTTCAACTTACCAAAGACAAATTTCCTCTTGAGTTTACAATTGTCAGTTATCATCAAAACACAGAGAACTAACAATCACTTATGATGCTATAGCATCGGGACAACATTGTAATGCTAGTTCAGAACCAAAACCCTCGATGCTATAGCATCACATCAACATTATCATGCAGTTTCATAATACAACAAAATTCAGCCCTTTTCTTCTATCTACATGCGGGATAATATCTAAAATGAAACAATTTACTTCATCCAATCCCTATTTCCACATATGCATGAATTATATCATATCTTATCATATAAAACACATTCAAGCTAAGAATCATCATGCAAAACAATCATAACCTAGTAGAAATATATGGCAAAAATATGACTTATTAGCCATACAAATGTCCAAAGTCTCACAGGCTAGAAGATTTCAACTACCCTTCTATCACAGTTCCTTTCCTAGTTGTGAAACCTGTAAATCTTACTCGTACAGTTACAAAGCACTTATACTGTAAATTTCAAAGCCCCAAGAGAAATAAAGGTGGTTGTTACGCCAACAACTTTAACCTTTCAAAGGAAAAGGCAATAGAAGAGCTACACGGTTGTTTTGCAGGCAACACGTTCAGCCAAAATCTCACAGCATTCATTTGGAAAGTTGACTTGGACTGATGCCAAACATAAAGTCAGAAGTCCTATAGTAATCCCTGAATCTGCGAAAATGGCTATGTAGATTTCATTGTTACCAATCCAGTGTATTTGTGTAATAGTGTGAGGCAGTCTTAATTATTAATGTGTGTGGATGTACTAATCTTTGCCATATTATGTACAATAAAGTACCAGGTCTACCCTAGGTCCTCCTGTAATACCCAAAATTTCTTGTTGGTCTTAAATACAATATTTTGATAAATAGAGTCTATTTAATAGGTGAATACGTGGTCTCAAATTTTGAGACATGTTTATTTTATTTTATTTTCTAGGCAATTTTTCCCCTAGAATTAGAATAGCCAATAAGTAAGAAATTATATTAGTCATCATAAAATACCATAAAATACCACAAATACCATATTAAAACTATGATTCATATGGAAATGAAAATACTTAGACAAATTTAGAGAAAACAATGTCCATTGAATTAACAACTAAACCTTCACTAAATTAAGTAAATTGTCCTTGGTTTCATAATTGATTAAAGAGCCTTAAATACCTATTCTCATAATTTATTGAGAGATTAAATTTTCTAACACCTTATAATTAATAAATAGCTCATGTTTAATTTATAAAAGGCCATAAAAAAATTACCAAGACACTTGAAATAATTAAGGGCAATTTTTAATAATTAATGAGCAATTAAAACTACCCTAATGAAATATTTAGATAATTATTCAGCAACTTATATTAAAATAGCCATGGATTAAGGGTGTATTAGCCAAATTAAATATCAAGAGCTAATAAAGAATTGAGATTAGCACTAAATGGATTGTTAACAATCATAAACCACTTCATGGACCAATCATACAACAACAAGAGATGATTAAACATGTAATTAAGTTGTTAATCAAAATATTAATCAAGAGTTGAAAAGTCAACAATTTCAACTATGATCTAAAGGCCAAGAATTAATCCCATGAAGCTAATCCAATGACTCTAATTTAATCCAATAAAGCTTGATCCTTGTACATAAGCCAACAACCAATGGAGAAGCCCCCACATGCATTTAATTAAATGCAACAAAACTCAAAAAGATGGAGCAAGGGGGGGGGCACGGTTTTGGCTTTTGGAGAGAGGAAGAGTGTTGTGAAAAATCAAGTTGTCCACTTGCATATAGAGGATAAGGTGGTGAGAGGAAAAATCAAGGGAAATGTCAAGCCATTAGCCAATGGGGTAATTACACATAGGATAATTAGGATAATCAAGAGGATTAATTCAAGAGTTAATCAAGGGGAAATCTATACAAAATAAATTGTATCTTGAAATCTACTAATCATAAATCAAAGATACAAAGTGATTATGAACAAGCAAAATTCAAGCTTCAAGATGATGGTAACCCAAGCTATTTTCTCCACTTTTAAAAATTTGCCAATTGAGAAAGATAGTGATTTTGGTCTCTAGTTAAAGCTAAAAATCCCAAGAGTCCAAAACCAAAAAGAAAATTTGAATCCAACTTCATTAAGACACTCAAATGAATTTTCATCTAGTGGTTATCAACTCAAAAATTGAAGAGGCAACTTGAATGAGCACATGGGATAAAGCAAAAAGCAAAAATGGAAGAGGATAAGGAGAGAGGGAGGGCAGGTCGGTTTTGGGGTCTTCTAGGGCTAGGATTGAAGCTCTAAAATGACCTGGATCCAAGGGTGGAGAATGGGAAAGAAGGGGTTCCATTTAATTACCAAAGAGCCATAGAGTTTTCCTATAAATAGGGGCCCTTGGCCCTCATATTCTTCACACCAAAATCAGAGCAAGGAAATCTGATTCTAAGAGAGAAAGAGTGAGTGAGAGCCTTGGAGAAAGAAGGAGCAAGTTCTTGGTAAGTTTTCTAGTTCTAGCTTTAAGTTCTTTAAGTTTTAGCTTTTAAATTCTTAGTTAGAGGTAGCTTAGATCCTAAATATGGTAGGATAATTTTATTTAGATGTTTTTATGGTTAAAATTTCCTTTATCTCGAAAAATTGATGAAGAAGAGGTTATGGCAAAATCTCCGGAAGAAATTCATCAAAGTAACGAAGTTCTGGCGAAATTTCATCGGTTTCGGAAATTCTGAAGTCAGCCATGAAAACGCCAGGATTTCATATTGAAATCATGATCACCAAATTCTGATAAAATTCATGGTTAAAATAGATATATAGGGATTTTTAAAAATGTCAAGAACATGTCAAAATGATTTTTGTACAGAGAGTTAAAATTTCCTCAAAGTTAGGCTACGAAATTCTGGAAAATTCTGGGCAGAGGTTCAAAACTTAAAACCTGGGAGTGATTCGTGAAATCTGGGCAAAGGTGAATATTTTTACTTGAAAATAGACATCCTAAGGATTCCAAGGAATTTTACGGATCCTCGTTTCGATTTTTGTAGAATTAATTATGATTTTTCAAAGTTAGACAAAATGCTGCCCAGATTTATACCAGCGTTGTTGTACGAATTTTGAGGGAATAAAGTGAAAAATAAAAGTTGTAAGGGCAAAATGGTCATTAGGGGCCAAAATATATCTTAGGATATTACTTACAAATTAATAAATACGGTATTACCATTATAGGATCAACGCGATCACGTTCGGACGTCAAACGCATCGACAACGCCGACGAAGGTACGGACGCGTCATCGTAACACTAACTCGATGTTTATTGTATACCTATATGTGATGAGATGTGTTTTTGAACTGAGATTCTGTTTTCAAAAGTTATTGACTGTGCACATACAGCTTTATACGGGTTATAGTCATGATAACGCCGTTAAGTTTTCCTAGCGAGGACACGGATGTACACCGTGGCACCGGTGAATAGTGCGATCGTAATAACATTCATATGCAGGTGTATATGGTGTGTTATTACTTGGTATATGTGAATTTTACTGTGGTATCATGAATATCTGTCATACATAATTGTACTTGAACATGAGGTTAACCGTTACGGGGTTCAATGTACTTTGAACCTCGCTCTTACCATAGCTTCGGGTTCGGAGTGAACGGGGAGCGGAGACAAAGGTAAGCAGCGAGGCTTAGGACGGGACTGGTCGGGCCCCCTTTTGAAATGTATTTTGAATTTAGAACCATTTGAACTATTGTACGCTGTTAGTAGCAAAACATACGATTGATGTTATCGAGATACATATCTTTTGAAATACTATTTTTACTTAGGTGCTCTACTCGATCATGATACCGTTTTAAAAATAAATAAAAAATCGCTTCCGAAATTGGGATGTGACACCTCCCGCAACTTTCTCAAACTTGTTGAGACCAGTCTTGAAAAATTTGTTGCTTTCTTAAAGAAATTAAGGTTAAGACATTTAATAAGGGCAAAATTGAAAAACAACCTTTAATGATTCTTGGAGTGGAGTTAAATTAAGGACCGGAAAATTTTGGAAGAGGATAGTCTCCACTAACACTTTTTCTCCACCTAATTTGTCAACCCTTGAATCATGTTTTAATTTGATGGGTGCATGAGATTTAATATTATGTGTATAAAATATTTTTATAATATTAAATATAATAAAAATCTACAATTATAATATTTTTAGATAGCATTAAATCTTATATATTAAAACATGATCCAATTATTGAGATGTCAAGAGGAGAAGTAAGTTAGTGGAGACACTCATTTCCCAAAAATTTGGCAAACTATAGATTTCTAATAAGGATTAGAGTGGTAATAAGTGATACTATTCACATGTAGTAAGCAACACGGCTTGTTTCTCAAACTCCATATACATGCATGGACCTGGCTCGTTTGAGATGTAGAATAATGAAGGTTCTAAATTGAAAATGAAAAAGAAACAATGAAAGGGATGAAATGAATCATATTTTAATTTACTTGGCATTATGCTTTTCGAATGATAAACAATAACGGAAGACTGAAAAGACATATGTCAAATCATGAAGGAAAGCACATTCCATACCCCATGATTGATTATATTGCAAGGGCGCAATATATATATTATATTATATATAGCCAAACATTGTTTATTAATGGATTCCATTTTTATGGTTTTTTTTTCCCTAGGAACATGCCAAACAAGGTAACAGTCTTATCCTATAAGAAGATGAAGATCTTTGCAAAATGATTTCTTCTTCTTTTTTCTCAACAAAAAAAACCATTAATTAATTCTTCGATGCTGCGATACTCATGATCGATGGAAGCAAAATCCCTCGCTTGCTTGTATAAAGAGATTGTTTTTCTCAATGAATGGAAGTTTCGTAGGTGAGCATATGTTCCTTTTAAAAGAATATAAAATAAAAGTAAAATAAAAAATAATGAAAGTAAAATCATAAAATCTATAAAGAGCCGTAATATATATAGTATGCGAGTCCTAGCTATCAGGCTTTTATGCAATTTTTCCTATTCTTCTATATATTAATTTGCCATGACAGCAGAAAAAAGTTTAAAAATGGCCAACAGAATATATTCCTATACGATCATGTACACCTAAAAATTATTGGAGATCGTTTTTGTTCTCCATTTGGCATTTGATTTATATAGGGATAAGACAACGAGAAATAAAGAAACTTTCCACGAGTGAATACACTAACACCTTAATTTAAAGATGATTAATGCATTAACTCAGTTATATTATTAGATTACTTTATTATTCTTATCATCTTTATTTGATGTGCGCGTAGGATTCTCCATTTAATTATAGTCGAAAGAAAAGGTCAATTTGATTGAGTCATCACTTCTCTTTAATTAAAGTAATGCATTATGCATATGCTTTAATCATAGAAAATAAGTATGGCTTACTTCTTGTCTCCTTCCCTAATTAATTACTTTCTTCTAACTTATTGCTGTTCCAAAAGTGAAGGGCTATGTAACATCCCATTTTCAAAAGCAGTATAAATTTTTTTTCATCAGAGTAGAGCATCGGAGCGATTGAGTAACCGATATTTATATTCAAAATGCCGTAAGTCTGGCTGATTACAGTAGCGGTACATCATACCGAGTGTTTTCAAAGTAAATAGCAAAAGAAAGTCTTCAGTTGAGTCCCTATGCGTGTCGCTTGCCTTTCTCCTCGATCCTCGGTCCTCCCGACCCCGACGCTATGTTAAGAGGCGAGGTTCAATGCCCAATGAACCTCGAGTAACGGTTAACCTCATGCTTATGTGTGACAAAATATGTATGACGAGATATTCATAACATTACAAAGATTAACCAATACATAGCACACGGCTAGATGTAAGGTTACAACAATACATAAGCACACGGCAGATGTAATGTCAATCACAACAACAAGTACATAGCACACAAAGACATGCACGATCAACCATGTCCGCACTAACCGGTGCCACGACGGCTCCTCGTGTCCTCGGCGCTAGGAAAACTTAACGGCATTACCAAGGCGTAACCCGCATAAATAAAGCTGAATGTATAAACAGTGAACTAAGACGAGTCTTAGACACGGTGCATGACCCAAGACCAAGTCGTCCATGACTCTATGAAATAGTCTATCACATATAAGCATACAATAAGCATCGAGTTAGTGTTAAGATGCGAACGTACCTTCGTTGACGGAAAATGATCCTTTTTGGCGGTACGACAACGGTACAACACGGTAAGTGATTACAGATATCCTATAAGGATGATAACGTTTCTAATCAATGGTCAACATTATACGAGACATTCTAGTCCCAAATTACCATTTTACCCCCGACTCCCCTAATCGGCGGAATTTCGCGAACTTCGTTACTTTAACTCTAATCTTCCAAAATTTTGACATATCTCTATCTCCAATAATAAATATCATATTTATCCCTAAAACATGATATCTAAACTAACTTGGAAGATTAAAGATTAATCTAGCATTTCTACTATAACTACCGAAGGAACTACCAAAGCTTAAGACCGGGGACCGAAGAACTTACCCAAAGACTTCGCTACTCCTTTTCCAGGAGCTCCTCCTTGCTCTCACTTCTCTCTAACCTCTCTAGGAATTGTGAATTGGTGAGGAATGAAGTGAAATGGGAAGACCTATTTATAGAAGATTTTGGTGCACTATTCATGCTTTATCATACCGAATCTCAACCGTTGGATCTAGCTTGGACACAAGGCATCATCTCCACCATACAACACATCTCCTTACCTCATCATGATGTCATCAAGGTGATGTCACCCATGTGCTTTATGAACTTCTACCGATAAAGTTCCCTGTTCGGTGTAATTCCGCAAAATCTCAAAAATCCGGGAACACAGCCCTGAAGCTCTATTCTTCCTCTTCGGAAATATTTGAGTTAACTAAATTTTTGATCCCATTAAGGGTATTCCGTTGTCTGTTGAACATTTTCAGACAGATGACGCCGATTCATGAGAAATTACCGGGTAACATCAACCGGGACAAAAATTCACTGATTCATAATATGTCCAGTTGTTTTCTACTTAGTTCAAGGATTTCAAGTTATGATTTATTTTCCATTGGTTCTCACTTTTCTTATCTGCCCTTTGTTTACAAAAATATCTTCTCATCTGATCCCTTATTCGCCCCGCCGGTTACGGAAATGACTTCCGCTAACACCGACTTACGGACAAAAATTCACTTGTTTGTAATTTGTCGACCTAAGAAACTTAGTTCATGGTTTTTAGATAGGATTTAATTTATCGGTTCTCATTTATCCAACTGGTTCTTCCACAAATATCTCTTTTATATTATTATAATAATACAAATATCATGATATTTATTTTTTTTTATTTTTTATTTTTTCCTTCCCTTTTTTTTATTTTTTTTTTTTTTTTTATTTTTTTTTTTTTTTTTTTTTTTTCCTTTTTCCTCTTTTTTTCCTTTCTTTTTCTTGAAAATATCATTCCTCCCTTTTTTATTTTACTTATCTTTAAAAATTCTCCCTATTGGTTCTTTTGTCCAAGCTTAGATAATTAGCCATTAATTACCTAACTAATCACTTTCTAATTGTTGATAATTTTCTTAATTAAGATTAATCATTATCTCACAACTATTTTACTTACATTGGTATTTTATGCTCCATGTAAAATATTAAAAATCATGGGGCAACTTATGTTCCCCAAAATTATATTAAATTTTGCCTCATTATTTTTCAAGAAAAATAATCCCAAAAATTCCTAAAATTAGAGACAACATACTTTCTAATTTTTAATAAATACTTTATTGCCTCATGAGATTTATCATAATATTTTTCAGGGCATTTCATGGCCCATAATTGCATTTAGGGATTTTGACACTTTAATCCCTCTAATTTCATTAGAAATTTCCCTAGACAATAGAATAAGTATCCTACAAGGTTTTAAAACCACATATTCACATATTTCCAAATAGGTATTATTTGCTAAAATATAATATTCTAGATAGATAATTGTCCGGGTATTACATTTCTCCCCGTTAAATAAAATTTCGCCTCGAAATTTGAACATATACACTCGAAAGGTTATCTAGACCTCCAATCTATTCCTTCCCTATGCATGCTTACCTAGCACGCATCCCGCTATTCAAAATTCTCATTTATCTTGTACCCAGGCATAGTACTCAATTACAAGACTCATTCGGTCTATTCTCACAAAGACTCGGTTACACAGGCCTGTTTCGCCCGATTTATTCACCTCTCGGCTTAACACATACGGCCTTTCGGCTCAACTGTTACCACAACACTTCGGAGATTCTAGCCTTACTACCTAGGAATTCATCCTCGGCCTTAGGCATCTTGACTACTACGGTACAACGAATGTTTTGCTAGTCTTATGATGTATTTTAGACATAGTTAGTATGACAATTAGCATTTCATACGGCGCTAAGTATCACCTAGGTTCTATGCTCTAGAGGCACCACCTCGTGCACACTTGCACACTAAGTCTTATTGCACGGGGCATCTGCTCATCTATTTCATCGAGCCTTTCCCATTCAAGCTCTCGACTACTTACTTTGCACCATAGCCGACGACTACTATTTGACTTAACCGGTTCAAGTATTCTAGACCTTTCTAATAGCTCCCTGTTCCTATATCAACTACACCGCTTTTTCAACACCATAGCAATGACAAACACGTCATCGCTACCCAAAAATCATTTTGTTGTCTCATTTTCAAATTTTCACACATTGAAAATTTTCCGTGGTCTCAAGACATTTCACAATCCACACTATACCAAAAAGTAATAGTGCTATCACATTTATAAACATAATTGCTGCCCAAACAATTTCGTGAAAACATATTCACTGCCGAATCAGTTTCAAAAACTTTTACTACCGGCACATATTCTTGAGGGAGATGATTCATTTCACAAAATTTTTTAACAATTGAGAGCTCACGCCACCATTTCAACCACTTGGTACAGTGAGCGCCCTAACCCAATCCCCAAATCCGGCCTCTGTATCCCTCTGGCCTTAAATCGAGTCACCAGGCATCAACAGTACCATCAAACAATGTGGGAGAATCCTCCGCCCCTCCCATAAAAGACCCAGTGTCCACCACCGTGGAGAGCCCAGTCCACGACTGCTGCTCCCAGGGCCTAACCCCCTGCACGTTTGGTGTCCGAACTGGCACATAAAGTAGCGACCCTATCTACCAGTAACTCAGTCCACCATAGATAGTCGGGTTCTACTAGACAAAACATACGCCCTAGGCGAAATGTTATGGATTGGGTGCGTTCGCTCTTTGGTGCGATTTTCATTCTTTCAAACAAAATCCCTCAAAAACTCTTTGTTCAAAAAGAGCTTTTATCAAAGGTCAGCGATTTCAACCATTTTAAAACATCTGGCAAGACCCAGCAAACTGTGTACATTTACAACAGCTTCTGGCCTCCCAGTTCTGTACTGCTTTTACCACAACACAGTTGAAAACTCAGTTTCAAGCTCTGGGTTCTAACAAAACCCGTTTTATAAGTCAACATCATTTCAAAATAACCATGTTGTGGTCTCAAATTCTATTGAAAACATTTCACTCGAAAATCAATTTCAAATATTCACAAGTTCGAAAAATCAATTCGAAATTTCAAATATATAGTGTATTTGCAAGTTTAAAAATTCAATTTGTAAACCTTACTCGGGAACTGAGACAACTAATCTTAGATGGTCAACACAAACTACATGCATCCGGACCTCTGTCCTTGGCTACTCAAGTCACTCATTGAATGCTTAATCTATTCTACTTTAATCTTTCAGCTATTCTGGACATTGCCCGCTATCCTCGGGTTTCACGAACTTCTCGGGACGCTCTTGTATTTATTATCTAACAAGCGTGGGCTTCGCCGGCCTATAGACACACTAGTCTCACGGGACTTAGGGATTTTCATCGAACATGTATATGTCTAACGACCTATGGACACATCGGTCCCAAAGGTCCTACCGCCCACCATGAACGTTTGAGGAGTACACATCACCACTTTATCCTCACCGGGACATACCCCAATCCCGTGCGGCCTCAATCGCAACCACTGGATCCAACCGATCCACGATCATCGCATCCTCCGGCCTCACGTACTCCCGGTCTATCGGACTAGAGCCGAGTCACCAAGCATCGACGTTGACCATCATCATGGGCCATACACCCTCCCGATGTGGTAGGAATCATAATTCCGGATTGGTGTATTCATTTTGGTGTGTGCTTTTGTCTCTCAAAAACTCATTCATTTGGAACCATCGATACGGCACCTTTAATATTGATTCAAGTACTAGGTATCAACCCAATAGTGAATTCAACTTCCTCTCTTGGTGGTAATCGAGAGCTTCTAGAAACAACTCGGGGAACTTGTTCACAACTAGAATTTCTTCTTGTGCAAGTTCGTTCTTGCTTGGATATCATAGCACAATATATGCTATACAAAGCACTAGAGCACCCTATGGCGATATCTTGGATTACGTAAACTTTTCTCTCTAGGGAACCGATTAGATATGGGACTCGCTACAATGTACTTACCTTGAGAATCGATACACCTGGTAGCTCTACTCTATGGTTCGTTGTGATGGCAACTTCACTCTACGGTTTGACGTCACGGTGGCTTCACTCTACGGTACTTCACTCGGTGCTTCACTCAATCCCTCCGATTGGTCAGCACCTCCCGGTCGAACCCTCCGTAGGTAGCCCTTTTCGAACGAGATCTCCCCGTAAGTAGCCACCTCCGATCACAACTTCCCATAAGTAGTACTTTCTTCAGTTGACCGTCTCTGGATTATAACGAGAACTCAGATCTCTATCAGGTTACTAACCCTTTAGTGGTTTTGTAATTCTACTGTCTCTAGGTCTACTACCCTATCCAGGGTCATTTTATTCATGGACTTTCTAGCTCCAGTCCAACGACCTTAACTCCATTTCCCAATTCTTTGGGGATCTATTAGCTACTAACATCTCTAAGGTTATCGGTTTCACCTTGAAACCATAACCTGTGGTCACTGAGGTTTTAGCTATCGTAGGGTTCCGTTAAGGAACTAACTCTCAGGTATTCAAACCTACGGCAACCTCACTCACATTTTTTTCAGGGTTCCTACTCTCAGGTACTGGAACCTAGGCAATGCTCAGTCATACATTGACCTAAGCACTGTCTCTAATTCAAGCCTATCATCACTCTATCTTTTCTCATAGTATTCCAAAGGATTACTATGTTTCATACCGCAAGGTATTCAGGCCTTTGTTTGAAGGATATCAAATTCTTATGCTATATCCAGGGGTTAAGAATCCCGAGATTTCTCTCGCTTAAGCACGCTTAATTTCACAACGTCTATCGTATCTGGGTACTAATATCGGTACACATACCACGCATACCGACTACTCTCATAGGTGCTAGTACGGCATAAGCGCCTCCCCATAAATACCGGTACTTTCCCCTTTTTATTTAACGGTCACCACCATCAAGGACTTAGTCAAAAGACCCTCATCCCCGGAGCCAAGCCCCGTTGCATGCATGGTGTCCGATTTTTGCAAGCAAGGATTTTCCTCTCGGGGTAACTTAGTAAGTTCTTTGTTTCTACAAGGAAACGAAGTCAATAGTCACTTGTCTACGGGAAAACCTAAGTAGTACCGACTTCTCCGTAACGATTGCCTTGAAACACTCGGGGCGGGGATTTAACTCGGACTCTAATTTCTATATCGGAAGTCCTAGAGCTTAGCAATGGAACCCATATTCTATGTTATCTACTATATCTACGAGTCTCATCGGCGTGGCCAGCTCCATATATAAGCTCTGGGTTAGAATGGAATTAATGCCCAGTACAAACTGGAGATTATCAGAATTATCAGAATTATCGAAATTATCAGAATTATCGGAATTATCAGAATTATCGGGGCCTAATATCGTTGTAGGTACAGGCGATAGATACGCCAGCCCTGGTATAGAGTGGTGCACCGACAGAGGGTGGTACACCGGTTCGGGATAGTATCCGGTTGACGGTATCGAAGTAAGGTGTACTCGACCTAGGCTTATATCAGTACTCGTTTTCAAAACATGCTCTTAAAAAGCGTAGAGCCTAACTCCGTTACTCAAACCAAATGGCCAGGTAGGTGTCTATCATGGGAGCCTCACCGTGCTAGGGTGTGATTGGCTGATCCACATAGACTAGCCCCGCCCGGCACCAAAAGGTTTGGAACAACTTAGTCCGATCTATGCCAGGACAACTGCTCTGATACCATAAATGTAACATCCCATTTTCAAAAGCAATATAAATTTTTTTTTTCATCAGAGTAGAGCATCGGAGCGATTGAGTAACCGATATTTATATTCAAAATGCCGTAAGTCCGTCGGTGATTACAGTAGCGGTACATCATACCGAGTGTTTTCAAAGTAAATAGCAAAAGAAAGTCTTCAGTTGAGTCCCTATGCGTGTCGCTTGCCTTTCTCCTCGATCCTCGGTCCTCCTGACCGACGCTATGTTAAGAGCCGAGGTTCAATGCCCAATGAACCTCGGAGTAACGGTTAACCTCATGCTTATGTGTGACAAAATATGTATGACGTATATTCATAACATTACAAAGATTAACCAATACATAGCACACAAATAGAGATGTAAGGTTACAACAATACATAAGCACACGGCAGATGTAATGTCAATCACAACAACAAGTACATAGCACACAAAGACATGCACATGCACGGTCAACCATGTCCGCACTAACCGGTGCCACGACGGCTCCTCGTGTCCTCGCTAGGAAAACTTAACGGCATTACCAAGACCGTAACCCGCATAAATAAAGCTGAATGTATAAACGGTGAACTAAGACAGAGTCTTAGACACGGTGCATGACCCAAGACCAAGTCCCGTCCATGACTCTATGAAATAGTCTATCACATATAAGCATACAATAAGCATCGAGTTAGTGTTACGACGCGAACGTACCTTCGTTGACGGAAAATGATCTTTTTTTGATACGTACGGCGGTACAACGCGGTAAGTGATTACGGATATCCTATAAGGATGATAACGTTTCTAATCAATGGTCAACATTATACGGACATTCTAGTCCCAAATTACCATTTTACCCCGACTCCCTAATCGGCGAATTTCGCTTAGAACTTCGTTACTTTAACTCTAATCTTCCAAAATTTTGACATATCTCTATCTCCAATAATAAATATCATATTTATCCCTAAAACATGATATCTAAACTAACTTGGAAGATTAAAGATTAATCTAGCATTTCTACTATAACTACCGAAGGAACTACCAAAGCTTAAGACCAGGGGACCAGAAGAACTTACCCAAAGACTTCGCTACTCCTTTTCCGAGCTCCTCCTTGCTCTCACTTCTCTCTAACCTCTCTCTAGGAATTGTGAATTGGTGAGGAATGAAGTGAAATGGGAAGACCTATTTATAGAAGATTTTGGTGCACTATTCATGCTTTATCATACCGAATCTCAACCGTTGGATCTAGCTTGGACACAAGGCATCATCTCCACCATACAACACATCTCCTTACCTCATCATGATGTCATCAAGGTGATGTCACCCATGTGCTTTATGAACTTCTACCGATAAAGTTCCCTGTTCGGTGTAATTCCGCAAAATCTCAAAAATCCGGAACACAAATAAGCTCTATTCTTCCTCTTCGGAAATATTTGAGTTAACTAAATTTTTGATCCCATTAAGGGTATTCCGTTGTCTGTTGAACATTTTCGGACGTACGCCGTTTGTCGATTCTGTAAATTACTTCGGGTAACATCAACTTCGGGACAAAAATTCACCGATTCATAATATGTCCAGTTGTTTTCTACTTAGTTCAAGGATTTCAAGTTATGATTTATTTTCCATTGGTTCTCACTTTTCTTATCTGCCCTTTGTTTACAAAAATATCTTCTCATCGATCCCTTATTCGCCCGCCGATTACGGAAATGACTTCCGCTAACACCGACTTCCTACGGACAAAAATTCACTTGTTTGTAATTTGTCCCGACCTAAGAAACTTAGTTCATGGTTTTAGATAGGATTTAATTTCTATCGGTTCTCATTTATCCAACTGGTTCTTCCACAAATATCTCTTTTATATTATTATAATAATACAAATATCATGATATTTATTATTTTTTTTATTTTTTTATTTTTTATTTTTATTTTTATTTTTTATTTTTTCCTTCCCTTTTTTTTATTTTTTATTTTTTTTATTTTTTTTTTTTTTTTTTTTTTTTTCCTTTTTCCTCTTTTTTTTCCCTTTCTTTTTCTTGAAAATATCATTCCTCCCTTTTTTATTTTACTTATCTTTAAAAATTCTCCCTATTGGTTCTTTTGTCCAAGCTTAGATAATTAGCCATTAATTACCTAACTAATCACTTTCTAATTGTTGATAATTTTCTTAATTAAGATTAATCATTATCTCACAACTATTTTACTTACATTGGTATTTTATGCTCCATGTAAAATATTAAAAATCATGGGGCAACTTATGTTCCCCAAAATTATATTAAATTTTGCCTCATTATTTTTCAAGAAAAATAATCCCAAAAATTCCTAAAATTAGAGACAACATACTTTCTAATTTTTAATAAATACTTTATTGCCTCATGAGATTTATCATAATATTTTTCAGGGCATTTCATGGCCCATAATTGCATTTAGGGATTTTGACACTTTAATCCCTCTAATTTCATTAGAAATTTCCCTAGACAATAGAATAAGTATCCTACAAGGTTTTAAAACCACATATTCACATATTTCCAAATAGGTATTATTTGCTAAAATATAATATTCTAGATAGATAATTGTCCGGGTATTACAGGCTATGTTACAGTAAAAGTGCTCATATTATTGAATTGTCAAGTTGATCAACAATGGGTATATAATTAAATGCTTCGTAAGAGACTCACAAGTGAAGAACTATAACAAACCATACCATCCCTAGTTCCAATTTTTTCAACATTTGAGAGTTTGTTTTAATCACTTTAAGATTATTTCTAACAATAACTATTAGACATGTTTACCTTAATTATTGTTTTGTTCTGTTTTTTTGTCAAAGCTAGCTATGTTGTAGAGACATGAAGAAGTGTATTATGTGGAAATAATATGTATGACACACAATACACTAAATGTGACTAATTTACAAGTTTTAGAATATGGACATAATATAAATATTCCTCTAGTCCTATTTATATATGGTAGAGATATAATGTTTATTTTGATTCTAGCTATTTATAAGTCACGTCATAAATTTTCATATAAATATACAATTTTACAATTCATTTATTATGTTTGCTTTGTTTTCATATGGCATATTTTATATTAAATAAGCGTTAAGTTAAAAAGTTGTTGAATTTTAAGGAAAAGTTAATAAGGTTTAAGGTTTTTATTTTTTATTTAATACATGAAGCATGTTAAAAATTATTTATAAATTAAAACAAAAGAGTAAATTAACTCTTGAAAAATGATCAGAAGAATAAGACAACATTGAATTTTAAACAATCAGTTTTTCCCAACGAAGAGAAATCTTCTTATGAGATAAGGTGGGGGTATTATTCAACCCAGTTCTTTTCCCACAGTTATTTCTTCATCCTTTAGACATTTAGATCGTCATTCTCCAAACTGCTGGATTGCTTTAAAAGAAAAGTGCACTACTACAAAATCACCAATATATAACCGTATTGTATTGAGGGCATATATAATGGTTATTTATTAATAACGGTAATGTATTGACTTTATTTTTATTATATATAGCTATTTCTTATTATTTGTTTTTATTTAGTATTGTTGTTAATTTGTAACATCCCAATTTTCTAAAGCGTTTTCAAATAGTTTGATCAGAGTAGAGCATCGGAATAATTTAAAAGAGCGAGTATCTGATAAACTTTCACTGTTGATGTATCTGGTTGCTTTAAACAGCAGTACAATTATCCGAATATTTAAAAGTACGTTAATACATATCCAAAAAGAAATTCTCCGGCCAGGTTCTCACCGGTCTTTACCCTTGTCCTCGGGCCCCGATTCCTCTGGATCCTGAGGCTATAGTAGGAGCTAAGGTCCAATGCCCATTGGACCTCAGGTAACGGTTAATCTCATGCTTAAATATGATAGTATATGTATGACAGATATTCATGGCATTTCAGCAACAATCAATACATAAGCACACAGCAGATGTATCCCAACAGTACATAAACACACAGCAGATGTATCTCATAAGCACACAGTAGATGTAAAGTTATCTATCACATATAAGCATATATTACAGTACGTGAACGTACTTTCGTTTGGTGATAACGGTACGTTGGTCGGTCGGAATGTGAACACGAGTATCCTATAATTGTAATATCACATTTATTAATTCACAAATATTATCCTAGTAGATATCTTAGTCACAAATGACTATTTTTCCCTTGGTGGAATTATTTCTCAACTTATTCTCCAAAATTTCGTAGAAAAATGCTGATCCTAGCATTTCGATCGTTTTTATGATAACTTTGCAAAATCATAATTAATTCTACAAACATCGAAACGAGGATCCGTAAAAGTTCTCAGAATCCTTATGATGTATATTTTTAAATAAAAATACTCACTTTTTCCCAGATCACACGAGTCATTCCCAGTTTTAAAGTTTTTCCGTAAATTCGTAGCCTCCGCCTTTAATTTTTTAAATTCGTAGCCCAACTTTGAAATTTTTTATCTCGCTGTACAGAGCTCATTTTAACATGTTCTTGGCATATTTGAAAATCCATATATGTCTAATTTAACCATGAATGTTCTCAGAATTTTGTAACTTTATTTCCAACCTGAAATATTGGCATTTTTATCACCGGTTTCGTAGATTTCTAACCGATGAATTTTCGCAGAGCTTCGCTACTTTGATCATAATTTTCCAGAAATTTTGCTATACCATGTGGCTCATCTAATTTTTGAAATATCACTATTTTTTACTATAAAAATATGATATTAAAATTACTCTAGCATATTTAAAATCAAAACTACTTCTAACTATGAACTTAAAGAACTTAAAAGCTAGAGCTAGAGAACTTACCAAGAACCTTGCTCCTCCTTCTCCAAAACTCTTCACTCTCTATATCAGATTTCTAAGCTTGTTTTGGTGTGAAAATAGATGAAGCCCAATGCCCCTATTTGTAGCAAAATGTAGTGGCATTTTGGTAGTTATTTCAAACCTACCTCTTCTTCAATTGGAGCCATGGGATCTAAATTTAGTTAAGAAGTTTTAATCTTAACCATTGGATCCATACTTAATGAAGAAGTTTCAATTTAATTTAAAAAGCATTTCTCTTGATTTTTCCTATTGGTGGATTTCAAATTAAGATTGATTTAAACTTACTTATTTCTTGTAGTTTATTCAAGTTTTCCTCTTTAATACTCTAATCTCAAAATCATGACTTCATTAGAAGTCTTTACTAGCCCTTTAATTATTTTAAGATTAATCACAAAGTTTGGGAAAAAATTTTGAAGACAATCTATCCCAACTTAAAATATGCTTGTTCATAATAAATCCTTATATTTGATCTATGATTAACGTATCTCAAGATTCAATTTATTTTGTATAGATTCTCATTTACTTGTGTCTTGAATTTATCCTAATGGTTTTTAACTCACCATTAATGAATTTACACATTTCTCTCTCTCTCCTATACTAGACACACAACACTCACAACACACACACACTTTTCTCTCTCCTATACTAGGCACACAACACTCACAACACACACACACACACTTTATACTAGGCACACAACACTCACAACACACACACACACTTTATACTAGGCACACAATACTCACAACTCTCCCTCTCTCCTTCATCAATTTCAATTAATGAACCCATGTGCATCCATTAATGCTTGAATTTGCATGGGTGCTAATTTATATGTTTAAACAATTCATCCTATTTTCCCTACACACACACACATACACGTATACACACACATTCACCACCTCCCCTTCATCTTTTTTTATGTTCAATTTGTGTTTTATTTGTCTCACAAAATCAAAGAGGAAGGCCTCTCATTGGTTCCTTCTTTGTTCACAAGGATTTAGCTTTATGATGATTAATTAAGGCCATTGGATTTAGTTTTATTAAATTTAATCCAAGCCCTCCATATTTAATCCTAATTAGTATCCCTAATATGGTAGTTTAGATGTTGTTAAGTGTAATTGTCAAAATATGATTGGTTCCAAGAATAATCATGGTCATTAGAAACTCATACTATGCTAATCTTGGTACTTCATTAGCTCTTGGTTTTTAATCAAGGTAATACACCCTTAATTATGCTTCTTTAGTTTATTTGTTAATTAATGTATTTATGCAAATTAAATTGTCCATTAGTTGTTTGGCAACTTTCTCTCTAATTGGTATAAGTATTTTTAGGTCATTAAATTGTCTCTTATAAATAAATTAAGACTATGCTTAATTATGAAAACTTCATGATGTTTTATGATCCCTAATTTGAAACCTTAAAATTTAATTTCAAACCTAACATTTGGTTTGTTCCATATCAAGGGAATATTGCCCAAAATTATAGATAATAAACTACAAAATTAGAGACAACATATTCTCCTATTTTTAATAGGTATTATTTACCAAAATATTGTATTTAAGATAAATAATGATTTTTCGGGTATTACACTATTTATTATATAAAACACAATATGATCATTGATAATAACAAGATAATAATATTAAATAAAAAAATATTTATAATATTCAAAATTCAATACATTATAGGTAAACATCGTACAATTTAAAAGAAATTAATCACTTAAAAACTTTAAAACGGTATCTTATAATTTTTTGAATTCTAAAAAAAAAAAAAATTGTGTTAAAAATTTCTACAATATTCTCTTCCAATGCCTTTGTTGTAAATTGTGGATTATCTATCAGTCATCAAGAGTTTCAATAACTACGAAAGGATAATATAAATATGAAAATCAAAATATATATAGAAAAAATTTGCAAATATTAAAACTAAAGAAAATCACAGATCTGATTCAACAAACCTGCTAAACTTTAGGAACATGGGAGGGTGAACATTTAAGTAGATTGTGATTCAACAAGCTGCTAAAAATTAGGAGAAAAAATTATTTTTATTTTATTTTATATAATCTTAAGTAATCAAAATTATTTTCACTACAATAAAACAAAAATAAAAATTTGGCTCCCTAATTTTCTTTGGTGTTTTTTTTTTTTTAAAAAAAAAAAAAATCTTCAAACCAACGGCTATCATTGGAAAATTAGATATCGATTTTGTCCACAATTCTTCTTTCTAGATAATCTAGAGATCTTGAGCGTCAACTAGTGATTAGGAGATCTTGAGCATCAACCAGTGAGCTCTTGTTGTATAAAAAATAAAATGAAACTAAAAATATTAATTAAAAAAATGAAAACTTACTGAAGGAAGGATCACAGGAGGGAAGAGTTGTGAGTGAAGATCTATGTTAGTGGTAGAGGATGAAACAGCGGCAAAGCAAAACCCATGGAAATTAAAGAAGAGTTATGAGATCCACTAAGGAAGCTCAAAAACGTTTAAGAAGGTGATGGAAGAGTTGCGTTTGTGTCAAATAATTTTTTGTTTTCAGAATCTTGCCTCCTTATATTTGATATTTTTCAGAATTTAGTCTTTTTAAATGAAATAATACTTAATGGTTCTTTGTAAAGAACCGTAATATATTTTTCATAATATTAATTAATATATCAATAAAGAATATATTAATATATTGTTAATTACTTGCGGGTACTTGGGAAGAACCATATTGTCAAATAATCTTTTTCTATAGCAGGATACTTAATGGTTCTTTATAAAGAATCCTAACATATTGTCAAATAATTTTATCTTTTTGAATCTCACTTTTTTATATTAAATCATACTTACGAGTTCTTTGTGAATAACTATAATGGATTGTCTATAATATTAATTAAGAAATCAATAAAGAATATATTAATATATTATTACATTACTTAACAGTTACTTATGAAGAACCTTATTGTCAAATATTTTTTTTTTTTTTTTTCAAAATCTCACATTTTTGTATTAAAGACTTAACGGTTCTTTATGATGAATCCTAATGTATTGTTCATAATATTAATTAATATATGTATAAAAATATATTAATATATTGTTAAATTACTTAACGGTTACTTGTGAAGAACCGTATTGTCAAATAATTTCTTTATATATATAATATGATACTTAACAGTTCTTTATAAGGATTTATAATATATTGTCAAATATTTTTCATTTTCAGAATCTCACTTTTTTCTATCGAACAATACTTAATAGTTTTGTGTGAAGTACAGTGATATGTAGTCCGATAACTTTTCTTATAAAATCCCCGTTTTGTATATATGAGGGATATCATTTTTAACCGTTAAATCATCTTAAAGAATATATAATTCTTTATGAAGAACTGTCAAATATTATGAAATAAATTTTTTTAGAATCTTTGTTTTCTTTTATATGATGGTTTTTATTGATAAGTGTTAAGTATTCTTAAAGAATACATTATGGTTGTTTATAAAGAATTGTCAAATATTGTCAAAAAAAAAAATATACAAAATCCCAACTATTCCATTTCCTTAAGATATCATATATCAGACTAATATCTTAACATATTGTATTTATCTTAAAAGAATAAATGTGAGATATTATTAGATATATTTATATCTTAACATATTGTATTTATCTTAGAAGTATAAATATGATCATACTTTACAGTTAATTATTATAAGGGAAAAACACTTCTCATGTTGTATGAGAAGTTTATTCTCATGTCACACACACATGAAATGGTGGGACCCACATATATATATATATATATATAATGAGCATTATATGTGTGTGTGTGTGTCCCACCATTTCATGTGTGTGTAAGAATTTTTTTCTTCTCATGCAACATGAGAAGTTTAAACCCCTTATTATAATCATTATATATTTGTTTTTACTTGTTATAATATTGGAAGATGAATTATTTGTAATTGTTATGACGGTGGTTTCGTAAGAACCATCATATTTGTCATTAAATAAATGATAGTTAATAACTACAACCCTTATTTTTTATTTTTTCGAATTTCTTCCCTCAATACATGAAGGTGCACATATTTAACCTTATATTTTAGTGTTATATTATTTGGCTACCCTTGCTTGGACATACATGATATTTATTCACTATAATTGTTATTTATTAAGCGTTATATATGTCGAATCTATAGTTATGGCGGCGCCAAGGTTGTCAAACTCACGAGTTTAAGCAAACTCGTGATGTTGATGTAAACTCGTATCGTGAACTCGAATCGTAAACTCGTAAGAGTTTACTTTATTATTAAATAGGGATTACTAGTGTATAATTAAATAATTAAAATATAAAAATGACAACAATTTGATTTAAATATATTTTAAATCCAAATAAATGAAATTAAATCTATCAATATTCATAATTTATCATGTCTAATAAAGAATTTTCTATAAAATTTCTATATAAAGCCGCTGAACATGATCAAATCAAAGAAGTTTACACGAGTTTAAGAGTAAGTTAACACGATTTTGTAAGTTAGAAACGTAAAAACGGTAAACTCAAGACATACACTCGTAGGTTTAACCGAGTTTACAACTAGCACGAGTTTACCACTTACTCGACTCATTTTTGTAAGCTAGAAGCGTAAAAACGGTAAAATCGGAGAGTCAACTCGTGAGTTTGACAACAATGGGCGGCGCCATATAAGCTATAAAAAGAAAAGTTTCACCCCCATAAATTAAAGTGAAGTTTCTTCATCTTTTATTGCATTATAACTTCATGATATTCAAGGATTTTTTTTTTTTTTTTTTTTTTTTTTTTTTTTGGGTATCAGACTTATTTATGGTATTAAACGTTCTTACAGATATTGACAATTGGAGAAAAAAGATCAAAAGAATAATTAGCCTTTACAGCTCATAAACCACACTTATGTCATCTCACTTTGGAAAATATTCATAAGAAGTGAAAGAAAATTATTAAATAATGTATACTGATATTGGTTAGAGAGAATAATAATCAAAATCAAACATTATATTAATAGAAAAATAGCTTAGAAGGACTTTCCTATAAGACCGATGCTTTCTTATGTAATATAAGGAGTTTAAAAAATTAAAAATGAGTTACATTAATTATTTAAACTTTATTAATAATACAATTTATTATAAATTTAATTATTGATATTGATACATCGATGAAAATCAAGTAATCATTAACACTTTATTTTTACTTCAAATACAATCATTATCTGTAATGCAAATAATAAGATGCGATCTTTATGTATCACTACTTATAACACCTCTTCTTCTTTTTTCCTCCCCTCCTATCGACTTCTTGGGTGATGGGACCTCTCTTCTCTAGTCGTTGGGTTGGGCGAGATTTTTTCATGGCATCTCCCTCCTTGATTTCGCCAGGGGGTGGAGACGTCCGACTTTGTATTAGTCTTTGTTTATTTCATGTTTCTCTGGGTTTCTTATGGCAATGCTATTTTCTTTACGGAAATAAATCAAGTTGGGAGTTTCGATGGAAGCAAACCTCACCTAGTGGCTACGTTTTACGGTTTTGGGGTTGCGATTTGATAACTATAGTCTTTTATTTTGTTGGCTCCATCTTTCAATAAACTATTATGGGTTATTGGCAATAGTGAATCCATAGCACATCTCGTGGTAGAGACCATGTGGTTCATTGTACAGTTGAGGACTTTTTGATCTTCATCTTTCTTACTAGTGTTTGTGGGCCTATTTCCTTCTATGAAATCTTTTTATGGAGTTTCTGCAACAAACAATCTCGTTGTTTTATTACCAATAAAAAGCAATGGATCATTTGAGATGGTTCTTCCAACAACCACTTCTTACAATAGCTTTGTTGCCGATAGCATTGTTTTTCTACCCATAGATTCTGGTGAAAGGATGACGAAACTTTAGAGTTCTTAGTAGTGGCGGAAGCTCCCTCTTACCTATCTTAAGGTTATGTTATTTTTAAGGTTTATTTGCACTATTATGTATTTGGGCTTTCTTTTTGCAAACCTTTAATTTTGAGCCTTATACTCTCACTGGGTTGATTTTAATGAAGTACTACCTCCAACCCTAAATATAAGACAAAGCACTAGAAACTTTGTCCTATATTTAAAACTGAATGAAGTATTATTTTCTGACCAAAAAAATATTTATGTATCATTATATTTGTAACCAATATAATTATAAATTATAAAATGCACAACTAGTTGGTACGTAGTTGCATATTTTGAAGTGTCTCACACACATATTGCAGTTATTTATTTTTTATTTTTTAACTTTCTACAGGGAACAGAAGCGACAGATTTTTATTTTGATATATTAAATATAGCTGCGCAAATCATATTTTAATTTCTGCGCCCCAGCATACCATGTATTTGGCCCAAAAAATCCTAATTACGAGCATAAAGCAAAACTTTGACTAGTTGATGACTACGGGAAGTTGCAGTAAAAATAATGAAACGAAGATGACAATAATCAATACATACCTTGCGAAAATACTGCTACAAGTACTAGTCATATACCCCTTATGATTTAAATATAGGAGTTAGATAAATAATTTACAGAAATTAAAAAATAGTTAAGTTAGTTATCTTATAAAAAGTGAGTTATTTTCCCTACAACAATATTTTAGTTATTTTCATTAAAAATTACTCATTAATGACAATACTACTACAACAACAATAATAACAAGGCATCATCATACTAAGTAGGGTCAGTTACATCAATCGTACGATGCCATTGAGCTCCATCAATAACCAAAACTCTTGATAAATGGTTGACGAGGATGTCTCACTCAATAACCTTTGAGTGTTCTCTTCGATCTTCCTCTACACATTTTAATTTGGCTCCAAACAATTTGATCCCCCTCCTTACTAGTGCATACAATAGTTGTCTCGTACATGTCCAAACTACCTCAAACAAATTTCTATCATTTTCTCTTCAATAGGTGTCACTTCGCAACCCTTCATTGCATAAGTTCATTATGAATCTTATCTTTCTTTGTATGACCGCATATATTTCTCAATATCCTCATCTCAGCCACCCGACTATGTGCTCATGTAGTCCCTTCAAAGCCCAACATTCACTACTATAAAGCAATGCTGGTCAAGTAGCCATATAATAAAACTGTCATATTACTTTATTAAGTATTTTTCAATCACAAATAACTCTAATAGTTTTTTTCCATTTATAGGATCTAGCTTGAATCTCACCATCTTCTTAGAATATTGATCCCAAATATCTAAACTTTGTCACTTAAGGAATAACCTGATCTCTTATTTTGACCTCCAAATCACTTCTTACTCTCTTCTTATCAAAAGTACAATGTATATAGCCTGTCTTACTCCTACTCAGTCATAAACCCTTCAACTCCATGTTCCTTAGCTTCCCCATAACTTAAGTTAAGAATTAATCTATTCTCTTGACTCAACCACAAAAACGATAGCATCAGCAAAAAGCATACACATAGGGATTTCAAGTATAAACTCAATTAAAACGTCTACAACCAGGTTAAATAAATAAGAGCTCAAGGCTGATCTCTAATGTAAGACAATCCTTGTAAGTCTCGTTAATGACAATATCCATAACTAATTTGTGATATAAACTAGATTGGGTCTTACATTTAGGATGAAACCAATCTACCAGCTCGTATATTTAGGATTTGGATAAGTAATAAGAACCATAGCAAAGAAGGACAACATACAGTACTTGTGTCTTCCATTTCATTGCTGCAGAGTTAAGACATGAAGAACTAGAAGAAACTTTCCATGAGTCAAAGCACTAACAATTTGTCTTAATCTTAATTAATTTAAATATTGAATTGATAATGGAGTTAGTTATATTATAATTTTCATTACGATATTATTCTTGTCGCGTTTGTAGGATATGCTCTTTTGATTCTCCATTTATAGTGAAAAAAAATTAAAGAGGGTTCATTTTGATTGAGTCATTCCTTATCTCTTTAACTAAAGTTTTGCACTCCGCATACTTTATTTATAAAGAATTATGAAATAATGACGAGGGTAATTTCTCCCATGACTAAAAAAAAAAAGGAAAAGTGATTTTGTCATGAAAGCTTCTGACATCAAACAAAATAAAGAGAAATTCCTAGAAAATATTCTCAATATATATATATATATATATATATATCTATCTTTGAGGGCTGTTTAGTTGGAAGAAGTTTGCCAGATTCTCATGTTTTGCTTCATCTGAAAAATAGAATGCATCACTATGCTTTTCAGGAACCATAATTTCACATTGATAAACTTTAAAAAATATCTCCTTGAGGGAATGGTCTGAAAAATTTCTGGTTCCTTTTTTCGTATTAGGGCATCATAGTCTTTTCAATGTTTCTGGCTTCCTTTTCATGTTCATTTTATATGGACCAAATGAAAGTCATATCGAGATTTTATTGATATTTTCAGTCATATCAAACATATTTTTAAAGCTCATTCCCATTTTCTTTTATGTTCTCTTTATTTCCATTTCTTTTCTTCCTCATTTGTTTTCATGTTACCTTTCCGATTTCCTTTCTTGTTCCATTTTCATTAAAAAAAAATAAAAAAATAAAAATCCCTCCAATAACCAAAGGGGCGGGAAAGAGGGGTTAGCTAGAATTTCCTGGTGGGAGACATACAATGGAGTAGATTTGTAATGCATAAAAGTTCCACTGTATCTTGATTGTGAAATATGCTCACAGGAATTTTTCTTTACTCCTTTTTTGGCCTAATGGCCTCAAAGATCAAAAGTGATCTTTATTGGGAAACATATATAAAAGGAATTATTTAGTCTTTGGATAGAAATATAAGGTTAGTAATTCATGAATCATGTACTATTATGGTTCCCTTCTTTTGTCGTTTTTGAGAACCATTTCCCTTCCTTTTCTATTTTCTTCTTTTCTGGCAAATATCTAAAGCTAGTTGTTTATTTTTATCGATTAAAATTACAACACTTGTATTCAACAAACAAATTGAAAGTACATATGGAGCTATCTATACTTTTGTAAAATATGAGGGACCTAAAATGCCTAACCATTATTATTGTGTACGTAGCTGGTCTCCCATTTTTGTACTTAGCACACCAAGTGCCGTATATCTGGTCGGTGTGATTTAATGTGAGACCTGCTATGAATTACGGTCATTAATAAGATAAATATTGTAACGATTTTACCCAATAAAAAAATATAAATATTGTAAGGACCCATGGGGTTGGGTCTAGTGTGAGGGACTAGTCCTTCAAAACATGATAAACCAATATTTGAATATTTTATTGGGAAATATGTTCATATTTAGTCTCGACAATACCTCATATAGGATTGCCTCCAATAGGAAAATACATTTTTTCATTAAAAAAATAATTTGTTAGTCCTTGTAGTTTTTTTTTTTTTTAAAGGTCAATTTTCACTACTACCAAAAGTGGATATTACTTTCCTAAAAGACATCCTTATTTTAAAAAAGGAAGTAAAAAGTATAGACGGTGGCAATTTCGTAATTATTTGGCTGAATTTTGAGACTTAAGCGTCCTAAATATAATTTTAGGATGCCTAAAATTAATTTTTTGGCGCATTTTGAGGAATTCTTTGGTGCCAGGAAATTTTTTGGCGTCCTGAAAATAAAATCAGGATGCCAATATTGAATTTTAGGCGTCCTAAAATATATTTAGGACGCCTAAAATTAATTTTTTGGCGTGTCTTGATGAATTTTTTGGCGCCAGGAAATTTTTTGGCACATTTTGATGAATTTTTTAACGTCGGGAAATTTTTGGAATCCCGAAAATAAAATCGGGACGCCAAAATTGAAAATATGGCATCTGAAGTATTTTTCGGGACGCCAAAGTTAAGCCGACTCTTACATCTCTATTGCGCCGCCTCGAGACAAGTTATCAATCTGGAGAAGTCGAGTATATTCTTTTCTTCCAATACCCCAGTTGAGGTAAGATCAATGGTCAGTAGCACTCTGGGAATTTTAGCCACTGAGGATCCGAGGAGATATCTTGGCATCCCAAGTATCTAGGGGAAGACCAAGCACCAAACATTGGCGTATGTTCGTGAATGGGTCACAAGTAAGCTTCAAAGTTGGGGTCTCTCTTCCCTTTCCTTTGCGGGACGTGAAGTGATGATAAAAGCTGTTATACAAGCTATTCGATATTTCCTATGAACTGCTTTAAGTTCACTACCAAAACTTGCAAGGAAATTCACAGTTTGATTGCTAACTTTTGGTGGGACAGTAATGCCTTTGGGAACCGTACTCATTGGAAGGCTTGGGATTTCCTCGCCTCTGGGAAAGATAAGGGTGGCATGGGTTTTAGAGACCTTATTGTTATGAATGATTCGCTATTGCCTAAAACATCTTGGAGACTCTTTATGCGACCGAATGACTTATGGGCCAAGGTTTTGAAAAGTATCTATTTTCCCAAAGGGGAGTTCATGATGCAAAAACTTCTTGGTGTTGGTCGAGTCTTATTGGTGGCAGGGATATTCTTAAGAAAGACCTTTGGTGGGATATTGGAATGGGTACGGCGATTCGTATTTGGGACAATCCGTGGATCCCTGGTATGTCCTTGCCTGCCCCACCAGCAAATAGTGACAATCCCTATGTCCAGAAGGGCCATGTTTGTGACTTGATTGTTGATGGTACCTGGAATCTTGAATCGATCTCACAATTTGTATCAGAGGAGGCCAAAAATGCTATCTACAATATCCCCATACCTACCAACGGTTTGGAGGATAAACTTGTGTGGAGCTATGCTAAAAAAGGGGAATATATGGTCAAATTGGGGTATAATGCAGAAAAGGATAGACTTGCATTGGGTCCTTCCAGGGCTGGAACGTCTATTGTTGTGCCCCCAACTAGCTGGAAATCTGTGTGGAAGCTTAAGGTAATTCCACGTGTGCAACAATTCATTTGGAGTCTCCTAAATAATGCAATTGCTACCAATGCGGCCCTTTACCGAAGACGAAGATCTTCAACTAATCAATGCCCCATTTGTGAAGAAGCGAAGGAAACTCTTGAGCACCTATTCTGCCACTGTGCATGGACTCGCTGCATATGGTTTGGTTGCCATTTGGGTGGAAGATTTGATTTTGTAGCTGTATCAAATTTTAACAGTTGGTGGCTCCACACCTTCGGTATGTCTTCTTTGAGCTCATATGACTTATCCTTGATTAGCTGGATTTTGTGGTTAATTTGGAAGCAAAGAAATACATTGGTTTTTAATTTCCTTACCCCAAATCCCTTTGTGGTGCTTGAGATAGCTAGGAAGAATGCTGCTGATTTTCTAGTTAATACTGTTATGAAGCAACCTGAACTGGATTTACCTAATAAGACTTGTGCCTGGTCTGTCTTTTAGGTCCCACCAGCATTTGATTGTGTGAAATTTAATTGTGATGGAACTTTTCATTTGGGCAGCAAAGATGCAGCAATTGGCATGGTTTGCAAACTGAAATCTATTTCTGCTTTTATGACTGAGGCTTTGGCGCTTAAGCGAGCTTTGCTGATAGCTACGAATTTAGGGCTTGGCAAAGCCATTTTGAATCTGACTGTCTCATCCTAATCAATTGTACTTAGCATACCAAGTGCGTATATCAGTCGGTGTGATTTAATGTGAGACCTGCTATGAATTACGGTCATTAATAAGATAAATATTGTAACGATTTTACCCAATAAAAAAATATAAATATTGTAAGGACTCATGGGGTTGGGTCTAGTGTGAGGGACTAGTCCTTAAAAACATGATAAACCAATATTTGAATATTTTATTGGGAAATATGTTCATATTTAGTCTCTAACAATACCTCATATAGGATTGCCTCCAATAGGAAAATACATTTTTTCATTAAAAAAAAATTTGTTAGTCCTCATATATAGTTTCACACGATTTTCAATCAAGTCCTTGTAGTTTTTTTTTTAAAGGTCAATTTTCACTACTACCAAAAGTGGATATTACTTCCCTAAAAGACGACCTTATTTTAAAAAAGGAAGTAAAAAGTATAGGCAGTGGCAATTTCATAATTATTTGGCTGAATTTTGAGACTTAAGCGTCCTAAATATAATTTTAGGAGGGCGTCCTGAAAATAAAATCAAGACACCAATATTGAATTTTAGGCATCCTAAAATATATTTAGGATGCCTAAAATTAATTTTTTAGCGCATCTTGATGAATTTTTTGGCGCCGGGAATTTTTGTACATTTTGATGAATATTTTAACGTCGGGGAAATTTTTTGGGATCCTGAAAATAAAATCGGGACGCCAAAATTGAAAATATGGCATCTTGAAGTATTTTTCGGGACGCCAAAGTTCCAAAATATCGAATTGAGGGCGTACTCTTCAATTAAACCTACAAGCTCTACGGATAAACTAACACTCACACTCATCACACTCGCCTGGCTCTCTCACAATCGCCCTTCCAATATCTTTTGCCTCACTTTGTTGCCGCCGCATCAGCTCCGTCTCCTCCGTCTTTCCTCTTCGCGTCGTCCTTCGATCGGCTTGCGTGCTTTGTTTCCGGCGCCGATCCCCCTCCTTCTCCGATCTCTTATACGTCCGAGCCCTAGCTATTTTTCCATAGCTCGTTGTCGCGCATCCCCTTCTTTTCGGTCCCCTCCATCAATTAACTTTACAAGTATATTCAACTTCATATTCTTGTTTCGATCAAAAATTTATGATGATTCAATGCTGATTTTACCTATTAGCCTGTCGAATTAGGATTCGAGTCGGAAAGAAATTTGGGGTTTCATTTTAGTCCATCGCCTTTAAGTTCAAATGTGTTGAGATTTGAGTGAAAAGGAGTATATTGACATACATGTACAAACACTACTGGAAAATAGCATATTTGCGACGGAAAAAATTCCGGTCGCACATAAGGAGGTTTGCGGCAGATTGAAATAATCTGTCCCAAAAGGTCTGAATTTTGCGGCGGAGTCCTTCGTCCGCCGCAAAAACGTGTTGGCAGGGGTCCATGTTGCCCCCCTTTTGCGGCGAACTACGTAGTCCGTCGCAAACTGACATGATTTACTTAGTCCGTCGCAAAACGGCACTAGAAGGGGGCCAAAAATGCGCTAGGGGCCTACGTTGCCCCTCTTTTGTGGTGGACTCCAAAATGAGATGATTTTGCGGCGGACTAACGCGCTCGGAGTAACCCCCTTTTTCGTCGGATGAAGAAGTCCGCCGCAAACTCGCATGATTTTGCGGCGGAATAAGTTACCCGCCACAATATCATATGATTTTGCGGCGGATTTTCTTTATCCGCCGCAAATTTAAGTGAATTAACTGTCCGTCACAAAAATCACTTAAACTCTAGGGTTTCACTTTGCGTCCGCCTTTATGAACCTCTTTCCCCCACTCTTCTCTCCCCCTCAGCGCGCTCATCTCTTCTCTCCCCCTCGGCCTGTCTGCTCTCTTCCTCCGGTCGCCTCCAGTTCGTCCGCCGTCATGCTCCAGCCGCACTCGTCCACGTCCGTGCTACCCTACTTCGCCGTGAACAGGTTCCTTTTCCTCTATCTATGTGTATCTTCACCCACACTCTTCTCTATGGCTTCAGCGGTCTTTTTAATACTTCATTCCCTCTTTCTTTAGTCGAAAAGGCTATATATGATATTCTTGCTATTTATGTTTCTATTGTCCAGATTGTATTGCTGTCGATATGGTTTTTTATGTGATATTTCTATTTTAGATTGGATTCTATGAATTGGAAAATGGTTCTGTATCATATTTCTGTTAAATATGCAGTGAGTACGGTGGCTGTGGCTGGTGTGGTTGCATTGTGGGGCTCAGTTGGTGTCGTCTCAGTACGTTCTAATAATAATAATTAATTTATCAACTTAATTGTATCACTTGATTAAGCTTGATTAATTAGGAGCAATAAAAATATGAATTGTATATATGTAATTGCAGGCAATTGATAGGCTTCCTTTGATTCCAGGGGTTTTCGAGGTCGTTGGCATTGGCTACTCTGGGGTAACTTCTATGTTCTTCTTCCCTTCTATAACTACCTACTGTTAATATTTCAGACTCACATTACAACTTAATTCCTATCTGTGTTATTTTTATTCTAACTAGATTGTTATGTTCGTTAATTAAGAATATATGGGACATATATATAATTAAAATTTTGTTTGATTTGAAATTTTATTGTCGTGTTTCAAACTAGCATGCGAATGAAAAACATGAAAACAAATGAATGGAGGAAAACATATTGGTAAGTGTTTTTTTTTTTTTTTTGTGGTTGTGAAATGTAGTTTATCAAGGTTAGTTTGAAACAAAATGGACTTTAGACCAAGTCAGGAGATAAAATTTAAAATGGAAATTAAAAAAGAAAAAAAAGATCTATAAAAGTTTAGAAGAGGCCAAATTGAAATTAAATTGAATTTAAGACTTTCCTTCTTCTTCTTGTTTTTTTCTCCTTTGATCACTTTAACTAAAATCATTATGTGGAATTCATTTTTCTTAGAAAAATTATTGTCATCATGTGTCTTATGAAATTAACTTCATTTTCTCTTATCTGTTTACAGTGGTTCGCATATAAGAACCTACTTAGCAAGCCAGACAGGTAATCATGACTTATCTTCAATAATAATTAATCACAATCTGGTTCAATATATATCATGTACATTGACTTTTTTTTTTTTTTTTTTTTTTTTTCCTTTTTGTTTATCACACATCAAATGAGCATATTTGAATATTACTATTATATTAATTATGTCAATGATTAAACCTATTTGGATTGATAGGGATAGAAATTCTTTTGTTAATAAAGGTTAGGAGAGGATAAAAAAATTAAGGGAAAATGATAAGAAAATACTACTTGAATTTCAAATTAATTTCAAATCAATAATTTTCTAAATTTATCATTAACGTACAAATTAAATGTGTAGTTAATTAATTAATTCAATATAATAATAGTAGTTTTTATTAATTAAATGGGTGCCTCTGCTAGTAGATTGAAGCCGTCTACGAAGCGCTCATCGAGCCATGTTGGAGGTGTTTCTACTGGTAAACGTAATACTTTTGTTATCAGTTGTTACATACATTTTATTTCCTCATCCATTTAAATGAAGTACAAAAACATAAACTGACTTCATAATTAATGTTGGTTTTGTAAATGATAAGAGGGTGAAGGCGTTAGAACAAGTGGTAAGTTAGCAAGCAGATCAGCTGAATGAGCAATGAGCGATGATTAGGGAGATGCAAGAACTACTCCAGTCCCTATTGCAAGGCAAGGGTACACGGTCGCCTCGTGATGATGACCATACTGGTGGTGGTGATGATCATATTGGTGGTGGTGATGATGACCACGCTGCTATTTAGACTCTTTTTTCTTTTGTTCATTTTGGTCGCAACATTATTATTTATATTTTGTTTTTACTGTGTAAAGTCTTATGATTGATAGAATATATTTTTATGATATGTCTTTTTTATTTCATAATTTTTTATATAAATTTTCCTATTTTTTTGGATTGTGAATTTTTTTAAATTAAAATGAATTTTGCGGTGGAATTTTACAATATATTTTTATGATATGTCTTTTTTATTTCGTAATTTTTATATAGTTTTTTCAAATTTTTTATTTTTTAAATTAAAATGAATTTTGTGGCGGAATACAAATTCCACCACAAAATTTAAAATTTGCGATGGAAAAAGCGGTCCACGCAAAGTGAGTAGTTTACGGCGAAATAAGAATTCCACGCAAAGTTAGTATATTGCGGCGGAATAGATATTCCACCGCAAAAGGTGAGTTTGCGGCGAAGGAAAAATTTTGTGGTGGAATTTTTTTCCGCCGCAAATAAGTGGTTTGCGAGGACCAATTTTGCGACGGATAGTAATTGGCCACAAAATCCGCAGATCGATTTTGTGACGAAAAAGAGGTGTTTTACGACGGAATTTTTCGTCGCAAAATAGAGTTTTTTAGCGGTGAAAAGAGATACAAAAGCACAAGTAACTAGGGAACGGGGTCGGTTGATCTAAGGACACCCACGGCTTGAGTTGTGTGATCTACAAGAGTACGGGCTTGAAGAAATGTTCTCGGAGTCATAGACTCGAGTGATGTTTAATTATCTACTCATAACCTTTTTTATCTACTGGCTTTGATTTAGGTCTTTCATCCACCATGAATGTACGCATTGTGTATGTGACTTGGCAAAATGGAAAGAATGAATGTTGTGTCTTCTATGCATATACAAACGTTACATATATATACAAGATAAGAGAGCCTCAATAGTAATGACTCATAATGACTACTAATGACTACTAATGAAAATTATCCCTAATCCCTAAAAATCATGGATTCCTATAAATCTAATAATGACTATTAATGAAGATTATCCATAATCCCTACAAATCAGGGATTCCTATAAATCAAAATACAATTTGCTATGTAATCCCTGTCACCCCCCGGCAAGCTGGATGTAATACCCCCAAAATTCATATTTCTCTTGAACATTATATTTTGACAAATTAATACCTATTTAAAATAGGAAAGCATGTTGTCTCTAATTTTAGTAATTTATTTGATTATTTTCCTTGGAAGTTAAAGAGGTAAAAATCCAATATTATATTAGGGACCATAAGTTGCCCTATGATTATTAAATTAATGCATGGTGCATAGATGACCAAAGTAAACCCAAAAGTTGTGAGAAAATAATTAATCCAATTAAAGAAAATTGTCAACAATTACTGGATAGTTAAATCTACATTAATTAGATTAATTTCATAGAACTTCCATAATTAATTTAATAACATGTTTTAAAGTCATAAATTGGGATGTGTGACCCTAATTAAAGACCAATGGCTAATGAAGGGCCAATATTAGCATAAAGATGATTACTAATGATCATGATTAATATAGTAGCCAATCAAATAAATTCAATAACACCTAAAACACCGTTTTTAGGATTAATAACCAAAGATTAAGCTAATTAAAGACTAAACCTAAGTGAAAATTCAAGAGGCAACAAAGGCTTGTGTGTGGATGATTGTGGACCATAGAAAAATAAAGCAAGAGTGCATGGAGTAAAGGGGGAGAGGTGGAAATTTTGTGTGTGTGTGTGTATGTGTGTGTGTAGTGATTAAAGGAGAAGAGCCTTGTTGGCTCAATGTGGATCAAGTGTTCCATAGGTAAAAATCTCAAGACAATTAACGTGAAGTAATGTTTGCCTAATTAACTACTAATCCTCATGATAAGTCCATAAGTCAATTAATTAAGTATTATCAAAGACAAAATCCATGAACCATAAGATGCCACATCATGTGGTAGGTAAAATATGAGAAGTTAAAAGGGCCAACAAGGCAAGTTAAGAGACAAGGACAAGAGGTAGGTTAAAATTGTGGAACATGGAAGAGTGATGTGGGCGTTTTTGTCTTTAGCCTTGGGGTCCACAATCAAAAATAAACCAAGGATTGCGTATAGGCAAACCTAGGATCGTTCTCTCTCGAGGAGCCTTTTATTGAGTCCTAAGTAATCTAGATGACATGTAAATGCAATTAAAACAGGGGAAAATTCGTTTTGGATTCTCAAATTAATAAACTAAAAAGAAATGCAATTTAATTAAATGCTAAACTATTATTTTTGGTATTTTTATAAAATTGGTGAATCGAGAGAATTAAATGAAATTAAAATGAAAATATGGATGATGGCGCTCTTGGTGATTAAGAAATGACTATCATTGTTCAAAAAGATTATGGGAGTTAAAATTCATCAAGTCCGTAAGAAAAACCCCAAGATACCACTTAGGTTCAATATTCTCAATTAATAGTAGCTCCTACAAACATAGCTAACCACTACCTCTTGAGAAATTGTTAAAAACCACTTGATGTGCAATTAAAATTGGAATTATGCAACATGAGACTTCTTAAAATTGAGTACATAACGGAGTCCTCAAAGGAACTCAAATCAACCACATTAACTAGACAATAACACGCTAATTAATATAATCTCATTGGTCCCAAGAAATATATCAATGTAAACACCAAATCACAAAATCCAATTCAATTACATGTGTTCAATCCACAGAGAAATCCAAACGGCAACTCAATCTCAAGCATTACAAAACAATAATCCTAAAACTAGGAAATTAAAATGTAAATAGAGAAAATGAATTGAACAAAATGAACTTCCCTTTGAAGCTTTGGAGCTCAAGTCCATCTTTCCCAATCCCAAGAGTCTGAACAAATCAACCCCCCATGAATTTAATTGCAGGCAGCAACGATGATGGAAGGTGTGTGGCAATGAACCAGCTGGAAGACGATGAAATGGAAATCAGAGGGCGTTAGAGTGTGGGAGACTGAGGGTGGATGGGAAGGTTGGAGGCTGATGGTTGAAAGAGAGGAAGAGTGAATGAAGACAAAGGAGGTGATGGCGTGAAGGTAGGTCCAGAGATTAAGGTTCAGGTCTGGAGGTGTTGAAGAACCAGCGATGAAGGGTGTGAACTTCTCTGGGTTTCTCGACGCTGGGCTCTGATTTCTGCAAGGGTGGCTGACGGTGGTTGAGGGTCGGTGGAATTTTTTTCTGGTTTGAAGGTGCTGGAGGTTTGCGTTGGTTCTAGGGGAGATTGCTCGCCGGTGGAGGGAAGTTGGTGGCTCGCCGGCGATGGTGAGAGGTGGTTGTGTCGCCAGACGAGAGAGAAGGTCGAGTGTTGAGGGAGGAAGAAGAACGATGAAGCAGGTCTCGATCTAGGTCTAGGTGTGCTCCGCGGCGCTCCTCTGTTTTCTCCATTTAATCCATGTCGGATCTCCACATTAAAGGTGTCGGGTTGAAGGTGAGGGTTCACCAGGGACTCAACTGAAAACTTAAAAAGTTTTGCAAGAGGGACTTACGTGAAATGTTTTCAAATGTTTCTGGGCCAGAATAAAATTCATCATAACTATGGGGCACTTTTCTGTAATTTGTTTCACGCCCTTTTCTTCACCCATTTCCAATTTCCAGAAATTTTTGGGCCCTTTCTTCTAATTTTCCCCATTCCTCAAAACATTAAATTTGACCTAAATGGCATTTTTTCCAAATTCTTCAATTTTCTTCCAAAACACGCAATTAAAATTAAGCACGGGGTAGCATTAAAAGTCCAAAAAATCATTTGCACGAATAATTAACCATTTATAACCATTTTGCCCCTCATTCCATTTAATTCAATGCAAATGTCCCTAATTCAAATTAGTGCCTAATCAAGCAATAATGTCCCAGAAAATGCATTAAAAATCCCAATTTAATCATGTAAAATCATATAAAAATATGGTTTGATCAAAGAGCCAACAATGTAAGGTCAAAGGGAGTAAAGTGTGATGATTCATCCTCCCTTCTAGCCATTGATTTAGTAAAGTGATCTAGTGGTTTAGAATCATGAATTTTTACTATAAATAGAGGCCTTGGGTCTCTTCAATTCTTCACACCAAAATCAACCCAAGAGGTGATTTTCTAAAGAGAGTAGAGAGAAGTGAGAGCTCGTGGGAAGCAAGAAGGAGGAAGTTCTTCAAGGGTAAGTTTTCTAGTTTTTGAGTTTTAAGCTTTAAGTTCTTGTAGTTCTTAGTAGAAATGTTAGTTTGATCTTTAATCTTCCAATATAGTTTTATTTTCATGTTTTTATGGTTAAATATGTCTCTATTTCAAAAATATGATGAAAAATATTATGGAGCAAAATTCTTGGAAGTTATAGATCAAAGTAGCGAAATTAAGCAAAATTTACAGTTAGGCGTTTTGAAGGTCAGTTACAAAAAGGCCAATATCTTATGTTGAAGATGAAGTTCTAAAATTCTGAAAATTTTTATGGTTAAAGTAGACATATAGAGCTTTCCAAATATACCTAGAGTGTGTCAATTGGAGTTTTGTGCAAGGATAAAAAAATTGTAGAAAATAGGCTACGAAATTCTGGAATTTTTCTGGGCAAGATATGAACACGTGAAAACTGGGAATTGTTCTTAAGTTATGGGCAAACCTTAGTATTTTGTTTCGAAAATAGACATGTTAAGGATTCCAAATAGTTTTACGGATCCTCGTTTCGATTTTTGTAGAATTAATTATGAATTATCAAAGTGAAGCGAAAATCTGCCAGCAATGCTGAAAACCACGTTTTTGAGAAAATAAAGAGATATAATTGGAATAAAAAATTTACCAGGGGTAAAAAGGTCAATGAAGGGTAAAATATCTCCTAGGATATTATTTACGAGGTAATAATGCGAGAATACTATTATAGGATATCCGGGAAGAAATCGGGAGACCGACCAGGCAAGCGTATCGCTATCCAAACGGACAAAGGTACGTTCGCGACGTACTGTAACACTAACTTTGATGTTTATTGTATGCTTGTATGTGATAGATAATTTCATAAAGTGATGGACAAGACTAGGTCTTGGGTCATGCATTGTGACTAAGGTATGGGACTTAGATCACTAATTATACATTCAGCTTACACGGGTTATAGTCTTGTTAATGCCGTGAGTTTTCTTAGCGCTGAGGACGCGATAGGCCATCGTGGCACGGGTCGGGTGCGAGACTAAGATAACGTCTTTGTTATTGTGACATATCGCTTTTGTAGTGATTAATGCTGTAATGCCATGAATATCTGTCATATATTGTTTACATAAGCATGAGGTTAACCGTTACCTGAGGTCCAATGGCTTCAGGGTCCAGAGAACCAAGGACCAAAGACAAGAGTGAGCAGCACACGCGAGTCCCGATCGAAGTTTGCTGTTTGTAGATCTATACCGTTGTAATACTTAGTTAAATGAAATGTTCTTGATGAACAAACAGATACGTCACAATTAATGGTTATCAGTTACTCTGTTGCTCCGATGCTCTACTCTGATGAAAAAAAATTATACTGCTTTTGAAAATGGGATGTTACACTAGAGCATGGATGTCTTGGATGCCCAGCTTGGACTTGAGTTCATGAAACCTAGTAGGATGAAGTGGGATGAAGTGGCTTTGTGAATAAGCAAGTTGATCGCGGGCCGAACAGTAGAAGACGAATCGGCTTGGTATTTGAAGCAGCTTGCACATGTAGCAACTCATCTTCAAGAAAATAATGATCCATAGCCTGGAACTCAAACAACAAAGGCTGATGTAATAATCTACCAACTTCACTTCGAACAACAAAGAGTACTAGACCAAAGTAGAAGCTGCAACAAACGAAAAATAAACCGGCCTCATATTGGACTAAATCAAACCTCTCACTGAGCGGAAGCAAAAACGATTGTGATGGACAGAGCAATCGAGAGAATAGGTTTTAAGAAAACTAGGAAAAACTGGAGCAATCGAGAGAATAGGTCTCGAGAAAACGAGGAAAAACTGGAGCAAACGAGAGAATAGGTCTTGAGAAAATGAGGAAAAACTAGAGCAATCAAGAGAATGGGTCTCGAGATAACGAGGAAAAACTAGAGTAAAATCAAGAGAATGGCTCTCAAGAAAACGAGGAAAAATGGAGCAATCGAGAGAATAGGTCTCGAGAGAATGAGGAAAAAATGGAGTAAAATCGAGAGAATAGTTCTCAAGAAAACGAGGAAAAAAATGGAGATAGAAAAGAGGAAAAAAAAAATCGAGAGGTCAAAACCCGAGCTCCGATACCATGTGACTTAGCGGAATGGAAAGAATGAATGTTGTGTCTTCTATTTATATACAAACGTTACATATATATATACAAGATAAGAGAGCCTCAATAGTAATGGCTCAGAATGACTAATAATGACCATTAATGAAGATTATCCCTAATCCCTACAAATTAGGGATTCCTATAAATCTAATAATGACTATTAATGAAGATTATCCCTAATCCCTACAAATCAGGGATTCCTATAAATCAAAATACAATTTGCTATGTAATCCCTGTCGGTGTATTTGGACATAATGAGGCCATTTGCAGAATCTGTTTTGAGTGGGTGTGTCTTTTGAACTCTTATGATTCTATCTTCAACTTCATTGGTTTGTTTTTTGGCTGAATTGAGGAGAATGTGGTCAGGTACATTAATCGAGGACCATCAGTAAATAGTAGGTGGATCTTTGATACACCTGTTCATTCTAATGTAGAAGCCAAACTGAGGCAACTTCTGATTGAACTAGGAAGCAATGATAAAATACTTGGAATTCAGGTGCATGCCCCTATTTCTTATTGATGACTTAGTATATTTTAGCTTTTTTTCTTTGTAATCTAATCAATTTATGATTGTGTTTTACCTTTTCGTTCTGTATGTGTGTGTGGTGTTGTAGTCATTCATCGAGTGTGAATGGGTTCTTTCTTATTGGTTTGTTTTATGATTGTGATTGGTGTGCCTATGTTGTTTTCATTTGTTCCTTTAGTTCCATCGACTGTATCTTCCTTCTGCTTTGTTCATACATTGGTAGAGGATCTTTATTTTAATTTCTAAAATTTGGTTTGGATAATCTTTTGTCAAGGTTTGTGCCTATAAAGATGGAGAGGTGATTATTGACACTCTTTGGAGTGCTTGGTAAATATGATCCTCGTCCAGTTCAGCCCGATAGCCTTTTTCCAGTGTTCTCTATCACAAAGGGTATCGCAGCAGGAATGTTACATTGGCTGGTGGACAATGGGTATGTTTTAAAGGGGTTGGGTTTCTCTCATAATCTCTTTTTCATTATCCCTCATCATCTCAAAATCATATCCATCCAATCAATCACAATGTCACTTTAACCTTTCTCTCATCTTCCCAATCAATGGCCCAGATGATGCAAATGAGAGAAAATGAGAAAGAGGATTAGGAGAGAATCCTCTTCCGTTTTAAAGACACAACAAGGAGAGATAAAATACTTGAGAGGAATTTCCTTCCTGCTTGAATATCCTTTGTTGCATCTTTGATCATTCCTTAAATTCAGAGGTGCTTGATGTTCTAAATAAATAGTACCAGTAAAGATTTTAACTGGTTTTAAGGATCTTGTACAAGAATATTTGGATCTTTTGGAATGTTGGAATTGCAATGGGTCATTTGTGATTGTAACATATTTCAATCTAGATCTAGATCTATAGCCATGAATTAGTGTCAATGTAAATTATCATTTAAAATCCTTGTAATGAAAATTGAAAACCTATGAGCACTGTTCTTGAATTGAAATTGCCCGTTTCTGTTTTGTAGTCTAAATTGCTTATCATTTGGTATTCTTTTCATAGGTACATGTATCTAAGAAAAACAAGATACTTGGACTATGGTTGGTGGAGAGTGACAAGTATATGTTGCTTTTAGCACTAGCATATATTGGTTTTGATGTTGTTTTGAATAATGGGAAACTATTCCAAATTTGGATGTCTTCTTTTTATTGTCTTTGTCTTGAAGAATAATTTAGCTTTTGCATTATTTCTTTGTATACATGTACATGCTAATATACTTCCGAATACAGGCATTGGGAATCTTTCATCTGTCATTTTATTTCCCTTACTTATTCATTACTTTAAGTTGGGTGTGAATGGCACCGCCATTTCTACTGTCCTCTCCCAGTAGGTATTTTTCAAGGACATTGTTTTCTTGCACTATATTTTTTGGGCTTATTTTAACCATAATTATGTTTGAAATTTGATATATCTCAGATATATTGTAACCCTATTGATGCTCTAGTGTCTGATAAGCGAGCTGTATTATTACCTCCAAAGATGGGATTACTAAAATTTGATGGTTATATCAAGTCTGGTAAGTTATTGTCCCTTTACTCGGTTGTTGCCATGTTGTTTTTGTTTCTGATGTGATTATTTATTTATCATTTATAATCTACCACAGGTGGCTTCCTTATCGGAAGAACACTTTTTGTTCTTATGACCATGACATTCGGAACACCAATGGCCGCTCGTCAAGGTCCAGTAGCTATGGCTGCACATCAGATATGTATGCAAGTGTGGTTGGCTGTTTCCCTTCTTACTGATGGTCTGGCTACATCTGCTCAGGTATTGAGTTCCGGGTCTGTGCAGTTTTGCCTTACATAAGGCGTCCTGAATAAACTGCTGTAATGCGTCTTGATTTTTATTCGGGACACCGGAAGTCTCAATTTTTAACTTCCCCGTTCGAGACGTCTCTCTAAAAAGGACGTTAATTGAGTCTTATTTAGGACTTTTTTGGGTTTTTTGTAGTAGTGTTTGCTTTATAAGTATACACGGAAGTGTCAAAGATGGAGCGATTTTTCCTTGATCGTTATTCCGAGTTAAGTGGCCGTTAGTTGACCAAAAATATCTTTTTGTGACGGTCAATGTGTCATCCATCTCATTTTTATTTTCATTTTAGGTGAAAATTTACCCCAAAGTTTTTCTTAAGGAACAATGTTGCCCCGTAAGTTTCTAAGTTGTAGCAATTTCAGCTTGTTGTTATCCAAGTTAAGTTTACCCATTAATTGACCAAATATGCTTATTTAGCAAGTTCAAGTGTCATCCACTTTATTTATTTTTCAAAGTTGGATTTTAAAATAAGTAATTTTTTATGCATCCCATATGAATAATAAAGGGCAATCAAAGAGATGAAAACATAATGTGTGATGAAGAGAAAATTAAAGAGGTACTTTTTCTTCTTTAATATTGTTCACTTTGTTAGCTTAACATATTTAGTAAACTAAAAATTAAACTTAACCTACATAATTGTCAGGGTGACATTGCTATGATTTGGAAACTTCCAGCACAACATTTCTCATGAGTGAAAGCTTCCAGGACAAATTTGTACATTAACAAAAATAACGTAGAAAACACGTGGATGACATGTGGATGTAACTCAAAGCATATTTAGTCAACTAATGGTCAAACTTGACTAGGATGACATTTAGAGAAAAAATGCTCGAGATTTAATACTTCTGAGACAAAATTGCCCTTCTGTATATATTGTTGCGGCAAAATTGACTTTTAGTCCTTTTTTTTTCCTTTCCTTTGGTACTTAAGTTTGCTTCAATTATAAAAGATCAGTCCTTATGCTCAGGATATGTTAATTATGACTGATACGGACACCTAATTAAACGACATATAAGTTTCCACCATAAAATATTAAACGAAAAAATAAAAACAAATTGATAGAATAAAATTTATTATTCTCAAAATCGTCTCCTCACATTTGTATATAATATATAATCTCATTGATTTTGATTTTATTTAAATACATGTGGCAACACTAATCATAATGTATGTAGAGTAAGAGCTCGCCATCAATTATTAACATTGTTTCTCTTACAAAATAACAAATTACGTGTATAAAGATCAATACTTATAATTAAGGAAACTATATTTTTTAAAAAAATAGAAGGATTTAATTGAAAATAGGTAAAATTATAAGGACTTATATGTTAATTTTTCCTTCAAAATAAAATAAAGGGAAAATCTCAAGAAATTACCATTTGAATTTTAAAATCTCAAGTAGGTAATTTCTCAACAAAACAAGTTGTCAATTGCTTTATTGCTCTCGTTAATCTCATTATTATTGTTGTCAATAAATTTTTGAAGTTCAAATAGTAGTTTTCTATCGTTTTCCCATAAATAAAGCAGAGTATAATAAAGTCAAAATATTAAAATTTTACTATTATTTCACTAATTTCATACAAATGTTATATAATGATTTATGACTTACCCACACACAACTACTTTGGGTGAAATCAAGCAATAACTAGTTATTTTGTTGTTGACTCGAGCCCGTTTGTTTAAACTTAACATGAGGTAATTTTGATTAGAGTACGTACACTTTTTTTAGAGAACTTTAACATACACATCAGGAGTTATTGAAAGAAAATATATTTTCAACTTATTTTGATAATTGATTTTGATTAGCTCATCAAAATTAGCTAAAATACATATTTTTTTCAACAAACCTTTTTTAATTTAATATTATCACAACAAGTCTCTCGTATAACTTACTTGAATTCACTTGTTCTCTTTTTAAAAACCTAAACAAACGGGCACGTTACAAGCCAGACCTTCCTTCCTAATTGAATTTCCATGGGCTTAAAGCTGAACGCCATAAAATTATTAATATATGTTCAGCCTCACCAGAATCCCATAAGAACACATATGAAGCCCAACAGGCCCAATTATATTTTCTTGGATCAATGTCACAATTAGAGTTTGTTAATTCTCAAGAGTTTTTATCGAAAAAAATAATTCTCAAGAGTAATTGAAATAGGCCTGGCTTAGGATCACTGCTGAAAAGGAGAGGATTTATGTATTGGGAAAAAAAAAAAAAAGTTGGCGCGCGTGCGCACACACTCGTGTGTGTGTGTGTATCTATGAGTTCATTATTTGAGATTAATTATTTCTCCGTAACATAAGTTTATATTATATAACTATTTGCATTGGATTTATCCTTTAATTGGAAGAGACTGTTGGATTCCCGAGGATTGCATTGTGCAATCATAACAATACATGTTTTCTCTTGCACACTTGTTTTTGCTCTCTTTTTTCCCGGGCGTTTGTATCGTCTTTTTCACTTTTTCAATTTGATGAAGGGTTTCTTTTAAGAGGTTAAGAGTGTAAAATACTTCCGTCTCTCCCAATAAATATATTTTTCAGGATTCAAACTTATGTTATCGTCCTTACGGAATATGGTGGTAAGCTTGTTGATCATATATATCTTCTTATTAGATGCAAGTATATTTGACGCACACTTATTTATTCATTTTTTTTAATACATATTTTAAAAGTTTAGGTGAGTTAGGTTTTTTGGAGCTCATTAGGGCCATGATATGTCTCTAAACTTAAAGAGGACTTTCACAAATACTTACAAATCACTATCAATAAAATCTTTATATCAATAGAATTTAAACTTATAGCCTTATGGTTTTAAACCAAACCCCTCACTAACTGAACCAACATTATTTGTTGGTGCTTGTTAACTCATTCGAACCAACTCCATCGTGCCTCAGCTTCCTATATTGTAGTTTTGGAAAAGATGACCTGGACCAGCTTGAATCTTCTGGCCAGACCGGTTTCCATGATCAACCTCAAGATCAAGTGTTTCTAGACTTCTAGCCCTCCTAAAATCCAAAGGAAAATAACCCATAAGTTTTGTTCAATTTATTTGTGACTAGATTGTGTGTTGGATTGGTGTTGTTGAGGAAAGCGCATAAACTGCAGACGAAAGGGGAAGGCTAGAACTGATTCTATTTGTATCAATAACGGAAGACTTAATAATAATTAAATAAGCATTATTATATGGTTATTTCTTTGACACCTTTGTTGTGAACCAATTGCTTCGCTAAAGTCAGCTTCATTATTCATGACTTGTGAATAGTACAATATCTTATACTCCCTTCAGTACCTTATATAAGTCTCAAATTAACTAAATTATGCAATTAAAAAGTAGTTAAAATTGGTTTCAATGATAATTAGGTAGAAAATGCAACTTATTTTCCCAAAATACTCTTATTTATGAGGAAGTAAGTGAGAAGAGGGCGAGCGAAAAAAAAAAAAAAATATATTTAATTAATTAAGGGTAAAAATGAAGAATACATTAAATATTAAACATCTCTAAATGGAAAGGATCAAAGGTATTCAAAATTTGAAGCTTACAAGTTATAATAAGTACAAGAACTTTCATTATATACGTTCGTTGATGTAGTGTATTGATGAAAATGTGTGTGTTCATGCAATTTAGCCCATATTATGTTTTGTATTGCTTTTCTGTGAGTGTCGCCGTTAAGATCGTCGGATTTTGAGCACAGGATAACCATAAAATGTCGACTGGAGTTCCAGATGACGTCGACTCTGTGTCGGGTCAAGATGGCTGCACAGGCGGGTTGCGGCTCGGGTAGGTTACCTTACCTATATGGAGAAGAAGACCCTTATGACGTCGTTTTGAGATTTCACTTATGCAGGTTTGGGCTGGACCCTTTTTTTTTTTGTTTTGGTTCATGAGGATTGGGCTTATCGAATTTTCGGCTCACAAATTTCTATTTTTTATTTTCCCCCTCTTTTGATTCACTTGTGGGCTTATGCATTATTGGGCCTCTTATTTTTCTTTCTAATTTAGTTCTAATTCCAATTCTTAAACTGGCGGTTTGGACCTGGGGTTCTTTATACTTGTTTTGTTTTTGGATTAAAGTACAAAAAAACATGTGTTTTATCTCCATGAACGCCCAACACCAAGTTTTTTTAGGTGTAAAAGTGCACATGTTGTTACAAATTATGTGCAAAAATGTAGTTTGATTGTTAAGTTTGACTTTTTTACTAATTGGATGGTGGCGTGGCTCTCAAAAGTGGAAAAATATATGGTTTAGTAAAAAAGCGTCCACTACCAAATATTTTTTTAATTTAATAATTTTATTTTAATTGAAGGAAAATTATTATTTCTCAAAAGGTATAATCCTTGGAAGACTAAATTTTTCTTCTGATTTATCATTTTGGAAAGGAGAATTTGTTCAATGTGTAAAAATTTTATTTCCATAATTTATTTTCTTTTTTAGATCCTTATTAAATTTTTTGATTGATAATTGATAAATGAGTATTTATACATTTGAAAATTTGAAATTATAAATAATATATTTACTTAAAAATAATTTCAATTTTTTAAAAAATAAATAGTTAAAGAAATAATTCATTTGAAAAAGTCAACTTTATAATTATAAATCTATAATATTCCTGATTTACTTTCATTCATCATACAAATAGAAATAACTCATTACCATTGATTTTGGACCTAGTTTAGTCTATAACATGATTGTCGCCGTCAAACTATACTAAATTCCTAATAGCACGATGGCTTTCTTTTATCTCAAAAAAGAAAAAAATGAAATAAAACATATCGATCAGCAGTAAATTTATGTAAAGGTGAGTTGAGTACGGCACAATTGTTAGAATGGCTGATTTAGCCCAGCAAGGGCACAGTTCGAAACTGCTCTTCATGGGCAGATCTAGAATGGCTGCTTTACTATAGATTTACAGTGAATCGCATTTATTTAAATAAAAACAGTCTAAAGTGAAGGGAAGCAAGTGGGAAAAATGTAAAGAAAAGACTAATAAACTGATGAGGTGTACAGTAAAAATGTGGGATAAAGACATATATAGGACAACCAAGAACCTAAAAGTAGTCCATCAATATGTATGGCTTAACTCTTATATGATATGAAATTTTTAGAGACAATTTTAAAATTATGTTTTTATGGAATAATTTAATTGCTCCCAATGAAATTATTGTCACTTCCTTAATCGATATTGTCATTTTATAAGTGAAAGTTTTTGCTTGTTAAATTATTATTGTCATTGGTATTCAACAAATAATTTAAATGAAATTAGTCGTTAATATTGTCGTAATTATTGATATTGTCATATGATAAGTTGAAGTTCTTAAAAACTGTTATTGCCATTTCATTTTTTTTTTTCAAATTAAGGACATTTAGGTAATTTTATTATAAAATTTAACCTTAAACTAGTCTCTCAAGATTTCAATGATTAGGTGAATTCCGGTTCTTGAATTATAGTTTGTGGATTTTTTAGGGGATTCTTGTGTGTTTCTCCCTCCACCTATTATCCATCAATTAAATAATGGAAAAGTTGGGGTTTGGGTTCTCTACTTCTCTCATAATCATTTCTTTCATTTTCTATTCATATTCTTATCTTCATACACAAATTTTTTTTTAAAAAAAACATATATAATTTAGATTTCATATTTTATAAAACTATTATTTTAACCATAAATAAGTTAATTTAAATTCTTAAAATATATTCTATACTATTCATAACTACAATACAAATAAATTTTTTTAAAAAAAATTTATAAAATGCTATAATAATAGTTTTAGAAAATATCAAATCCAAACAATTCATTTTTTTTTTTTTTTTTTGAGAGTGGAGATGATATTATCAGAAGAAAAGTTTTAAAAAATGATTTTGAGATTTTCGTCTTCCCGAAAAAATTGAAGAATATCACATCTTTCTCGAAAGGAAAGGAAAAAAATAGTCACACCAAATAATTGGAAATAGCAATAATTATAATGGCAAATGATGCATAATATATTGACATAAATCATAACGATAGCGATAGACTACTTTACTTATTTTTTTTAACCATGAAAACAACATTTACTCTAAGCCTAGGCAAAAGAAGGAGGAAAAAAAAAAAAGTTAAGCACCTTCACACTTTTTTTATAATAGAAGTTTAGGTGAGTTAGCCCTGTGTTCAGCGAAGCAAAAATATGCGTTTAAAGAGCTTTCAAATATAAATTACATTACATTAATTTACGTTTACCCCAACTTTAATCTACAAAATCAAACCCTATTTTAGTTGGCCTAAGATACCCGACAATCAAATTTAAAAAAAAAAAAAAAAGTTAAGCCAAATGTTTGCACCATGAAAAAGATTTTGAAGTTCACGACAGTCAAAATGTGAATTTATATTTTAATAATACAATTATTATCAACAACATTTTTGGTAATTTTTATTTAATATATACGGTATTTAACATTTAAATATCACGCTTTTAATTCTATTTATTTTTTCATATAATTTAATTCTGTGTACAAGCTCTTAGGTAGATCAGGGATATCAAATGATATACCACAGTTTGAACCTTCTGTTATCAAGTATTCAAGTTTTCCTCTCTTGTTTGATTTGTATGTAAATTGATATTTCATTGAAATCAGATATGAATCTCTCTGTCCCATGCTAAATTCACTTTAACGCTTCGTAATGTAACTCAAATTTTTTTGAACATAATCTCAAGCAGTTATCATTATACTTGGCAATCCCAACATGTTTCCTTTTCACATTACGAGTCCCACAAGACAGTTTCAATAAAATCAACTCATATTATAATCCATAATTCCATTATGTAGCAGATTTATTTATATTAGAATTGAAAAATATTCACAAATGAGTACCAGCATGCATAATAAATAGAAGGCAAGTTACCTTTCACTATAGTTGCAATGAAATTTACAAATGAAAAAGAAAAAGAACCAATTGTACGGTAGGGATGGGATAGATTAAATAAATTATATTTTTCAATCATTGGAGCCATGTGACTCAAATTTGTATTGGTCGGTAATATTGGATCGGCGAATGTTACCTCCTAGAAAAAGAAATTAAATTATTTGTGTATAAAAGTCATTATTAAAATTTGACTCTTCTTTGTCAACAACTAAAGACTGTAAGGAAAAAAAAATGATCAAAAGTGAGACTCACATTAATGAAATTCATTGAGTCATGCATCCATAATTATTTTATATAAAAAAATTACAATAAGTTTCATTATTGTCATATTATGTCATAAACAGGAAACTCGTTTATTTACAAATCTTCTCTCTATCTAACCTTGTTCATCATTATGAACTACATAAAAATTATTAAAGTTTACATTGGCCAGCAAAATATATATTGTTACGATCATGTACCTATAAAAAACATAAGAGGCATTGATAAAAAAGAAAACATAGATCGAGAAATTAAACTTCTCAAGAGCGATGCACTATAACACCCTATTTAACAATGACTGATGCATGAACTCAGTTGTGTACACACATCCCCTATTTAACAATGACTGATGCGTGCGTGCGTGCGCGCGCGCGCCCGCACGCACACACACACACGTATGTACATACATACATATAATATAATTAATATAATATAATATATAAAACTTTACTTATCCTTAGTATATGACACACACGTATGTACATACATACATATAATATAATATATAAAACTTTACTTATCCTTAGTATATGACTTAGTTAACTAATTTGATTTGATTAAAGAAGTTAGTTAGTTAATACGATATTTTTTTTATTTTTTTTAAAATGCGTTACTCACCTTCCTTAATTTCATTCTCCCTCTCTCCTATTTTATTGTAGTTGAGGGAATGTGAATATGGTTAATTCGGGGGAAAAAAGATAAATATGTGAAACGAGATGTTATATTTATGATTAACATCAAGTCCCCATCTTCATTCGGTGGGCTCTTAACACCCCCCGGCGACAATATATATATATATATATATTTACGGTCACACTACTAGAAAATAGTCAATTTGTGACGGAAGAAATTTCCGTCACAAATTTGACGATCTTTAAGATGGAAAAAACAAAATCCGTCGCAAAAAAAAAAAAAATTGTGACGGAAAATAAATTCCGTCGCAAAGTGGGGAGAATTTGCGATAGATTCGAATACGTCGCAAATTGGCGGAACCTAGGGTCAAATTAGTCCGTCGCAAAATGGCGAACCCAATTTGCGATGGACCGTGAGTCCGTCGTAAATTTGCTACGGATTCAGTGCAGTCGTAAATTTGCTACGGATTCAGTCGTCGCAAATTTGTGACGGACCCGGACCCGGCGTCCGTTGCAAGTTTTGCGATGGATAACTTGTTTTTTTTTTTTTTTTTTTTTTTTTTTTTTTTTTTTTTTGCGATGGACGCAAATTCTTTTAAACCCCCCCCCCCGGGTGCTCACTTCCATTATGTGATTTTCTTCTTCCTCTCCTTCCCGCTCTCCATCCGGTCGACGTCCTCCCCTCGCCGTCGCCGCGGTGCTCGCCCTCCACCATCCGAGCTTCCTTCCCTGCTGTCTTAGGTCTGTCCTCCACCTCTCGCCCTCCATTTCCTTTCTCCAGCCTCTTCACCGTCTTCAATCAAGTATGTTTGTAATTTTTTTTCCTTTTTTTTCTTTTTTGGGATGTGGTTCTATTTACATGACATTTTTTTTTGAATCAACTATGTCAATAATACTCTTTCTAGCAATGAAGGCTTTAATGTTTTACAGTTATATATGTATGAGTGTGTGTATTATGCAAATTGGTATGATAAAAATATATCGTATTCATATATAATAGGAACTAGGAAGTTAACTATTTGATGTTGGAAAACATAAGAGAAAGTGCAAAATTTGGCATATGCTTAAAGTGATAAGGCAAAGAATTAAGATGTAGTTGTTGTGGATATTCATTAGTGTATGTAGATTAAAAGGTGCTTGATGTTGATAGTAAGATTACTTTTTAAGATAATGCTTAGTTTTTTGGAATCTTACAATAATTGTTATGATATTGTATTAGTTGGTAATGATATATAAATCTATAAATAGGATGGTGTTGAAATGAGAAAAATAATTTGTTCAAAGTGATATTGAGGGATAAGAAAATTAATTAATTAACATAAATTAGGAAGAAGATGTGAGTTTTGGGAATAATGAAATTTGTATGTATTATAAAAATTAATAATTAATTAGCTAGTTGAGTTAGTCTCTTATAAAAATGTATGTTAAATTTTTTAAAAATATCTCATTTAAATTTTTGATTTGAAACTATCTTTAATGAGTTATACAATAAAGATGGATAATTTAACAAACTAAATTATAAATATTTGTTTATATAAATAGGTAATTTAAAAAAAAATGAAAAGATAAAGTTGATTTTGCATATTATATCAACTTGATTAAGTCTTATATATTATTGTCTTAAATAATCTCTTTGATTTAGCCCATATATGTTATAAACTCCAAAATACTTATAGTGTCCTATTCTTTGTTAGCCCCCTCCACATACATGTCCCCATGTTCTGGTGTGCTATCCTTATTCTCTGGTTGTTTGCTGGGATCTGTTCTTTGTTCATTGCATGTGTTTGTTTCTCATTTTCTTGATTAAGTGACAATTGGTTGGCCTGAGTGGCTAGTTGTATTGGCCACTTATATTTGTGGCATGTTGAGATGTTAATTAAGTTAGTAACTGAACTAGTTAGGAAGTATGGAAGGCAATCGTGATAGGAGTTGGATGTATAATCGTCTAACTAAGAGAATAGAACTAACTCAAGCATTCTTGGCAGGTTTGGAAGAGTTCATCCAATTTGCTTTGGCGAATTCAACTAATTCAAGTACTTGGATCAATTGTACTTGTTTCAAATATAATGTAGATGTTTAAAATTTAAAGATCAGAACACGGTTAGAATCCATTTGTGTAAAAAGGGATTCATGAAGGATTATGAATGTTGGGAATGTCATGGCAAAGTCCGACAGACACCGAGTGGTTATTACGAGGACAATAGTCATCGAGACAGCTTTAATCAATATGAGAAAGCAGTTGGTTATGGGTGCCGCAGGACCGTCAATCGGCCAATATTCTGATCCCGTTACTCATGCTAAACCGTCATACATGGGAGAGGAGATGGTACACATACTCAACCATCATACATGGGAGAGGATCCTAATTTGGAAGCCAATAGGTTCTATAAAATGCTTCAAGATGCACAATGTCCGTTATGGGATGGTTGCGATCACATTGAAAATAGTGAATATTCATCGCTATCGGCTACCCTAGCAACACTAAGCTTGAAGACTGATCACCATATGAGTTAGAGGAATTACAATGAAATGATGCAGATCATGAGTAAGGTTGTTCCCAAAGACAATAATTTGTCGAAGGATTTTTACCAAGCAAAAAAAAGGTGAAAGAGCTTGGGCTTAGATGTGAAAAAATCCATTACTGTCCCAGAGGATGTATGTTGTATTACAAGGATGATGCTGAGCTGACCAATTGTAAATTCTGTGAAAATGACATATACAAAGTTGTGACAAATGGAAGGAAAATGACCCATCAAGCATTAAGCAAGATGTGGTACTTTCCGCTCGTGCCCAAACTTTAGAGATTGTATTCATCAGAACAAACAACTACTCACATTAGATGGCACCAGGAGCATTGTAGGGATGAAAAATTTGTGACGCATCCATCCGATGCTGAAGCTTGGCGTAAATTTTATGAGGCGAATCCTTTGTTTGCTATGGATCCCCGTAATGTCCATCTTGGTCTGCGACTTAGCGTGATGTTTTCTCTTGGTTGCAATTAGGGAGGTTGCCACACCCCACCAGTTTTATGAAAATAGATGTGGGATTCAACATTGGATTTAATTATCATATAGTACTATCTCGATTCACTACAATAACATAATTAACTTGCGGATGTCAGGAAAAACTCATCCAATTTGATTCAGGTTCTACCTAGCAACTAAAGTGGACAATTTGATATGAAAATCAAATCAAAATACGTGTAGAATTGGAAGAAAGTATGAGGATGAAGATGAAGAGGGGTTGCGGCACAAGCCTAGGGTTCCACGGTGAAGAAAGAAGAGACAAGGGGATGAAAAAATTGATTAAAATAATTTATTTAAATTATATTTTTACTTAAAAAATAAAATAATGTAAATTAAGTAAAAGTCATGTAGAATTAAAATAAAATAACGGATGCGTTGCAAGTGGCCAGCTTGTTTCGTTAGCATTGCGTTGTTACTACTTAACTTAACTTAGTCAGCATTTGCTATTAGTAACATTAATGTGTTAAGTTTTAAGGACTAAAAACGCACTTTATTAAAATAAAGGACACAAATGAGACTGACAAACTCCTATTTTTATTATATATTTTCATACTTTATTTGGAGATTTTGTCATAATTATTGAGCTTAAAATGTCTTTCTTATGAAAAATTGAGATTAAAAGTAAATGTATTGAATTGGAACTAAAAGGGGAAAAATTGTCATAATAAATTTACTTACTTTTAATCATTAATTTTTGAGAAGATTTGATAATTTGGATTAATTGTTTTTAGTTATAGGTGCCACTACTACAAAAAAGGGCTTTTAAACTAGCCACATTTAGACTAGATATAGAGGATTTGTAATACCCGGATAATTATCTATCTGTAATATTATATTTTAGAAAATAATACCTATTTGGAAATAGGTGAATATGTGGTTTTAAAACCTTGTAGGATACTTATTCTATTGTCTAGGGAAATTTCTAATGAAATTAGAGGGATTAAAGTGTCAAAATCCCTAAATGCAATTATGGGCCATAAAATGCCCCGAAAATATTATGATAAATCCCAAGAGGCAATAAAATATTTATTAAAAATTAGAAAGTATGTTGTCTCTAGTTTTAGGAATTTTTGGGATTATTTCCCTTGAAAAATAATGAGGCAAAATTAAATATAATTTTGGGGAGCATAAGTTGCCCCATGATTTTTAATATGATATGTGGGACATAAAATACCAATGTTAATGAAATATTTGTGAGAAAATGATTAATCCTAATTAACAAAATTATCAACAATTAGAAAGTGATTAGTTAAGTAATTAATGGCTAATTGTTTAAGCACGAACAAGAGAATATTTAAGGTAGATTATGGAAAATCCTTTAATTAAGTGTTTATGGCTAATATTAGCATAAAGTGTGCTTGCTAATCAATTAGAAAAGATTAAGAAAAATTGGTGAGATTAAGAACATGAAAACCCTAAATCCTAAAAGATTGCTAATCATGGGATTAAGGCTCTAATTAAGCTTCTAGCTAATTTAGATAAATTTTAAAAAAATAATAAAGAAAAGAGAAAACCGAAATTTGAGTGTGAAAAGGGTTGTGAGTTTTTCAAAAATAATATCATGATATTTTGTTAATTAAATAATAATATAATTAAGATATTTGTGGAAGAACCAGTTGGATAAATGAGAACCGATAGAAATTAAATCCTATCTAGAAAACCATGAACGAAGTTTCTTAGGTCAGGACATATTACAAACAAGTGAACTTTTGTCCAAAAGTTGGTGTTAGCGGAAGCCATTTCCGTAACCGGCGGGGCGAATGAGGGATCAGATGAAAAGATATTTTGTAAACAAAGGGCAGATAAGAAAAGTAAGAACCAATGGAAAATAAATCATAACTTGAAATCCTTGAACTAAGTAGAAAACAACTGGACATATTATGAATCGTGGATTTTTGTCCCGAAATTAGAATTACCCAAGTAATTTACTCAGAATCGACTGTCGTAAATCGAAAATGTTCAACGAGAAAATGAAATACCCTTAATGGGATCAAAAATTTAGTTAACTCAAATATTTCCAAAGAGGAAGAATAGAACTTCAAGGTGTGTTCGGATTTTTGAGATTTTCTAAGATTACGCGATTAGAACATCGATCAAGGGATTTTTATCGGGTAAATGCATAAAGTAAGGGAGTGACATCATCTTGATGACATCATGGTCTTGAAGAATGAGGTAAGGAGGTGGATTGGATGGTGGAGATGAAGCCATGTGTAAAGTCAAGATCCGACGGCTAAAATCCAATCGAAAAAGTATGAATAGTGTCATACTTTTTGCCTATAAATAGGTCTTCCCTTTCACTTCATTATTCACAATTCCTAGAGCCACTTAGAGATAGGTTTTAGAGAGAAGAAGGAGTATGGAGAAAATAGCAAGTTCCGGGTAAGTTCTTCGGTCCCTAGTCTTAAGCTTTGGTAGTTCCTTCGGTAGTTATAGTAGAAATGCTAGATTAATCTTTAATCTTCCAAGTTAGTTTAGATATCATGTTTTGGGATAAATATGATATTTATTTCAAAAATATATTGGAGATGGAGATATGTCAAAATTTTGGAAGATTAGAGTTAAAGTAACGAAGTTCGCGAAATTCCGCCAATTAGGAGAGTTAGGGGCAAAATGGTAATTTGTACCTAAAATGCCTATTATGATGTTGGGCCTTGATAATATGATATTATCCTTATAGGATATTTGTAATCACGTACCGTTGTTGCACCGCTGTCGTACCGCTGTCAAAAAGTATCGTTTTCCGTCAAAGAATGTACGTTTGCGTACTGTAACACTAACTATGATGTTCATTGTATGCGTACATGTGCTATGTGTATGGTATGTTTATGTGAGGTATTTGATAGCTCGTGGTATGTTCAATGTCTTGTTATTATGCTTGTGGGTGTTGGGATATGTTTGCTAGGTACGAAATGCTTGGTGTGAAATGCTTGGTGCGAAATGCTAGGTGCGAAACGATTGTTAAGTGTGACATATTTGCCAGGGGGCGTGTGTCTTTGTTGGGATAAGCTTGTTTGTATGCTCATATACTGTCTATGTTGTATATATAAACATGAGGTTAGTTACCGAGGTTCAATGGGCATTGAACCTCGGCTCTTAACATAGCGTCGGGGTCGGGAGGACCGAGGATCGAAGAGAAAGGCAAGCGGCACACATAGGGACTCAGCTGAAGACTTTCTTCTTTTGTTATTGGGATAAGGGTCTTAAATGCAATGGAAGTTTTCGCTCAAGAGCACTGGTAAGACGAAAGTTTTTTTTGGACCAAAAATGCCACGGAAGTTCACAAGACGTAGCAATTTTGCTCCGGAAGTATCATTTTTGCCACGGAAGTTTTCGCTGAGGAGCAATTTTGCCCTGGAAGTTTACACTAAGGAACAATTTTGCCTCGGAAGTTTACAAAACGTAGCAATTTTTTCCTTTTGCCCCCAAATATTAAATTTGACTATTAAATCAGTTAAATATAATACATATCATGCCTTGAAAAGGTCGAACTTGGAGTCGAGAAGGAGATCCTTCGGATGTTGAAATCAAGGTGGCCGGAATTTGTGAAGCCGAACTGGTCAAAGGGACCGAAAAGGTCTCGTCACAAAACGCAAATGAAATGCAAAACGAGAAACGAATTGTTCCAAAATTTGGTTTAGTAAAACAAATCAATAATTATAATATTTACGTTTGTATAGGCGATCATTTGCTTAGATCATAAGTGATGCTTCCTTTGGGTTTTGTGATCGACCTTCCAAAGTCCTTTGACTAGTTCGGCTTCACAAATTATGGCCGCCTTGAGCTCAACATCTCAAGGATCTCCTTCTCGGCTCCAAGCTTGACCTTTTCAAGGCATAACATGTGTGGTCTTTGACTCGATTTATAGTCAAATTTAATATTTGGGGGAAAAGGGCAAAATTGCTCCTTAGTGAAAACTTCCGGGCAAAATTGCTCCTTAGTGAAAACTTCCGGGCAAAATTGCTCCTCAGCGAAAACTTCCGTGGCATTTTTGGTCCAGAAAAAACTTTCGTCTTACCAGTGCTCCTAAGTGAAAACTTCCATGGCATTTAAGACCCTTATCCCTTTGTTATTTACTTTTGAAAACACTCAGTATAATGTACCGCTACTGTAATCAGCCAGACTTACGGCATTTTGAATATAAATATCAGTTACTCAATCGCTCCGATGCTCTACTCTGATGAAAAAATATATATATCGCTTTTGAAAATGGGATGTTACAGGATTAGGTTTAAAAAGTATAACCGGTGGTAGTTTCATAAATATGAATAAACTTTTAGATCAATTCCCATAATATGAGGTGTAAAATATATTATTTAGACTGGTTTCCAAAACAACCAATCTAAAAGGTTAAAAAAAGGTAAGTTACTTTTAAAATCGGTTGTCTTATTTAATTGATCTAAAAGATGAAACTTTTAAAACATGTTGCTAACAATAACCGGTCTAAAATATAAGAAAAAATAAAATAAATTTATTGCTTTTAAGACTAACTATTAAGAATAAGCTGGTTTGAAAGGTAAACTTTTAAGACCAGTTATTGAGCATAAACGGCCTAAAAGATTTTCATTTGAACACTCTTCATTGCGCCAAAAATTGAATTGAATTTCTCGACACTATCTTCATCCCTTCTAGACATCGTCCCCTTTCCTCACCCACTCAAACAAGCTAGATCTTGCAATTCTCTTCTTCAACATTATAATTTCTGGATTTGTCCCCGTCAGCCGCCAGTAAGTCGACTGTTACATTTTTTTCCTCCGACTCATATTTTCCATTTTATGGTTGATTTTTTTGTATCATCATTTCTTGTAGCTCCATCTTCTTAGTCAAAGGCATGCTCCATCTGTGAGGTTTTTTGGGGCTTGTTCTCTTTGTTTCCCCTCACCAAATTCACGCTTGAAGGCAAACCATGCCCACAGATTATTACTATGTTTAGCTCGACGACAGAAGCAGTATGAATCATTGTGTTCTAGATTTCAAATTTGAGATGGATGATGATGAATATCCGTTGCCTATGGCTTCGGTTACCCCGCCAAAAGAAGCCCTCCATGTAAGCTCTCTTTTCAATTTTGTAAAATTAAAACTCCGAACAAGTTGATTTTTCTTTAAAGAGTGCTTGGTTGCTTTAATTAATAGTGAAAATTGAAACAGGCTTGAGGACGATATCATGGAGCTCTTGTGGTAAACCGGCCAAGTCGTGATGCAGAGCTAGAATCAACAACCTTAGAGAAAACCGCTGCCGTGATTTGGAGTTCCGAACCGCCACTCTTAGCCTCTCGCCCTCAACCTTGCCGCTAGCCCGCAACTTCTCGTCGGCGTGATTTGGGCGCGCTCACCACTCTCGTCCTCTCACCTTCAACCTGAACGCGAACCCCGCCACTCTCAGACGCTCACCAAGCTCAACTCTCATTGCCCTCGACCTCTCGCCCCTGACCTCTCCCTCTCGTCGCCAACCAGTCAACTTTGTGCTTTATCTTTATAGATTTGTTTGACTGCATCTACAATCTCACAATCTCATCACAAATCGCATATTTTTTGGAGGAGCATGATGGAGATACTTTTAAGACCGGTTGTGTACACAACGGGTTTTAAAAGTAAGACTTTTAAGATTGGTAATTTTACACAACCTGTCTTAAAAGTCTTACCTTTTATATTTTATATCTTAGAAAATCAATCCAAAAAGTGATTTTTAAGACGGATTGAGAAACAAGTCTTAAAAGCAATTGACTTTTTGGATTGGCTATATCAAGACTAGATCCTTAACAGGTCTAAAAAGCGATTTTTGTAGTAGTGTGGTTGAAGAAATTGAATCAAATATGAAAATTGAAGTTTGGACTCAAATTATAAAAATTACAGTTTAGCATCATAAACCTTTATATTTTGCAGTTTAGTCCCTAACCAAAAATTGCAATGTTTTGGCATAAGGATTTGATCAGAAATTAGTAGCACATTTTAATATTCAAAGAGTGGACTCGTTGTGAAAGAATGGAGAACCGGAGCTCTAAACCATTCAATAATCTCACCTTCACTTCATTAGTTCCTTTGTCCACCAACCACTCCGCCGTCCTCCATCCTCGCCAGTGACCTTTACTCCACCTTCACCATCCTTTTCGTTGTGACAAGACCCTTCTTACTTCACCTTCATCACTACTACTATCTAGTCGACTTCTTCCTCTTTCTTCCCTTTCACCAAATTTGCTCTCATTCTCTCTCATATATCCAAGCCACTCCATCCTCATTCCTTCCATTCCATTCGACCTCTTCATCCAATTCATTACCATTCTTCATGTACCAACTATAATTTCATGGATGTCTTGAGTTTTGGATGATTTGTGGTTACATTTGACTCCATGGGTGCTAGGAACTTCAACTCTTGAAGATGGTAAAGATGGCATGAGTTCCAAGTACTACAAAGGGGAGTTCTAATTTTGGTTCATTAGCTTAACTATGTATTTATAATTTTCTTGGTTTTAGGAGTTGTAATTTGTAGTTAAGAATATGATTTTTAGTTTAATCTTTGTGAACTAATTTGTGATTTGAATTAGTTGGTGTTGAACATTCTGCTCATCGATATATGTGATTACCTATATGTTTTATTGTAATAATCTTGATTCTCCATTATCTTGCATGGTATTGTTTAGATATTGAGTTGACTTTGGATTGCATTTGAACTAATTGCATAAAATAATTTACAATCATGCACTAAAAGTGCTTAATAGCATCTCTATAGCAGGGGTTCCTATCTTTTGATGATAGACTAATCATTTGATGAGGTTAGGTAATTTGGAGAACCAATTGCATAAATAGCGTACAAAGTGGATTTTAATAGTATATTAATGAGTGATTATTTTCTAGGTCTAGAAATAATTATTAGTTCATGCACTAGGCTCAACAGTTTTTGAGGTTTAGTATTTTGAGGGACTTTGATTGCAATTTCTAGTGTTTTGTATTGAGTGCCGGTTAGAGGGGGTTAAACCTTACCCGATGTTTCAGTTTCAACTTTCCTTTCTTTTCATTTCATAAAATAGTAAATATATATATAATTTGGACATTTCTCCACATTGGAAGGGGGCCAAAAACCTAACATCTCCCTTCTCACGACTTTGTGGAAACAACTGCCAATCTGGCATTCATAAAACAAGCTTCAAACTTTCCATAAATGTCAACATACACCAATTCATGCAACTTTGACCTACTCAAAAAAAACATTCTTCTTAAAAGATACTCTAGCTTGTTCACCAACCATACAACGAGAATACTTCTCCAAGTCTGGATTCTTCAATCATGGAAGTACATTCTTCCTTTTTGTAATTGATATGATTAAGCCTTTGATGCTGCAAATTTGGTGCCTCCATATCTATAGCATCCACACTAGCTCTAGCCACCAAATCTTCTATCATATACACCATTCAACCATTTAAAGGAATCATCGTCTTTGTCTCCATTACTCAAGCAAGTCAATAACCTAACTTAATGGTCACACAATCGTACAATCTACCAACTTGGGAATCTGGCTCTAATACCACGTGTTAGGAAGTAGTGCAACAGATGTTTAACCTTCCTATCACTTGAAAGAGTCCATGAGGAAACAAATAAACAAATACGTAGTAGAAATTAAATGGCACAATAGACACGAAAATTTTCAATGTGCAAAACCCTCCATTTTCTGATACAACGGTTGGTCTCCTCTTACTATGATGCCATCCTTCCATATTCTTTTTCTTAATTTTGAAGTTACTCTTCTTTCCAATTTCATTTCGGGAATTTTAACTCAGATCCTTATTTCCATATCAGAGGTCCTAAGGTCAATAGCATAACTCACATCCCGTGTTGTCTTATCCGGTTGTGGAGTTTTAATTACCCGGAGCATAACCCTTTTCATTAGGGTATATGTTCTTTATCCCTTTTTCCTTAGGGTATATGTTCTTTCTACTCCATTTGCCTAAGATTATATCAGTACCCTTAACCATCTCAAATTACCTTTTACCAGCATCGTCCAAACCATACTCTAATACCACAATAGTTACACTCCTACCGGCCTCGCCCTTTCGGGTGGTGGGTTAGAGGGATTCCTTTACTTAGTTATCTCTCCTTCATTATTAAGTCCATTTAACATGTATCAGAGTGAGCGCAATAGAGCATTTAACTGGTTTGGACGATCTAGTGTATTGGTAAAAGTAAAATATACCAAAAGTAAAAGTCCACAAAGGGTTAAGGGTATAGTCATCCAAAATTAAACTACCGTAAATATAAATACAATCATCCCAAGAATATAGTACAAAATACAATAGGGCATCCCCTATTCTTCAACTACACCGATGAGCCCTACCTTTCCAAAAAGTTCCTTTTATCTCAAGCACGATCCCCTGAAAACTCAGATTTGTCTGGAGTTCGAAAGTGAACCCCAGAGTAACTATCAATACTCATGTACTAAATGTGTATATGTATGCATGCAACCATATCAGATATAAAATCACAGTAATATGCCAAATATACCACATATGCATCCAGAAACATACACCATAATCGACTACCACGCACCGTCGGGCTGCCTTACCAAGGCAAGCCCCAGAGTTACCAGAGTCACAAACCTCGCACTGTCGAGCCACCTGAACCTGGACAACCCCGGAATTACTGGAATCACAAACCGTCTTTGTTGAGCCACCACATATGGCTGGCCCCGGACTGGTATCTTCAGTGCTAGGAACACAATCATTAGGGACTCAAATCCCATCATGCTCTGTATGCATATTTGGCAAAAATACAAACACAAAACATACATGGCAAAGCAAACATACAACAAACATATAAAAGTACTTGAGTAAAGCAGTTACTATACCTGGTAGGGTATGTACCGTCTTACAATTTTAATGTGCCTGCTAGCTCCCCCAAGTATGCTTTATCCCTAAATAACACCAAAACACCTTATTTTTAGTATTTCTAAAAATACCCTTGCTTTATACCTTAAAACCGAGCCCTTAATCATTTCTCCAGAAAATTCAGAGATTCTGCCCAACTTCAAACCTTTTTCATAAATCCCACAAAAATCATTTTTACATGAAACCAATGCCATCTAAACCATTAGGATGTCTATGTTTCGTGAAAAATAATTTCAAAGACCAAAAGTACACATATTTTGGCGTGTAGCCCAATTTCCACACTCTAGTCAGAATTATTTTACTGTCTTTTGGACTAATTTACCAATTTATTTCTCTTAGTAGAAAAATCCAAATAACACAAACTTATACATCACAGTGAACTTTAGGATGTGTACTGTAACACCCCAATTTTCTAAAGCATTTTCGAAATGTTTTAATCAGAGTTTGAAATAGTTTAATTAGAGTAGAGCATCGGATTAGTTTAAAACAAACGAGTCACTGATAAACATTCATAGCGGTGTGTTTAGTTGCTATTACAGTCATCCGAATAGTCATAGGTATGTTTATACACAAAAATCAAAAAGGACATTCTCTGCGGGACCTCATGCGGGCGGCTTACCCTTGTCCACGGCCCCGCTCCTCCCGAACTCGAGGTTATGGTAAGGGCCGAGGTTCAATTCCCATTGAACCTCGGGTAACGGTTAATCTCATGCTTATGTAACAGTTATGTATGACAGATATTCATGACAAAACAGCAATGTTCACATATGAAAAATAATAACAAAGCACGGCCATCGCATATGAATGTTGTTATACCGCACTATTCACCGGTGCCACGGTGTACATCGTGTCCTCGCCGCTAGGAAAACTCTACGGCGTTATCAAGACCATAACCCGTGTATATCTGTATGTGTATGAGACTTTAAAACAATGTCGGAGTCTATGAATACATCTATCACATATATGTTCACCATAAGCATCAGAGTTAGTATTACAGTACGCGTCCGTATCTTTGTCGTGATGTTGGTACGTTGACTTCGGACTGTGATCGCGTTTGACCTATAATGGTAATGTCATATTTATTAATTCACAATGACTTTCTAGGAGATATCCTAGTCACTAATGACCTTTTTACCCTTGGTAGGATTATCTCTCAACTTATCACTTTTAATTCTTTAAAAACGCTGGTCCAGAACTCTGGACAGATTTTTATCTAACTTTGAAAAATCATAATTAATTCTAGAGAAATCGAAACGAGGATCCGTAATATTCCTTGGAATCCTTAGGATGTCTATTTTTGAGAAAAAATATTGGTTTTCACCCAGAATTCTTGATTCATTCCCAGTTTAATGATCTTCAACCACTGCCCAGAATTTTTCCAGAAAAATGTAGCTTAACTTTGAGAATTTTTATCTCACTGTACAGAAATCATTTTAACATGTTCTTGACATATTTAAAATCCATATATGTCTACTTTATCCATGAATTTTTCCAGAATTTCGTGACTGTATTTTCAATATGAAGTTTTGGCATGTTCATCACTGATTCCAGAATTTTCAAAACCGATGAAATTTCGCCAGAACTTCGTTACTATAATGATTCTCTTCCAAAAATTTTGCTATATAACCCCTCTCATCATTTTTTCAAAACTAAGCCAATTTTGACCATAAAAACATGTAAATAAAATTATTCTAGAATATTTAAGATCTAAACTACTTCTATCTAAGAATTTTAAAAACTAAAAACTAGAAACTAAAAGCTAAAGACTAGAAACTAAAAACTAAAGACAAGCTTACCTCTTGAAGCTCTTGAACTCCTTCCTCATTCTTAGAAATTACCACTTGGTGGTTGATTTGGTGTGAAGAATGAGGAGAGGCAAGGCCTCTATTTATAGCAAAAGCTTATGGATTTTATCCCTTGGATTATCTTTTCTCATCAATGGCTCTTGTTAATTTGTGCTTTCATGAAGACTTAATTTGGGAAGAAAACACTCTCATTGGTTGATTCTAATAACATAGGATTTAGCTAATTATCTTAATTTACAAAATTAAATTCAACATATGTTCTAATAAAAATCATATTTTAATCACTCTCTCTCTTCCTTTCTTTCTCTCTCTCTCTCTCTTTTTTCTCTCTCCCTCTTTCTCTCTTTTCCTTTTTCTCTTTTTCCCTCTTTCTCTCTTTTCCTTTTTCTCTTTTTCCCTCTTTTTCCTCTCTTTTCTCTCCCCTCATCCGTGCTCCCTCCCCCTCTCTCTTGCCTTCTTGCATTTTCTTTGCTTGTGGTCCCATGTGCAAGTGTTTTTATCCTATTTTTAGTATTATTATAATTTCTCCTATTTATCCTCTTCCACTTTTACATTTATGAGCCCATGTCTATATTTAATTATGCCTTTATTTAATTTTGTTAAATAATATATTATCCTCTCATCTTGAACCCTATCCATTAGATTGGATTTTGTGGTGATTTCATTAAATCTTGGCCCTACACCTTTAGGCATGAGCTCTTGTGATGTCATCCTTGTGATGTCACTTTGATGACATCATAAAGGCTTAAGTGTCATTAGCAAAGCTTAATTAACTCCTAATTGGTATTTATTAGCTAACCATGGAGACTTAGTGTTTAATTCACACAAGCTTTATGCACCATAATTCATCATGAAAGTTTACACCATTATTAAGTGAGGACTTAATTGCTTATCAATCCTTTAAAAATTTCCTAAGTATTTACATCACATTATTTTGCTTTTTTATTTATTTATTCAAGAACCATAATTTAATATAATAATTATTTGTATTTTAGGATCCTTAAATGTAGCCTAAATATTTGCCTTCGGTTGTTATAAATTCCCAAGAGAAATTTGCCTAAAATATAGCTAACAAATTTACACAATTTAGAGACAACATACTCTCCTTTGTTAAACATGTGGTATTTGTCAAAATATGGCTTTCTTTATAAGTAGAGATTTTAGGGTTTTACATGTACTTTATGTCTGTAAAATGTCAGTGTAATCCAAGTTCATTTACTATTTTAAAAACTCGTTTGAAGATTCACCGCCCATATTTTCTAGAAGTGGCAAAGACAAGCTTGCTTTTAGGATTTTCGGTGTTTTTGAGTTCGGAAACTTAAACCATAGTTTAACCCCATACAAAATCACGTTTTGAACATTTTGAGACCATCAAAAACACCAAAATCAGATTGCAACACCATGCCCTAACCTCTTTCACGAAAATCACAAGTTCAAGTTGCAAAGGTTCGGGTTTTCGGTGTTTACCTGAAATCGAAAGTTTGGTTGATGATCTTGGTAGCTTGGACCTTGTTCTTGGTTATGGAGACTCAGCTGAAACCTCTCTCTTCTCTGAAAATTTCGTGATTTATGGTTAGGAGAGAGAGAGCTTATGCCCTTTTAAAATAATTAAAAGAATCCAAGCGTCGAAATAACTAGTGTAAAATCTTGTCTAGTAATTAATGAATTTCATCTGGATTTTTGACTTAATTCCTAAGAAAATCTAGAAGTCTCTTGGGGTAGGACATGTGGCGCATCCTCCTCCTTTCATTCAGATTTTTATCTTTCAAATGGAGAAAATTACCTACTTTGGCCCGAAATTTATGAAAATTACCAGGCCTAGAACTTCTTTATTATTCTTTTCTTTTTCCCCAAGCTCTCTAGATGATTCCTAGGGATAGGTGGCGCCATTTTGGGCCCACAAATCAGATCCCTGGATTTTATTTTATTTTTCCCAATTTATCCGATTTATCTCCTTCCACTAGTCCATGCTGGGCCCCACTAGTCAACAGGATGCTTTCTTTTGTACTTTTCTTCAACTTTTTAGATATTTCTCCCCCGATTAACCATACATATGTGGCGCCATCTTTTCTTCCTATGTGGCTCCACATTCGTTTCATTCAATCCAAAATTAAGCCCCTAACTGGTCCTTATCGGTCCTCTTTCTACCGGTTAATCACCTGTGAGATGGCCTGAGTATGGATAAATTCATCTGACTGGTCCTTATTGGCCCCCTTTCTACCGTATAAGTGTTTTTGTGCCCCTTTTTGCACTGACAATTTAATTTCTATGGCCTTGAGCTTTTGGCTAAAATACTCATACAAAAGGGAGTGAAAAACATCTTAAAATATGTCTAGAAGGCACTTAAAAATTCTTCAGATCAAATGACCAAATTGCCCTTACAAAATATCTTCTCATCGTGGCTTATTTTGTAAGTTTTGTTGACTTTTCTTTGTCCCCTTGCTTTGTACGAATTTGAGGCTTCTTGGGTAAGATTATGATGTCATTTTTATGACATAATCAAGTACTTATATATATATATATATATATATATCCCTTTTTGTCTCTTGGCCAAAGATATGGTCTTATTCAAGAATGTCACACTTCCTGAACCAGGCTTAGTAGTCTGCCTAACTTAGGCTTATTCTCAAGTCTCCATGCCCAAAATTCAGGATATTACAAATAAAATGGGAATCAGAAGAACACACCATGTAAAGGTGACAAGAATAATATGGTAATGAAAGTAATAATACTCCCTCTATTCTTTTTTATGAGGAACCTTTAACTAAATCTCACGGTTTAAAACGTCAATTAAAAAGATTAAATATGTCAAAATGGTAACTTTTGTTTTACTAAAATACCCTTTTTTATGATGACTTATGGAATGAAAGAGAGAAGAAGAAAATTATTCCGATAAGGAGGATTGTATAAAAGAAAGAATAAGAAAATAAATGGTAGAAACAATATATCTTTTGGGGTCGTAAAAATTTATTATATTACATTAAATAAAGGTAACTAAATAAGGGGAAAAATGAGAAAGTAAGAAATAAAAAATAAGCCATTTTTTAAATGTTTCTTATAAAAAGAAACGATATATACGTGGTGATTATTTCTTATAAAAAGGAAAGGGGGAATAACATAAGATAAGTCCATTATATTTAAACCAATCTTTAAATTAATTAAGATTAAGTTACGATGTTAGTGCTTTCACTCGTGGAAAACGGTGGACAGAAATGCAGCCCCAACATCATCTCTGTCATACAAATTCTGGCAAGTCCTAACATTATTTTCGCTGCCTATTCAATCGTTAATGTCACAAATGGTTTTCTTTTGTCCCTTTTAATCATTTTTACAGGAAAAATTGCTAGAAAATCCCCATTGCAAAATTAGTTGCTATCTGATATTACCACCAATCCAAATTTGAGGGGCTCCAATTATCAGAAAGGTTTTAAACTTTTTTTTTTTTTTTCTTTTCATAGGTCCACCCCAACAACCATTAGCAGACATTATTGACTTTTTTCAGTACTTTTGAATACTTTCCACCGTGAGATGACATAAATTGCGATTAATGAGCTGTAAAGTCTAAGTCTTCTTTCTTTTCATAGGTCCACCCCAACAAACATTAGTAGACATTACTGATATTTTTCAGTCCTTTTGAATACTTTCCAACGTGAGATGACATAAAGTGTGATTAATGAGCTGTAAAGTCTAAATGCTTTCTTGGAGGCATCATTATAACTAGAACTGTCAATCAGGGTCGGCTTGTGAAGGGTCTGGACCTAACAAGGTCAGCCCCTCAGGGTTTAGAGTGAGAAAAACACCTATTTTTTAAAGTCTGATCTAAGAGTAGCAGGGTCAGGGCCAGCCCGCAGGACCCAAAAATTACTATTCCAAATTTTAATTATTTTTCCTTCGTTTTTTTAAAAGAAATATAATTAGTAAATTATAATATAAATCATCTAATAAATAAACACAGTCACTAATTCATAATCAAAAGCAAACTATGTTCACAAATAACTCATATAAAACATAAGAAACATACTACTAACTACTAAGCGATATTAGATAACGACTATTATTGTCGTCATCTTCGTCACTATCATCAATTTCAACGATATTTGATTGTTATTCACTTTGAATAGTAAGCTCGATTAAATGAGTAAGAATATCATAAATTTTTTTCCCGGCTTCATGAACACATTTATAATATTTGTCTACAACAAATAATATAAAATTAGAGTCTAGTTATTATGTATTTGTACTTAAATGGATAAATAACTCTATAACAAATAAAAAATACATATAAATTATTAAAGGATCCAACTTCAACAAGTGCTTAACTTAAAAAAAAAATAAAAAAAAATTGAAAGGTTCGATGGGCCAGCCCGTAACCCTCCATGGCGGGGCCATGTAAACCCTTGGCCCTCAAGGGCCAAACATCACCTCATTCCTCTAATTTCTAAGCCCGGCCCTTAAAGGACCGGGCTTAAACGGGCTCTGAGCGTTTTGCTGGCTCTAATTATAAGGTTTCAAGGACATATTTAATTACTGAAAGTCAAATTAATAAAGGAACATTTCATTTAAATATCATTTAAATTTGTAAAATCTCAAATGTCTGTTGAATTTGTAAAAAGACTTATAAGTATCAAGGATTATATAGGGATTTATAAATTTGAGTAAATTTACCTTTTGTCCTTAGTTTTAAATAAATTAAAAAAATATATAAAAATAACCCTCGCCGGAGGGCTACCACGGCCGGCCGCCACACCTTCATGAGGCCAAGTGAGAGGTGGGGTTCAAACCCCACCCCCCACACCTTTACGGGGTCAAGTGGCAACTAACCACTGACCACTTGGTTGCCTTTGATATATATATATATATATATATATGCATTCATAAATAAATATATATTTTTTTAACATTTTTCCATTAACAAACACTTTCTTGTAAATCTCATTCTTTGAACTTGTAAATGTCATTGAAGAATTAGTAATTGCCATTGAAAGATTTGTTATAATTGCATTTTCTTTAAAGAAGTGATAGTTAATTAAAAGATTATATTTATTTTATTTTTTTATTTTTAAAATAAAAAATTATTTAAATATAAAAAATAAATAAATTAAACACTGAACTGTCCAAAAATTAATGGGAAAAGTGGCCCAACCACTGTGCCACTTGATTTCTTTGATATATATATGCATTAACAAATATATATATTCTTCTTAACTTTTTTTATTTATTAACAAACACTTTTGTAAATCTCATTACTTAACTTGTAAATGCCATTAATAAACTTTTTGTTCTTTTCATAGGTCCACCCCAACAACCATTAGCAGACATTATTGACTTTTTTTCAGTGCTTTTGAATACTTTCCAACGTGAGATGACATAAAGTGTGATTAATGAGCTGTAAAGTCTAAGTCTTCTTTTGATGCTTTCTCCATTATAAGGTCTCAAGGACATATTTTTACTGAAAGTCAAATTAATAATTTAAAAGTATGTAATGACGAGTTTCACTTTCACTATCAAAAAATAATGATAACATTTATATTGCTAATTTGTTATTAGAATTTTTGGTTGTTAAATCCCTTCCTTAAATTCACATATTCCCTCTAGTCCACAATATAATCGCTTCTAGAAAAAATGATTTAGTTCAAGTCACATTGAAAGCAATTAATGCTAATTTGTCATTTTTGTCCATGTAATTAATGTTTAAATATGACTCATTTTATTTTTTTGGATCATTCAAAACTTCATTTAATATGATTAAAATTGAAAAATTCTTTGAATTTAAGCCAAATTTAACGAGTTAAATATTATTTTTTGATTCCAATGAATTATAATTAGTTAAAGTGACTTATATTGGAGATCATAGTGCGAAGTGATTCTCCATATTTTCTTTCTCTGTCAATGTCTCTAAACCCTTATTCAAAATTTTGATACATCAAAGATTGCTATAATGGAAAAAAAATTGTTCACAAGAATATGATCATTAAGTTACAATGTTGTGATAAAACATGGAGAAACATTAGGTGGAACTCATGCATTTTTTATATGATTAAGCAACATTTACCATCCTAAAGTATTCTTTTAGGAGCATTTAGTATTTTAAACTAGTTTTTACTTTATCCAACACTTTAAAATATGTTTTTCATTTATAAAAAAGTATACATACTACTATACTACCGAACACCAAAAGCAGTCTAGTTTGGAAAATGAAGCCTAAGGTCTCAAGGAGCAAGGAATATGCGTGCGTCAAGAAAGAGGGCTGAATAAAAGGGAACCGATTCTTGGAGCACGTAGGGGCCCACCTTATCTTAAAACAAGATGCTCTTCACCTCATTGTCTAACATTCACTTTTTTTTTTATATCGCCGATCATTTTGAAGAATTATTATTATTTAATATATATATATATATATATATATATAGACACACACACATATTTATATATAGTATCCATATGTTTAAAATTTATGAATTTGTCACATTTAATGCATTGTACTGTATCATGCTTATTACTTCCACCTAATACGCTTTATAAATCTGCAACATGGCTTTGACACAAACTGAGCTAAAAAAAAGGTAAAAGAACGCACTAGGACATTAATTATTATTACAATTACAAGCAAACAAAAAATTTCAAGAATCATTAATCACCCAAAAAAAAAAAAATTATAAGAATGAAAACTTGAACTTGTAATTGAAGTGACTGATAAAAATGAAATCAAAAGGGTTGTTCCTGTTTTTGACTCATGGGTCTCCCACTAAGTATATAGTACTATATAATAAGTAATCATTATCAAGCAACTTGACAACAATGCGATAACGATGGCTTTTCTTTTCTTTTTTTAATCAATATAATGACGACTTATCCTGTAACACGGCCCTCCACTAGAATAGTCACATTTAATTCTTTATGTTTAGATATAGAGAAAATTATGAGAGAAAGAATACTATAAGAAATTTTTTAAAAAAAATACTAGTATTTTTTTTTTACTAATTTTTTTTTCTCTTTTTATTTCTCCTCAATTTTCTTAACAACCCAAACGGAAAGTAAAAGAAAGGAAGGAAGGAGAGCAGAAAGCTAGCCATAAATCAAAACCCACCCCCCCCCCCCCCGGGGGGGGTCACTAAAGCGTGCATAACTTTAGATAAAGAGAAGAAGTGAGTCGATCAACTATTCTTATCTGTTGACTATAATTAAATGTAGAATCGTCAGAGCACTTCGTATAGATAAAGGTCATAGCAATAATATCGTAACAAATATAATAATATAACTGAGTTCATAAAGTACTCATGTTTAAGTTGGGATGTTATTGTATTCACCCGTGGTATGTTTCTTTTTTCTTTGTCATATTGGAGGACGGAATTAATGTTTTATGGTTTTATTATGTGTAAATGTTCTCCTAACAGTATAATTTGTCGGTCAATCTCAACTCTTTCATACGTTATCTCGCAAAATAAATATATAAACTCGTGCAAAAATTTTGAGCCAAGACTTATGGTATACAAATAAATGGTATGACTTCTTATATAATATATATATATATATTTTATATATAATTTTTCAATGTGTTAATCGATTATTATTATTATTTTTTCTGAAATGATTTTTTTTAAAACGAATGTGCCCCATCCTTACCACAGCATCCGAATAGATTGGTTTTTATTTTTGGCTTTTAATGATTTTGTAAAGGATCTTCTAATTATATGATTAGACTGTTATCAGCAAAGTTATAAAATAAGAGGGTCAACACTCATGCACTAGTACTGTGCTTCTCCCATTGTGAGCAATATTTCAAAAAATTTATATTCTTTGTAAAACAAAAAAGCGGTGGATTAATCCATGCAAGTGGTTTTAACTTTTTAAGTTTATTAATTGAAATAAAAGACATAAATCTGACTTAAAATGATCATACCCATCCATTATATGTTACAAGAGTTAAAACTATAATGCTGAAACCAAACATTCACTCGAGTCTTTTATATACAAGTCCCAAACTGATCTTACATATTACTCAAAAATCACAAGCTAAAAAACATTTACATTAAAATGTCAAGTGCAACACATCATACAAGCAGAGGCACCTACAAAGGAAGTTCAATCCCTCATTAGTTGTCCAATTGTGATGGTGTGAAACTGATCCTCTGAATAAGATTTTGGTATCCTTGCAAATTCAGTGGATACTTGTTCCATGGTTGGACGAAACTGAGGAGTCTCTTTCAAACATGAAAAAGCTATTTTTACAACTAAGATCACATCATCTAAGATTGGTTTTGTGAGTGGAGAAAGCCGTGGGTCCAATACATCCTTTAATAACAAATCATTCATGTTTGAATTCTCTACCAAAGATGAAATAAGCTCAGCTGGATGTTTTCCCATAATGATTTCTAAAGTCAATACTCCAAAGCTATAAACATCACACTTCTCGTTTGCTTTCATAATGAAAGCAATCTCTGCATGCAATAGGATAAACGTTATATATATACACATACCCGTAATATTCCAGATATTGATATTAATAATTTGGAAAGAACAGACAAAAAGGCCTTACCTGGTGCAGCATACCCAAATGTGCCAGCAAATGTGGTCATATTGTTTGAGTTAGGATTCAGAAACTTCGCCGTTCCAAAGTCAATGATGCGAGCTTCATCATATTCTGAACTAAGAAGAACGTTCTTGCTTGATATGTCACGATGAACAATAGGAATTGAACAACCATGATGCATATGGCATAAAGCATTTGCCACACCTTTTACAATGTTCACCCTCTTATTCCAATCAAACTCAGTGGCTTGTTTCTGATTTTGTAGTATATTATTCAAACTGCCACCTTTTAAGAACTCATAAACCAAAATAGAGAATTGTGAATTGTAGTGAAATCCATACAGCTTCACAATGTTGCGATGTTTGATTTCTGTTAAGGCTTGAATCTCACTTTTAAAAGCTTTGTGGTTGGAGATTTCCCCACTTGGAATTGAATGGAGCTTCTTTACAGCAAAAATGTCACCTGTAGGCAACTCTGCCCTATAAACACTTCCTTGGCTCCCTTGCCCAATGAGATATCTTTCATCAAATCCCTTTGTGGCTTCAATAAGATCTTCATACAATATTTCTCTTTCAAAACTCCAAACAAAATAATCACCTTCGGGTGGAATTTCATCATCTTTGTTTTTTGCTTTTGTTGCTTTTCGAGAAAAAATGAAAAATGCTCCAACAAGTACTAATAGCAGTATAACCAATAAAGGGAAGAATATTATGAAGAACTTTTTGCTCTTGTGGCCATGTCCATTTGGCTGGAAATCACCACATGGACTTAGGCCAGCATCGTTACCGCACAAACCTTTATTATTCCTCAATGCATCAAAGTTGTGAAATGCCGGTTTGCTTGGAATGGAGCCTTCTAATAGATTGTATGATATGTCAACATTAGACAAGGCTGACATTGATCCACTAAAAAAACTAGAAGGAATTCTGCCAGTGAGATTATTGTGTGAGATGTTGAGTAATTCCAATTTGGATAACATTCCAAGCCTTGATGGTATTGTTCCAGTTAGCAAATTGTGACTAAGATCAAGTTGTTCAAGGTCTTGGAGTTCACCAAACTCAAGGGGAATGCTTTCATCAAATTTGTTTTTGCTCAAGTTCAAGACCCTTAAGCTTTTTAGTTCCCCTAGCTCTCTTGCGATAGAGCCATTGAAATTATTTGCTGCTAACTCTAAAGTATTAAGTTGACCAAGTGATCTAATATTTGAGGGAATACTACCAGAGAATTTATTATGGCTTAAAGAGAGTTGCAGCAACTTGGTCAACTTCCCGATTTCGTTTGGAATTTTTCCAGACAAATGATTTGAAGACAAGTTAAGTAAGCCAAGCTTAGTTGCCCCTCCTAATTCTGGTGGTATATCACCAGAAAGCTTGTTATTGTGAATAATCAATCGAGTGAGATTATGACACTTCCCCCACTTGGATGAAAGGTGGCCATACAATTGATTCCCACTTAGATCAATGTAGTACAAAGAAGGATATACTCCAAAAGCATCTGTTATATTATCAACTATTTGATTATTATCAAGCCTGAGTCTTTTTAGACTTGAACAATCCTTCAAACTTGATGGAATAGGACCAGTGAGATGGTTATTATAAGCAGAAAGCAAAGCTAACATCCCACTTTGACAAATTTTTTGGGGCAAAGGTCCGCTGAAATTATTATCAAACAGCTGCATGGTTAGCAAACTTGTCAAGTTATTCATTTCTTGTGGAAGTTGACCACTGAAACTGTTGTAGTGCAGTTGCAGGACAGTGAGTTTTGTCATATTTCCTATAGTGGAAGGAATAGGGCCTGAAAGATTGTTGGCTACAAGGGTCAACTCATATAAATTGATCAAGTTACCAATGGATGGAGGAAGTGGACCATGAAATCGGTTTTCAGGAAGGACCAATAGTTCGAGATTTGTTAGGTTTCCTATAGACGGAGAGATTGGCCCAGAAAGTCTATTAGCATATAACTGAATGTTATTGAGATAATAGAGTTTCCATAATTCATTAGGAATAGGACCTACTAGATTGTTCGTATAAAGAAAAAGATTTTGTAACATGGTCAAGTTTCCTATTGATGATGGGATTCTCCCTGACAGAGAGTTGTTTCCCAAATGAAGCTCTAAAAGATTGCTCAACATTCCAATTTCTTCAGGAATGGAACCAGAAAGGGAATTTTCTCCAAGCCACAGGACATTCAAATTCTTCAAATTCCCAATTTCATGGGGAATTTGTCCTGTGAAATTACATTCAGTAAGATCAAGTCGATTTAGAGTGGTTAGATTCCAGATTTCAGGAGGAATGGGACCCCTAAATGAATTATCTGACAAATCTAACGTCAAAAGACTGGACAAATTACCAATTTCGTGGGGAATCCATCCATATAATTTGTTGAAGCTTATGTCGAAGTAGAGGAGATTAGGAAAGGCAGCGAAGTTGAAACTGGAAAGTGTACCTTGAAGGTTGAGATTTGATAGACTTATGCTGATCACAGACATGGATTTGTCGCATGAAATCCCCTTCCAGTTTCTGCAGAGATTAGTGTGATTGCTCCAAGAGGACAAGGTAGGTTTGCTTTCGTCGTTGAAACTATCTCTCCAGTTCAACAGAGCTTTTGCTTCGCCATCTCCAGCAGCAACAGATGCAAAGGAAGCAACAGACAACAATAATGCTAGCAGCAGCTTAGTGGAATCTCTTTCAGACATGTTTATTGGTAAATTTTCGAATCAAAGATTTATTCAGAGTTCGGCAGGTATCTGAGGCTTGGGATATTCAAGTTGATGATCCGGACCTTCTTATAGCATGGATTGGCCTTGCAGGCAATAATTGACCTTACGAAAGATTAACTAGCCAATATTGCTGCAATGATGCTTTTTTCTTTTTATGTTATCCTAGTTTCAAGGGATATAAAGGTGATCTGGATCTGTCAAACTTTTCCTTTTTAAAGTGATTTTCGCTTCTTTCTCCTTTCTTTTCTTTGTTTTTCTCTGGTTTTGTTAGGCTTCTTAATTTTCAACAGCAACAGGAACTCATCATTATTGTTTTCAAACAACACTTACTGAACTTTGGAAACAACTTGATTAAGAAGATCTGTTTAGATGTTGTCTTTTTATGCATATTAATCAAATTTACAATATACTAAGTATTGATAATGGCAATTAATTAAGTACTTCCCATTGTCCTAAATCCTAATTATAAGCTAAGGCTAAGTTAAAAAGTCCTACTTGATCCAAAATATAAGATAAAAATGTAGTATTGAAATCCCCTGATCATTGTAGTGAGTTACTGGCCTTGTTTGTTTAATACTAGTATTATACTTCTCCGGTCTTAAATATAAGACACATTTATCAAATTTGATTAGATTAATAATTACCAAATTTTCCCATAAATGGTGATTGTAACAGCTTTATTGTGCTAGCTAACCAAAAAAAAAAAAAAAAAACAACAACAACTTCATTGTTAAAAAAGATGGGAAAATGACACAAAATGACCAGTGAAATATGCATATTTTAGATTAAAACCATAAAACATCTAATTCGTCCGAATCTCTTAAAAACTTATCTGACATTATTCTTTTGCAAAATGATTATTTTGTCCATAATTTAAAAAAAGAAAAACTTTCAACACCTCTAAGTGATGTACTGACATATAAATTAATGACTACTTAATTATAAGAAATAAAAACTATAATTATATGGTACTCATGACTACAAAACACTATTAATAAGTGACAACTATTTTTTTCAGATGTTAGATGAGTTATTGAGTATTGTTGGTTGGTTACATAGAGATCAACGACATCCACGACACCATTAACATTTATTTAAAACATCAAAATATACTTAATTGTTTACCACTCAGTACCTATTTATAAGTCACTTGTACCTAAACAACTTTATACAAAACATAAGTTACTTGTAGGGTATTAAATGAGACTTTGTCAATTTTACTTGATTGACTATATTAATAAATTAATAAAGAGAGAGATAAATATCCTTTTATAAATAAGGGAAAATCTGGAAAAACATTATCCATTTAATAATTTTCTTGATTTATAAAAATGAGGTACAAGTGACTTATAAATGGGCACTGAGTGGTATGGTATTGTTTAAGATTTTATTGTAATTTTGTTATTTCTCCATGTCTCTCCTTTATAATATTTAAGACCGTTGGTCACTGGAGTACTGGAGTTTTGAACGCGCAGTCACAAGCAGTCAAAGAGCTATGGCGGCTTATGGATGATATTTTTTCACTGTTTTTAAAAAAAAAAAAAAAAAAAAAAAAAAAACTTTTCTTTGGTCTCTCTCTCACACTAGGTCATTTCATAGTTTTACTTTGATATATACATATTTTAGATATCTAAATGTGCGATTATCCATAAATCCCTAAGGCTTTGTTCGCGAGTTTGGAGGGGAAGGGAAGGAAAGGAATGCAAGGAGAATGAAGGGGAAGGGAAGGAAGGGAAATAGAGGATATTCCCTCCCCTTGTTTGCGAGTTTAAAAAATAGTGAGGGGGGGAAGATAGAGGATTAATGAGCTACATTTACCATTTTGTCCCTTTCTTTAATAACTAATATAATTATTATACTTTACAAATAAATTTAAATTTAAATTTTTTTAAAAATTATTTATGTAAATTTAAATTTATGTGGTGTTGGTGGCGGCCACCACCATCGCCCACCACCACCGCTGGGCGGCCGGCCACCACGCACCACCGCCGCGGCCGGCCCCACCGTCGCCATTTCACCGCCGCCCCGGCCGTGGTGGTGGTGGTGGTGGCCGGCCCGCCGGCGATGGTGGTTGGTCGGCGGTGGCGGGGCGGCGTTGGTGTTGGTGGTAGTGGCGGTGGTGGCGGCGCGTGGCGGCGGTGGCGGCGGTGGGGGTGATGGCGGTGGTGGCGGCGATGGGGTGGTGGTGGGGGCGGGGGTGGTGTCGATGGCTGTGTGGTGGTAGGGTGGTGGTAAATGAGGGTAAAGAAGTAATTAACTTATTTGCCCTCTTAAAACCCACATATTGGGGGAACTCTATTTTTTAGAAGGAGGAGGGTTTTGGAGGATTTGTAAAATCCTTTGATTCCCTCCCCTCCTATTTTTAAAACTCGTAAACAAGGGAAGGGACTACCAAAACCCTCCCTTCCCTTTCCTTTCCTTCTAAAATAAAACTCGCGAACATAGCCTAAATATATTGTAACAACCTCTCATTTTCCCACAAAAATTTAGCTGCCAATAGAACGTTGAGTGCATGCTTTTGACAGGGACGTTAGTGGCATCACGCTCATAATCCTTTTACTTTACTCAACTTTTGTAGAGAAAAAGCAAGCAATACTTTAGACCCTTTTTCCTCTTGCCAGCTACTTTAGACTTTTCATCTTCTAAGGTTAAGGTGTCTGAACAACCAACAAAACATTTTATCCTCATCTTCAACTTTGATGTCAATATTTTCTAAATCCATAGTAATATAAATAAATTCATCAAGAGATGAGATTGAACAAGGGTACCTTCAGCCATACCAATTAATGCCATCTCGAGTTCGAGCCTTGTGGATGCAAAAAAACCCCGTTGGGAGACTCTCCTACCAAAGCCAGGTGCGCGACCCGGGTCGGATCCGGACTAATCGGGGCGAAGCCCCGGTGAACCGGGTGGGCAACCAAAAAAAAAAAAAAGGACTTAATGCCATGAATTATTTCTTATTTGTAATTACTTTCGGCTGACTAATTAAGAATTTTATTTGACAAATCTGCAAGACATGTCACAAATTGATATGGGAAAAATTCATTGAAATGCCTTTACAATATGAAAACACCTAAAATGGTGATTCCAATTTACAAAATTGCAAATCAATACACTGTCCTAAAAATCGAATCTAGAAATATCGGTGGCTTTACAATTTTACTCAACATTTTTTTTTTTTTAAAAAATAAGCCATACTACTATCACTATGGGCCGGCTACCGCAACTCTGGCACTGACAGCTCCCTCCGCTACCAGCTAAAGCACTTGAACTTTGGGGTTGATGATCAGCAACCACCCGAGCTTTGACACCGGTGGCTTGGATTTTTTGTGCCAAGAGTTGGTGAACCCCTTGAATCCTGAAAGATTTAGTGACCATCGAGCCACCAAACCATTTTTTAGAAATAGTGAAAAATAATATATGTAAAATAACAATCGAAGTAAAAAGGGATGTTTCAACAAATTTACTACATTAGATGCAAAAATCACTACACTTGAAACAATTTCACCATATTAGATTAGCAATTTACAACACCCTTTTTACGATTTCCACACATAGAAAGAACAAAGTAAAAAAGATATTTTTCAAGGAATTTACTACGTTATATGCAAAATTTGCAACACTTGAAGCGAGTTTCTTGATAGAGATTTGTAGGGCTATCTCAACATAACTAGGATTCAAATATTTGTAGTATAGGAAACCTGGATTATTTCTCTCAAGGAATTCATAGTGGGTCTAAAATCAACAGTAGACACAATAAAACAGTAACCAGAATGGGGAGTTTTCAATTTAATTAAAATGAAGCAAAGATTAAAACAGAAAGCAAGAAAACGAGATTAATCAGATTAAAAACGATTAACCCAGAATTGAGATTTCATACCCTTCATCGAACAAAAAGATAATAACCAAACTCGTGATTGATTCTGGACAAACCGAAATCTTTGCATTTGTACACATATTCCCTCAACTAGACGATGGCCTAGCATCTGATTGAACACATGGCGAGCTCGCTGTGTGATCCCATAATACTTTCTGTAACCTGGTCCGACCTATGTCTTTGGGATATCAATTTGGGTATTAAATCTAATATCCAATATGTAATTATAATAGAATCGATTAAAATATACGAAAAAGAATTACGTTAGGTTGAAGTGTGGGTCATCTAGATTCATGGAATCCTTAATCTATGGTCAACCACAAAAGCTTAACCAAGCATGGTTGGGCAAAACGCAGAAGAAAAGATGAAGAAGAACATAAATAGGATGAATAATTCAGAGAAAATAATAAGTTTCTAATTTAATCCCAAAATCTCATAAAGCGTAATGTCTAATATGTTTTTTGTGACATCCCAAAATTTGGATTTGGGAGATTAAAAGTATGGTATGAAATAAATTGTGGAAAATTGGTCTTAGTTATTTTAAAATTAATTATTTGGGGTTTAAGGCATATTTTCGTAAAATTAAGGACAAATAGTTGGGAATAATTTTGGCCTAAATATTTTGGAGATAATATTTTATGGCCTAAAGAAATTAATTGAGAAAGAAAAATCCTTAAATGGAGTTAAGGATTAATTTTGATTTCCTAACTAATGTTTGCAATTTAATTAGTAAGGGACTAGATTGCAAACAAAGGCCTTGTGGAAAATCAAATTGGTATTTTTATTAGTGAGGGGACCCAACACACACCCCCTCCCTCTCTTATTTTTAGTGACAGCACAACACCCCTTGCTCCTCCCAAATGACGCCACCTCATCCCCTCACATGCACCACTCCCTTAATTCTCCAATTGATTTATTTGGCCCAGCACATGGTACGCCTCATTCCCTGTTCTCATTCAATTCCCGTTCACCCTTTCGGCCAAAATAGAAAACAGAGCGGAAGTGAGTCGAGAAAATGAGAGAGCTGAAATCGAGAGGAAGCGCTGGAGAAGGAGATTAATCCACATGCAAGGCTAGAATCTGATCTAGGTAAGCTTCTAAAACCTTATTCCATCTTTATTTACTGCAATTGGTGTGTGTCTTGCAAGAGGTGATGATTGAAAAATAAGATTTCAGAGACAGAGAAAGTGCAGAACACGTTAGTGATATAAGAGAAGCCAATGCGTATGATGGAATATAAGTTGTTTTGGATGCTTCATGGATTTAATGGTGAATATTGTTGTGGGAAAGATGGATTTCGAATCTGGAATTTATGTTTCAATGAGAATATATTGGTGATGGGTTCCTCAATAGAAATGGAAAAGAAAACATAAATGTTATTGAAGACAAGGTATATACAAATATTGTTCTTTTTATAATATTTGGTGTATGAAGTTTGTATGAAAATTTTGCTATGTATGGAGCAAGGTTCAATCGGGTATTTTCTTATTCCTGGGGTGTTCACCTTCAGCTTTCACAAGGGATTGTATAATAGTGTGATAAATGCATATTTACATAAAGCAAAATGAATAATTTGGATAGGTGTGTCGAAAACCATGGTAACCGTAAGTAACATTTGGTGGTTGCATGCATTTGATCACTCTATTTTATTAAGGTCAGAAATGGGTCTTTTAGTTTTGGGAGAAGTGGAGGACGTGTCTGTTTGTTGGGACCAAAGAAATTTAGAAATAAACATATATATGAGTATATATGTTAGAATTTTGTAAAGGTTTCATGAGTTCCTGAAAATGGATTTTTCAAACAGAACACCAATCTTTAAGAAAGACAAAAATGAGTAAATGACCTCATCTGACCTTAAGACTTTGTGGATATATAGTACACCTATTAATCTTTTAAATGAGGCCAAGAACACCTTATTTTGTTAAGTATATAAGGAGTTATAATTTTTCAAAGGCTGGTCAAGAAATTTGGAAAATTCTGGACAGTGCTTAAGTTTTTGAAATTTGGGAATTTTCCTCATCCATAAATCAATTTTGTGACTTTAATTTATGGAAATAGACTTCTCAAGGTTTAAGTAGAAATTGGAATCACTCCATTTGGAGTTATATCGGTCGAGTTATGAATTTTTCAAATTCTCAGAAAGATGCCTGAATTTTTGACAAGTCTAAAAACAGTCACACAAGTTGTGAATTGTGTGTAACCTTCAAAGTAAAGGTTTCTTTGGATAAAATGAAAGGTTAAATGGAAGAGATGATAATTATCTATAGTGAATAGTATCTAATTAAATAGGTCTCAATGATTATACATCTCTAGTCATAAGGATATTAAAAACAAGTATTTTTGGGGTGGGTCTAGAGAAGTGGAATTTATAGTTATTTTTGAATTGGTTAATGACCCACCACTGTATAAATGTTAATTATAGGACCTGAGAATCGCCCGTGCCTGAAGGACAAGCGTAGTGTTAAGAATCTGGTGGAAGGGGTTTTGTCGGTAAGACCAACAGGTAGTAACTATAATCTCACATTCTTTGCATAGCTGTATATATGTTTTTGTAAACCATATTGTATGTCTACTTTGTATGGGGCCAGCACCACTCGTGGCTCGATTGAGCGGAAGGGCCGACCATGGGGCCAACTTCCCGGTGGCTAGGCAGGGCCTAGTGCATTCAGTATTTTTGGTATTGAATTGCCAAAATGAATTTCCTTGCGCAAAGGTATTTGGAAGTATTTGAATCAACACTTGTATTACAATTTGCATTATACTTGGTATGTAATACTTGTTGTTTGAATTTGAACTTGAACTTGAATTTGAATGCTTTATATCTTTGTGTGGACTACTTTGTTTGGTGAATTTACATGTATTGCATATGCTAGAATTTGAGATTAACTCGTTACTGGGATTCATTTATTTGAATCTCGAGCCTTCCATAAATCCAGGAAATGGAAGACTAGTAGGCAAAGAGGAAGAGGCGGGCGTAGATATTGATTGGTCTTGAGAAGAAGGTGGAGTTGATGATGCATATTGAAACATATAGTTTCACTTTTGTATATGAATAATTTTATTTCCTTATGACTTAGCTATTATTTTGAGGAAGTCATATGTGGCTATTGGGATGTATATATTTAATTAGATACACATGATTACGTAGAAGTAGCAAGATATATATATGCTGCTAACGATTGCTGCAGGTGCGGGCATGTATGTAACAAGCCCAAGTTATGGTGAACGATTAGTAGAGCATTAGACTAATTGGAGAAATAAGGAAAACTCTGATGAATTTTGACAAGGTTCTAAGTATGATGCAATTTTAATGACAAGTTTGAACCACTGATAGAATGTTTTCAAAAGTTTTAAATGGTTCAGAAAAGCCCAACCGAAATTATTAATTATTTTGAAATTTCTTTTAAAAGAAGGGCTTTCTTTGCAAGAACCAAAACTAGCCAGTGGTTTCAGTTTTCATTAAATATTACATCTTTACATAATAGGTGAAGATGCCACTGCTCAGGCTCGAACAGTGGGGTGTTACATTTTTCAGCCGTCTAATTTAACCTAAAAATAGGAAACCTCTAATAAATAGGAAACCTCTAATAATTGGTCTTTTATTACAAAATTTGGGCAAAATAAAAATCCAGAAAAATGTATCTACCTTTAGCTCCAATTTCGTCCATTTGCTTGTCTGAAATAGCCTTCCGAGTGTTCATAACAATTGTAGCTCTTTGAATCATCTAAACAATGAAAGAAGAATGAGGCTAATCCGATATCTAGATCAAAAGTTATGGAAAAAATAGTGAAGCACTATAAATCTGGAATTTTATTACAAAAATGAATCAAATCTAATTAAAAGCTTAAAGCCCAATTAAGTCATTAAACCCATTATTTATCAATTGAACATTCCTAAATTATTAACCAAGAGATACAAATAAGTGAAATAATTTTCAATTGTCAAATTTCCCCACACTTATCCTTTTGCACTCTTGGGCAAAATTAAAAGAAAAAAAAAGTAAAAGAAAAACTTCTTCTTTCCAACAATTGCCAAATTTAAAAAATTGAACAAAGATCACAAAGCTTCTCAAGATCAACCAATCAAGATTGAATTTCTTTCATCTCAAATTATAAAGCATGGCAATCTCAATCAATAATGCTAATCACACAAGATGGTCTCTCAAGGATGCCGTCAATCAATCTCTCAAACGTATAGGGTAAATAAGTGTATCACTCAAATTCTACTCAAGAAAATAGTCCTATACCATAGGCTTGTCAATTTCTACTTCTCCACTACTTATAACACATGCATGCAAAAATCAAGAGAGCTTGTTATTGAAGGTTGTAATGGGGCTAAGATAATGGTGTGAATAAGTATGGATATAATAGGATAAGCACCCAAGAAATTCAAAGAACATTAGTTAATAAGAGCAAATCACCTCAATATCATTTTTTTTATTTCTTCTTCGTTCTATGCTTCCTCTTTCCATCTTTCTTTCTTTTTCTTTCTTTTTTGTACTTTTTTTTAGAATCACAATGACCAACATCAATGCCAAATGATGAATGACACAAAATCAAAATCAAATACTCTCCCTCCCCCACACACACTTAAAATGTTGCACACACATGGGCAACCCCCACACTTCAACACAAAACTCGGGTGAAACCAATGCTCAATAAATTTCCAAGGTACGGAATATAAGGGTTTTACACTTGGTTTGTAATGTGGTTGAGAAAAGAATGAGTCAAAATTTTTACGAATCCCATTGGAGGATCTATCAACGACGTTTAAATCAAGGTTCGTTAGAAAAATCATACCTGTGCGAAGGGTTGAGAGTTTCGTTCAATCCAGTCTGGTGCGCATCTGGAACATCGTGCGTCTCAACCGTCGTATGTCTCAAACGTGGTGCCATCTTGTTCGATCAAACAGGAGCCGACTTTACGAGTCTCCTCCCTCTACCGATATCCACACAAATAGCCTTGAACACGACGCGGCGTGCTAGCGCCTTCAATGTTTTCTTGCATCTCTCCTTTCTCTTTACGGTTTCTTGTGGCTTCTCTAATTCATCCATGCCCTCAATACGATTAGATCAATATCTATTTATAGAGTTTCTAAAACCCTAATGAGCCGTATTAAAATATTCAAAATTAATCTAATTAATCTTGAATTCAATCAATTAAAACAATACATTAATTAAAATCATTCAACAAATCTAATCAAATATATTTATTTAATTCGAATTATGAGCCTACTGATTTAATTTATCCTTATAAATTAAATCGAGATTTGATATCTTTCTATTTAATTAAATTTGAGATACTATATCTCAATTCAATTAAATCGAGATACTATATCTTTATTCGAAAATTAAATCGAGATACAATATTTCAATTTATTATAGTTATTTAATTTATCAAATAAATTAAATACTATACATAATAATATTATTATCAATAAATAGTATCATTATTATTTTTGAATTATATTATAATATAATATGATATATATATATATATATAAACCCTAGATTAACGGTATTCATTAAATCTTAGACATTTCCAAGATTCAATGAATCTGGACACTATTGCTCGTGTTGGGCTATTCTTGTGTGCGACCCTACAGGCCCACATGAGATTGGCGTAGGGCTAATATCTAATGGACCATCCCACAAGTCACAAGCGGCCTCTAGCAAGACATTGCGACTACCCAATTCATATGGGGATCGATGATATGATGCTACCTATGATACAACCATGTCACGTCCCTTTGGTCACGCGATAATTTGGTCAAGGATGAGGCATAGATAATGTCAACTTCCTGTTCTTGACCATTACTTTCTCGATTCTTGAGTTGTCTAATTGAAATGGAAACTCCTTTCCATCATAGTATGACCATACGTTTCTCAGACTCACTCATCGAGGGGCCCAGTATTATCTCTTTACAAATGTGAGAGACAAATTCCATCTTGACTATTCACATTCCTCTGCATGAAAACCATTGATCCCGATCATAGCCTTTATCATCACCTGGTCAAAGGTGACTTTTGACTAGGTCAAAGATCAGCGACTCATAATGTAGGAATCCATGATGATCTCAGGTCAAAGGGCATTATGACACGGTTATACATGAGATAAGCTTATGACTAAATCCATGCAGCTTTCTCATAGTGGGTCGCTCCAGCACCTTGTACTCTTACAAGTGCCCATGACTTTGATTCGTATCTCCATACCTCATCAAAGTCATACTGGTCTTGTTTCATCTTCGCCCCCGCATAGATGACCGACCAATGTAGGGTGAAAATAGCGGCAGATTATATCACATATCTAAACAATCCCCCCCACACTTAAACGATGCAATGCCCTCATTGCAATAGAACGATAATCAAGAACGTGGCGCGCATCAAGGGGGCGAGAGAAAAATACAAAGCAAGAGAGGAAAATTATCATAATATCATTCACAAAAGGCCCTGGGGCAAATGCCTAGGCTTGAGCAGATCGTCAGCAAAAAGAGAAACAAACTGGACTAAAATGAACAAAAGAAAAGAAAACTACGAGGCAGGAGGAACGGGAGGAGGAGTTGGAGCACCGCTGGCGGCCGTATGTCTTTGTCGAAGAGCCCCGAGGGTGTTAACTACGGGGATGGCAGAGTGGGAGCGGGAGAGAGAGGCGGCTGCTGGCAGATGATGGCGATGTGATTCAAGTTTCACCCAAGAATCGCTCCGGAGGATCTTAAGCTCCATGCGTAGGCGACGGGGAAATTTGCGCGGAGACTTCATATTAGTGGCCGGGTGCCAATAAAGAGGGGCGTGAGTGAGGATGTAGGAACGATCAGAAGAATCGGTGGTGTCGGAGGGTTCAGTGGAGGAGGAGTAAGTGGAGGAGACCTCGATGGGGACGGGTGGTGGCGGCGTCGCAGGTGGAATGCGACGGGGTGGCTGACGAGCGTAGGCCGGTGGGGGCACCCGGCCACACCGTGCTGCACATTTCATCCGGACCATGGGTGTCTGTGGGTGAGGGATGGGAAAGGAGAAAGGGAGTCGGTGGGATTGTGAAAAGACGCGGGGGGAGGGGGTAGAATAGATAGAATAAAGGAAGGAATTCGAATATGAAATGTTACGGCTCCTTAGACAATGCGACCCTCTTAGTCGGTGCGTAGTGGGCCCAAGAAGGTGGCCCACTCAAACAATCGCATGCACGCAGTGTTTATGTTAGAGATGAGGCACGTACCTGACGGAAACTGGGCTTTTGTCGTATTGTTATTGTGGAGCCATGATGCCATGCCTTGTGCCGTAGCATGTACCTTGCTGGACTCGTCCCCTCCTGTCGTGACGCGACAGAGCCACGAAATTGGGCTGCCTCCCAATAGCGCTTGCTTTAAAGTCTTCAGCCGGACTATGCTATAACAATTTAATGCTGTGGTAATGCAGGAGGGTCTCCTGCTTTTTTAGTGTCTTTGCTATCATCTGAAGAGGTTAGGTACTTCTTTGTTGGGTCTGTGAATCTCACGGTCTTAAGTATTGAAAAAGTGACCTGATCATCATTTACACGCATAGTGAGTTCTCCTTTTTCCACATCAATCAGCGTCCGACCAGTTGCCATAAAAGGTCATCCCAGCAGAATTGGGACATCGTGATCCGCTTCAAAATCCAGGATAATGAAATCCACAGGGAAGATGAACTTATCCACTTTTACCCGAATGTCTTCGATCTTGCCTTCAGGTAGCACTATGGAGTGATTAGCCAGTTGTAATGTGACTGTTGTGGGCCTGGCCTCCCCTACTGCCAATTGTTTGAAAATCGACATGGGCATGAGATTTATGCTAGCACCTAGGTCACATAGAGCTTTTCTAGAGTAATGGGGTCCGATTGCACACGGGATTTTGAAACTGCCAGGATCCTTTAATTTTGGAGGTAGCCGATTGGTTAACATGGCATTGCAGTCTGGGTCAATGCTACTGTCTCGAACTCTTCCAGTCGCCTCTTCTTAGATAGAATTTCCTTCATAAACTTCATGTAGTAGGGCATTTGTTCCAAAGCTTCCACGAGTGGAATATTAATGTGCAATTGCCGTAGCATATCAAGGAACTGCTTGAATTGTTTCTTTTGTCCTTGTTTCTTTAGCCTTTATGGGAAAGGCGGGGGTGGCTTTGGCATTGCTGCAGGCCCGAGATCAACATTATGCTTTGATGATGAGGTGGTAGCATTCCTTGTTGGGTATTGTACATTATCATCCAGTGCTACACGTGGAGGCGATGTTGCGGTGCTCAGCTCATGTTCCGGTTGTGACAGTCATGGTTGCCTTTGCTCGTCTTCAAGTGGTTGTTCAGTACCTCCTTTCCCTTCTTAAGTTTCCCATTTTTTGAATTAGTGGTAATCAGAGGTTGCTGGGTGATTTTCATGGGCTCTAAACTTTTACCACTTCTAAGCTCTATCAGTTTGACTTCCTCTCTTCCTTGGATCCTGGGGACTTCAGTGTCATTGGGCAGGGTTCCTGAGGGTCTATTGTTCAGAGCTGTTGCTAGTTGTCCCACTTGAGTTTCAAGATTCCTCAAGGTCACTTGCTGATTCTGGATGATTGCATCATTCTTTGCCATATAGTCCTTCAGAAGGGTCAACATAGAGTCTTTGCGGGTCCGACTCACCGCCCTCTTCGTCGTGCTTCTTTGGGTAAACCCTGATGGGTTTGATGTTCGATTTAAGTATTGTGGGCCTGATGATTGTCCTGTTGCTTGTGACCCTTGAGAATTCCATGAGAAGTTAAGATGCTGCCTCCATCCGAGGTTGTATGTATTTGAGTATGGATTATTGGTGTTGCTGCCCCTGTTAAAGTTGTTGACGAAGTTTACCAATTCAGGGTTAGCGGAGCACTGAGAGTAAGAGTGCTCTCCACCACAGTACACACAAGCTACCTGAGATGGTTGCAGCGACGTGTTGCTTGGTGGAAGGGTCAGTCCTTTCACCATATTGGTCAGAGATGAAACTTGAGCAGTGAGAGCAGTCATGGTATCTAGTTCATGTATCCCTGCAACAGTTCGGGAGGATGTAGCTCTATCTGCTGGCCACTGATGACTGTTCATGGCCATGCGTTCTAGTAAATTGTGGGCCTTTTCATAAGACTTCATTAGGATGGATCATTCCGAGGAGGCGTCTACAATTGATCTTGTTTGTCCATCGAGACCTCTGTAGAATGTTTCTAACTGGACCCATTCACACGGTTGTCTTTGGGGCATCTTCTTAGAAGATCCTTGAATCTGTCCAAGGCTTCGTAAGTAGATTCACCAGGTTTTTGCTGGAAGTTGGTGATGTCCCCTCTGAGTTGAGCATTCTTAGTAGGTGGAAAAATTTGAGCAAGAACTTACTTCCCAGATCATTCCATATGGTGATGGAATTAGCAGGTAGGTTGTTAAGCCACGCCCGAGCTTTGTCCCTTAGGAAGGGAAATAACTTAATCGGACGGTGTCGGGAGGTATGCCGGGATCACAAAAGATGAAGGTGAGATGATCGGATTTGGAAGGAAGTCCTCCAAACTGCCCGTCCGCATTCAAGATCGAATCATGACACCATTAATTTCAAAGTATCCCGCATTGAAGGTTGATGGTGTGATGGCCGATTTCAGCTTGTTTAGATTTGGAATCCCGAATTCCATGATGGCCTTGTTCACATCTGGGTTTGGAGGTGGAGGGACCTGGTTATCCCTGTTTATTACTATGCGCTCTCGTTGATCCCGCTCATGCTTGTTGGGTCAAAAGATTGACTTCTTCGCTTCAGCCTTCTGCGCCTTTGCTTATAGGTGCATTCTATTTCAGGATCGTAAGGCTCTAGGTTGGTTGGAGGCGAGTTGCGCATACACTACAAAATGCACTGAAAATCAAGAAAGAGAGAAAGATGAGCTCTTTATTGGTAAATCACAACTATTAAGAAAAAGAGGCGTCGTCACAAAGGGTATTAGTAGTCCCCGACAACGGCGCCAAAAACTTGTTGGTCGATTTCCTTGATGGCAAGTAAACTAGTCGAACAAGTAATAAAGTGTAAGTAGAGTATCGTCCCACAGAGACTGAGATACCAAAGAGTGACGCGCGATTGCTATGATAGTTGTGCAAGCAGAAAATAAATATAATCAGGTTGATGGGTTTTTGTGGTTATGCCACTAGCAGAAGTAAACAGAGTGAATTAACTCGAGATGATATCAGTAAGAAGTTAGGCTGGACTCAGAATCACCCTCAAGTGCATCAATCCCCCAGTTGCTCTACCCAATGCTATAGCACCTATACTGCACAGCTTCCGTAATGCTACAACATAGCTACTAACTACAAAGCTATTTGGTTAACCCACCACGATAGTCTACCGAAGCTTTCGCGTTCGATACATATGACGCTAATTATACTCCTTCCATATTCCTATGGAACTTTCTAGTCAGATCTGCTCTATGCTCAGGGTGTTATGGTTATGAGAGGTAGACTCATTCCTGAAGCCTGCAATAATAGGTCAGGTCGTGCACGGGCTGCCTAGCAAACACTGTTTCTCAGAGGTCTAACCTCAACTCCTTGCCAGTAAGCCGAGGCCACAAATCTAGCCCTTAACTTCCGTTAATTGACTAGTAATTAATGCACTGATAAGCAAACCAAATTTATTGAATTAAGAACTTGCAACTGGGTTCATTTAACAACTTAAGGGATCATCCTCGTCGGCCATATGAAAATCAGTTCATGACCGATGAGGGAAACAAAAAACCGACACTAACGAGAATGACCCATGATCGAAAAACTAAAATAAAAAGGGAAAAAAGAAAGCTTTGACGGAGTTCAACGGCGTGGATGCGGCCCATCACGTCACCACTCCACGTCTTCTTCGTTCCGTCGTCTTTGCGGGGGAAAGATCTTTGGGTTATCTTGGGAATCTCGTGCTCTTGTGAAATCTCTCCTTCTTCTCTTGAGTCTGCCGAAAGTAGAATATTGTTCTAGGGCTTTCCCACTCTCTTCGGGTTGGCTCCGTTGTTTCCTTTTATAAATAGGCTTTTCTTGCGGCGTAAGTTATAGCGAGCTGGGCCTTTCCTAATCTGTTAAGATCTATCGCATCTCTTAATCCGAGTAGATTGCTTCTGCTAATCCTACGGGATTCTTCAAATCTTTTAGTTTCGATCATCCGCATCTTCTATTCCGTGATATCAGCAATCCATCTGTCGTTATCGCCTTGTTCTTTTATTCCTGAAATCACCAAGGTAAAAAGGTCAGAAAACATGCCGCATAGCATTGCGTCCTCTACTTTGCTATAGCCTTCGTGATGTCTTGTATTGCACTTCGAGTTCTATGTCGAATGCTATAGCATCGTATCGCTTCTATTTATACGTTCTTCTTAAAAACCATGTAAATTGCCCCGTTTTTAGCACATGCAAATGATTTCTATCCGTTAGTCCCTATATCATGAATATATGCCTTTTTGCTTGGTTTGTTCACAGTTAGGCTTATATTTATCATTCAATTCAGTCATAAAGTATAGGGAAAACATAGCATGATTTGTGCTCATCACTCCTCTTTTCTTCTGTTTCATTTTCATTTAAAGTTTAATTTGGAAAAGTTTTTTTAAATCACCTATTCACCCCCCTCTAAGTGATATTCCATCTTCAATTCCTTAAGAGGAACAATATAAGTTCAAGTCCCAAGAAACATATTTGTTGAGATGGCTTTACTCACAACGCTTACAACCCAATAAAGATTAGTCTCAAGTACAAAGTAATTTGGGACACTTTGAGGTTTTTTTTTTATAAAGCAGTTATTGGTTTATGTTTGAACCGGGGCGTATTTTCTTACTTGAAATTGTGTGACTATTATATATTATTATACACGTGTGTATTATAATCATAAAATTCATGAGGCAGCAAAATTAATAAAACCACCCTTTAAAATGCATATAAAAATATTTTATCATCTATAAATGAGGTAGTAGGTTCTTTATTCATGAATTAGGAAATAACAATTTTAATATAAAGATTATAAAAAAGAAGGGATAAATCTATATAAAATGGTAATAATATATTTGTTAACTTTTAATTAGCTCCCCCTAATCAAACAAGAAACATCCCTCCCCTCGCCCCCTTCACCAACCAAACAAAGCCCATATACCAGAGTAGGGAGTCAAGGAACACCTTTACTTTATACCAAAGTGCAGAATGTCATGGATAGTTAATAAAAAAAAAAAAAAAAAAATACACTAAATGGATAGATTTTAACTTGCTCCGTTATAAGTTTTTTTCGGCAGACTCAAAATGATCCAATTATACTTGGTTGACTCAACCCTATTATAATCTTCAAGATATTGAAACAAACTGGGTAAAGATAACTGTTAGATATTGATAACTAAAATGGAATAATCAAAAGATGGATTGTTATAGTGTTCTTGACTTGTGGGTCTCCCACTAAGCCTATAATTAAATATCCATTGTTAAAGCAACTTGACAATTCGATAACGAGGAGCTATAATTTTCTGCAACACAGATCTTCACTTTTGGAAAAGCTACACTTCATTAAAAGATAGGTAAATGAAGGGAGGAGACCAGAAGCTAGCAAGTCATACTTTTTTCTTGATGATTAAAGTATGCATAATACGCATCGCTTTTGTTATAGAAGAAGTGACTCAATAAATTGACCTTATCTTTTGACAACAATTAAATGGAAAATCGTACAAGAATATTAAAGATGACCAGAATAATATCGCAACAAATATAATTATCCGAATGAGTTCTTGCATTAATAATCTTTAAATTAAGATGTTATTGTATTCACTCGTGGAAAGTTTCTTTATTTTTCTCTGTCTTATCACCATACCAACCAAATGCCAAATGCAGGACAAAAATGATGTCTTTTTTTTTTTTTTTTTTGTTGGGGGGGGGTTACTTCATAGTTCATACTAACAATTCGTTTTTGTCCGCCAATTTCAACTTTTTCTGCGTCATCGCAAAGTAAATATGTACAAGAATTAGAGAAGTTACATGAAACCTGATAGCTAGGACTCGTACAATTTATACATACATATATTACATGTCTTTATATATTTATGTTTTAATATTGATTTTATAAATCTTACTTTCATTATTTTTTATTATATGTATTTTTATATTTTTTAAAAGAAATAGGCCCAACTACGAAACTTCCATTGTTTTGGAAAAACAATATTTTTATTATGCATGAAAGCAAGTGAGGGATTTTGCGCTCATATATCATGAGTATAACAGCATCCCACGGAATCCCTTCTCTCTCCTTTTTTTTTTTTTTTTTTTCCTTTTTTTTTTATGAATAATGTTTTTGTAAGCCCTTTTTTCGAAAAAAAATCATGTTGTCAAAATCTTCTTATGATAAGATTGTTATCATGTATGGCATCTCCCTAGAAAGTAAAAAATAAAAAATTGAATCTATTAACAAAGAATGTTTGGCACATATGTATATATATTGCGCCCTTGCAATACAATCAAGCATGTGGTGTGGAATGTGCTTTCCATCATGATTTGTTTTCATACAACCATACAACACTAGTGCAAAAAAGGGCTTTAAGACCGCCTCATTTAGACCGGAGAATCGACACCCTGGTCTTAAAGGAATGACCGGTGGCAGTTCCGTAAATATAAAGAACTTCTTGGACCGGATCATTTTTTCATAGGTCTTAAATATATTATTCAGATCGGACTAAAAAACAACCGGTCTTACAAATGTTATCAAGAAAATTGAAATTTCAATTACTTTATAGAGAAATCTCATACAACTGTACTTATATTTTCTACGATCCAACATAATAAGGAATTTTTTAAAAAAAAAAAGTTTTAAGACCGCACAAATTTAATAGCCGGTCTTAAAAGTTATTCTTTTAAGACCGGACATATAATACGGCCGGTACACAAAAAATTAATTAATTTTAAGACCGAACTTTGATAAAGACCGGTCTTAAAGGTTAACTTTAAGACCATCTTATATGTTATCCGGTCTTAAAGTTAAATTTTTTTAAAGACCGGGCTTAAATTGTGGCCAGTTCCTCAATATTAAAGAAAATTAAACAAATAATTAAGACCGGACTTTAATATGACCGGTCTTGAATTTTATATTAAGACCGTCTCTTTTTTTATGCGGTCTTAAAAATGAAGCGCCAAATATACATTTCTTCGCGTGAAATCTTTTGTTACCCTCATTGAAGAACCTCTGTTCACGTTGCGAAACCCTTCCTGTTGCATTACCTCTCTTCCTCACTCACATACCATTAGCCTCTGTTACTCTCTCGTTTGCTTAGGCATTCCTCTCTTCCTGTCTCGAAAATGAACGGTGGAAACGATTCTATTCGTGTTACGGGAACGCCAGTTACTGGTGTGACTAATGTGAGTTAGAACGAACCCTCTTCATCTCACAATGAGCCTCGTAACCACCCTACACTCCGTGGTAGAAGAGGCACATGAATGATGGATGTAACCCTCAGTCAGACTTTTGGGTCAAGGCTCGAGATTCAGTTTGATGAAAAGTTAGAACCTTTTGGTCCTAATAAAAGCAAATATACTAGTTTTGTCGGCTATCTAGCATGCAGCAAGGTTAGCATCTTGACAGATGAGTGGAAAAATATGGACTTTGGCACAGTAAAGGGTCCTATTGGGGACACTATCCGGCTTACATACACTGTCCCTGACTATTATAAGTTGAAAGACAAGACATTGTCTTATTGTGCTGATCGGTGGAGGAAGTTTAAGACCTTTCTAGCTAACAAGTATAATTTTGCCAAGGTTCAGCCTGACCAAAAGCCTTGGGACAAGTACACATTTATTGATGAACAAACTTGGCAACAATTTGTTCGGTGCGGACACACTCGAAGCTCGGTGAGTTTATATTTAGTTTTGTTTTCCCTTTTGTTTGCTTATTAACTTTGTGCGGATATGTGAATGTTATTGTGTTCATCTAATACTGTTAGTTAAATGGTTTGGTGTGTGAATAAAAGTATACATTTCCTGCCTTTTTCTATGCATAAGAGTCAAGCCATTATTATAGTCTTAGTTCTGTTATAGTAGGTAGTGGTTAGACATTGCTGTTAGTTAGTTAGTATGTTAACTGTGTAATGGTTTCGGTGCAAGCTGTTGTTGGGCTTAAGAGTCAAGCCTCTAACTATATATAGGAGGTTAGTCTAATATGTGTAGGAACCAGTTATAAATATGATGAATGAATGAATTGACTGAGTTGGCAGCAATTCCGCAACTTTCTTTCCTCTGTTTCTCCCAATTTCTTCTACAATTCTACATCTTCCTTAAATAAAATGTTGAAACTTGATGAAGTGAATTTGACTAATGTTTGACGTTCATATGAAGCAGAAGTTCTCTAATTTATGTTAGTGACATGGCTGGAATTCATAATTGATAGTTGTTTTCAATTCTGATTCACAGAAAAGAAGGGAACAAGCACATGAGATAGGGAGAAAGAATGATTGCCCGCATAGGGCTTCTCGCGGTGGATATGAAAAGGCCGAAAAAGAATTGATGGCGGCCAACCAGAAGAGTGTGGAACATTAAGCTGAATCCAATCCTTCTGTGATAGTTGATCAGCCATCTCCAATACGTCGTGAGGAGTTGTGGTTGCATATTCTGCAAATGCCAAGCGGCGCCTACACGAGTGAACAAACTCGTCTAGTTGCCTAAAGAATTGTAAGTATCGTTATTGTTATTTTTTAGGTACTAAACATGTTTCATTACCAAGCTTCTCTTTATCTGTATCTTACAGGAAGATCTTAAAAAGAAAGAAGCAGAGGGATCTTTTGTGTCGGACGGGAGGAATGATGTTCTGACCATTGCAACTAGAAAACCGGATCACTCGGGGGCGTGTAAGGGGGTTTGGAGGATGGGTAGGAATAAAGCAATACTTTGGCAAATCCGAATGCCATAAATAAAGTATGGTTACCTGGGAGGAGATGGAACAGACGCTGGCCAAATTTAGTGAGGAAGCAGCGGCTAAAGAAGCAATGTTTCAATCTCGGATGAGCCGGATGAAGGAGGAAATGAATCAGATGAGATTGCTTTTGAGCTCTCATCTAGAGACCAATGTTCCCTTCACACATTCACCTGCACTTATGCAGCAGAGCACTAGAGGGAGCTGCATTGTTGGACAGTCAGAGCAACCTTGTGACTTGTATGTGGAGGATCGTGATAGTCATAGACGATTAGTTGCAAAAGGGACTCTCCACATCTTGGGATCAACTGTACACCACCAACAAATGGCTGATGATGAAGTCAGAGTGTTAGTTGAAAAGGTGATCATTGATGCACCTCTCACTCTCCCAACTGATCAGCTGAAGCTTGTGAGTGATGTCAAGGGAACCTTCATCTCTTGGCCAGTGAAGCTTGTACATGTCTTTACTCCTCCTGAAGCTTCATCCCCTCCTCCTCAAGTTCCATCCCCTCCTCAAGCTCTATCCCCTACTGCTAAGTTGATTGCCAAGGAAAAAAATATCCGATATGGTGAAGAGTGGATATTTTAAAGATAAATCGTGGCCTGTCAATGAAGTAGTAGGTCTCCGTCATCCTCTACCGGTTTACGTTGACACCGATGATATAACGTTCCTACTGCTTCCTGGACAGGAGCTTACTAATGCAATTGTTCAAATGTTTATGAAGTAAGTATCTGATTCTATGAGTACATAATTTAAATGCATCGTTTAGATACACATACATATATACTAATTCCCGATCGATGTCATTATTGTAGGTTCATGCATCAAGAATTGGTGAAACGGGGCAAAATCAATGATTTTGGATTCTTGTGCCCTTGATCTATGCAAGTACAACATCTAAGGAGGAGAGACAGAGTACATATCAATGAGGTTATGTGAAGTGAGAAGAAAGGTGTACATGTTTCCATACTTCCACGGTACATATCACAATTCTTTGTCCGCAATTCACTTAATTCTCGCTACATATATCATCGAGTACTTTACTACGTGAATTTTCAGCCGCCACGATGGAGGAGCATAAATTTGGTTGGTCCTCATGTGCATGGAGGAGCATAAAGTTATCTTCTTATGCTCCACTCACAACAATCCGGGGACTACGTTGGTGCGAGACCATCAACGAGTAAGGATGTCATTTTGATTCTCTTATCCGAAATCTTTCTTTGTGAATTTTCAGCGAACATTATTGATAAATTTGTGATTTTGATCATAGTGCCATGAGGACCTTCCAAATCTCGGTAAACAAAAAGCGTGGGTATCAGGCCACTAATCCTGTAGCAACAATAATTTTCTGTAAATTTGTTTATTTTTTCGAACAATTCATTCATTTGTAAATATACATACGCAATGTGTAATTCAATAATAAATTTGTTTATTTTTTCGAAGAATTCATTCATTTATTCTAGCTATTTAGTGCTTGAAATTTGAGATACAGGATGTTGTAAATGAGCAATAAGAGACTATACGCCTGAGAAGTATTCGCGACTTTTAGGACCGCATATTTTTTAAAGATCCGAGTCCTAAAAGTCCTCTAAAAATTTGGGTAGACTTTTAGGGCCGTATTTTGTTGAAAGTCCGGTCCTAAAAATACTTTTAAGATCGTATTTTTTATTAAAGTCGGATCTTAAAAGTGTTCGTTTATTTAAAAAATATATGGCGTGACTTTTAGGACTGTATAGTTATTATACCTCCGGTCCTAAAAGTCTCTAAAATTTTAAGAACGTATGTTTTATAAATGACCGGTCTTAAAAGTATTCTTAGGACTGTATATTTTTTATGTCCACTCCTAAAAGTCTATTTTGAAAATATTGCTTAACCTTTAGGACTGTGTATTTATTAAATGCCCGGTCTTAATAGTTTTCCTATAAATAGAAATGTTGTCTCTTTCAGACAAACCATTAGGGTTCAAGACAACCGAGGTTCTGGCGTTCTGCTCAAGCTAGGTCCTTCGTTGTCATCGTTTTTACCTCTCCTGAATTTAGCAGCATTATCGGTGTCCCTTTTCTTTGTCTTTTTTTCTTTTTGTCAGAAAAAGAAGGAAGATAATGAAAAGGACACTTTGTTTCAAATCAGGGCGATGTAAAACCGACGACAACAATGGTCCAACCTTGAGAAGAATGTATGGTCTTAACTGTATTCTGCGCATTTTTGTTTTGTACGAATAAGGTAAACGATGTTTTATGTTTTGTATGGTCTTAACTATATTCTGCGCATTTTTTATTGTTGATCACACACGAGGACAATGTTTTGTTTGTTTCCTTTTTGTCAGAAAAAGAAAGAAGATGACGAAAAGGACAAGGCGATCAAAATATGGAAACCAAAAATTTATTTATTATATGTTTTTAAATGTTGCCCTATGAGGGGGCAACGGTAGTACAGCAAAAAAAACATAAAACATCTATTTCTCCCCATCGTTGTCTGAGGGGAGGGAATCATCGGACGTCGTCATCTTCAAGATGGTACTCAACGTCCTGGGCATCGAGTACTGCGTTCAGCTTGTTGTTGACGACATTATAGACCTGAAACAACTGGTCCAATCGTCGGTCTATATGAGCGATGCGGGCCAGGAGGTGGTGCATCCCTGTTTAAAGGTTGGGTCCGGAGGCAGCGGAGGAGGGTACGGAGGAGGAAGATGATTAATAGGAAAAGGAGGACTCGTAGTGGTGGAGCAGCCATTACGGTGGAGGTTGTAGATGTGATGGAGAAGAATGTGAAGGAAGTAAGGTAACATCGGGTTTAAATAGAGAACCCTTCCTGAACAATGTGAAACGCCAAAAACATTAATGAGGAGACGCATAGTTCATCGAATACGAGGAGACGCCTAGTTGGGAAGTTTATCTAGAAAGAAGAGACTCGAATCATTCATTTGATACGAGTGTAAGGATACGACTCTGCTATCGAAATTTGAAAAGAATGAACTTTTAATAGCGGATATTGTAAAAGATCCGTTCTTAAAACTAATATTTTTTACGAAAAAAATCTTACTTAAAAAAAAATTGAATTGAGAAAAATAAATGAATTTTAGGACCGGATAAATGATAAAAGGTCGGTCTTAAAAGTAATTGAATTGATTAAAAAAATAAATAATATACTTTTAGGGATAGGACATATTATAAAAGGTTGGTCTTAAAATCAATTGAATTGAAAAAAATTAAATAATAAAATTTTAGATCGCATATTTATAAAACCCGCTCTTAAAGTAGATCATTTATGCTCTCTCTGCCTTTATCAACTCCTCATACCTCTGTCCTTAACTCCTTATTAACTCCTCACTACCTCGTAACTTCAAACTACGTACGTGGCTATCTGAGAACTGCTCTCTGCCTTTATTAATTAACTCCTCATACCTCTTTGCCCCAACTGCTCAAACCATGGTTAGATACAAGAGAATCGCTCTTAGGGGTGCTCTTACTCGTGATGCTCATGCCTTCCATCGATGTTATACAGTGCGCCTCCTCCATCAAGAGTGTGTTCTATTGAAACAAAAGAGTCTCGGGTCGTTGGACCTATTGTTATTTCCGATGATGAAGAGATTACCGCACCCCCTCCATCGTTCTACTGGCCCTGTCTATGTTGAGTTCCTCCGTATTCTTGAGGATGAAGAGATTGCCGACCCCCTCCCGCCCTTCAAACCATGAAGAGGTTCTGTTCCCCCTCTCCAATAGTTGGCCCCAGCGCGCCTATCACTGACCCCTCTCCTCTTTCCTCTAATGACCCGCTAATAAGACAGGAACTTGCTGATCTCCGGTGAGAAGTTAATGTTGCTCACGTCGATATCGCCAAGGCTTTGGAGGATAATAAGCTTTAGGATGTTTAGTCAGATTCTTGTTTTTGATAATTTCCAGCTTGTTTTTCTTTTGTATTTTTTCTTGTGTACGTGCATATTCAAGTAATATATGTAGCATTAAGAACTAAGTTTGTGTCTTTTTTTGTTCATATTCTCTAGTAATTAAAGAAACTCCAGTTTTCCTTTAATTTTTGTTCATTCGATTCTTTGCGCTCGGCAAAGCCAATCCTTTTTTAAAAAAAAAATTTGAGTATTTTTAGGGATAGGATGTTTTATAAAACTCCGATCTTAAAATTAAATGAATAATAAAAATTTAGGACCGGCCTCTTCTAAAACTACGGTCTTAAAAATTTATATATTTAGGACCGGCTACTTTATAATTAACTGGTCTTAATAAAATCCAAGATACTAAAACATATATCTGTCTCATAGAATATTAAAATGAATAATAAAAATTTAATTCCAGAGTCTTCTAAAACTCCGGTCTTAAAAATTTAATTATATATTTAGGATCGGCTACTTTATAATTAACCGATCTTAATAAAATATTAAAAGATGTCTCTGTCGCGCGGAATATTAAAATTTCCCTCTGAACTTCTCTTGTTGCGCCAAAAGTGATTACTCAAGTTCTATCTCCAATGTTTGTGTGTTGCTTGGTTGGTGCTTCGCGTTGCTCTCTCGACAATCACTTTCTGGTTCCTGAGCTAAACGTCTATAGACCAAGCTGTAAGAGGTGTTTCGGTTATATAACTTTATGATTTTCCTGCTTATCATTTTGGGTTTTTCATGGGTTCAACGAAATCGATGAAATGTTCTTGTGGGTTTCTCTGTTGTTAATGAATATTGTATTTTAAAGATTACATTTACACTTTAGACCTACCCAACTGACCAACAAATGTTTTTAGGGTACTCTTCGTACGCAACATCAACGTTCGTGGCGGGAGAAGAAAGACTCAGGAAACACATTTGAATTTATATGCTACAGGTGAGTCCACAAGACCTTCATGCGATGCATTTAATTTCCTCATCATGCATTTATTTTGCTTCTTGGCTTCACTGTGATACATTTATGACCAAAATTGATTCTTCCTTATGCATTTAATGGGAAAGTTTCTCCGTTAAAAAAAAGAAGACATAACTGACATTGAGCATAAATATGCATTTGATGTTGCCTTATTTTATATGCAAGTGTCAATTTTTTTGGATTACATATGTTAAATCTTTCCGTCTATAGGAATTCTACTATGGATCACAATTGGATAAATTCTTTACGGACGAGTGATGAATATCAGAATGGGGTGAGAGACTGTATAAAATTTGCTAAACAAAATGCCCATGATGATAGTGGGAAGTTTTATTGCCCTTGTGTACAATGTTTGAATGAGAGGTGACCAAGTCCTGAAATTATACACACACATTTAATTTGTGAAGGATTTTGTAAGACTTATACAATATGGGTATGGCATGGTGAAAAAATACCAAGTGGATGGGTCTCAACATGCATGAGGAAGTGGCCTTTGATGATAATGACACGGATATGGATGATCGCATATAGGACATTATTCGTGATATAGGAGAAGAGGCTTTTCATCAATCACATGGATATGATAATATGTGTAGTGATGCAGAGACCCCGCTATACCGTGGGTGTAAAAAATACCAATTGTTGAACACTGTATTGAAATTGGCAAGCTTGAAGGCACGTCATGGATGGAGCGACAAGAGTTTTTCTGAAATGCTTGAGGCATTTAAGGACATGCTTCCAGATGATAATGTGTTGCCGCATCAATACTATATGCTAAGAAAATACTTTGTCCACTGGGGATAGAGTACAAAAAGATCCATGCATGCCCGAATTATTGTGTATTGTATAGAAAAGAGTTTGAAGAGAAGCATAATTGTCCGATATGTGAAACCCCAAGGTACAAGTCAAATAAGAGGCCTGCAAAAGTGTTGTGGTATCTTCCAATCATACCAAGGTTCAAGCGATTGTTTGCTAATGAAAATGATGCAAAAAATTTGAGGTGGCATGAAGATGAGAGTATTTCTGATGGAAAGCTTCGACATCCGGCCGATTCTTCTCAATGGAAGAAAATCAATCAATTATTTCTGAACTTCGGCGAAGAACCTAGGAACCTTAGGCTTGCCCCTTAGCACGGATGGCATGAATCCATATGGAAGCCTTAGCAGCATACATAGTTCATGGCTTGTACTCTTGATTATTTACAACTTATCTCCTATGTTATGCATGAAACGAAAGTACATCATGCTATCTATGTTGATTTCCGGACAACAACCCAGAAATGACATTGATGTTTACCTTCAGCCCTTGATCGAAGACTTGAAGGAGTTGTGGGAAGAAGGTGTCGATGTTTTTGACTATTTCAAGAAGGAGGTGTTTAAAATGCGAGCCATGATATTTTGTACTATAAACAACTTCCCAGCATATGGGAACTTGTCAGGGTATAATGTAAAAGGCCATAAAGCATGTCCAGTTTGTGAAGAAGGCACATGCTACCATCAACTTCAACATGGAAGAAAGACGGTTTATCTTGGACATAGGAGATTTCTGAGTCGGGGCCACCCATATCGTCGATTAAAGAAAGCCTTTTTTGGTGGCCAAGAGTATGAAGATGTTTCGGTGGCATTGAGTGGGGAGCAAGTTTATGAAAAGGTGAAAAATATCAATGTCATCTTCGGTAAGACTACAAAGAGTAGAAAAGAAACAAATATATGGAAAAAGAGATCTGTATTCTTCGATCTTCCCTATTGGCACAATCTTGATGTGAGACACTATATTGATGCCATGCATGTGGAGAAAAACGTATGTGATAGTATTGTTGGCACGCTTCTCAACATACAAGGTAGTTCCAAGGATGGTGTGAAGGCAAGATTGGATTTGCAAGCAATGGGAATACACGAAGACTTACATCCAAGGCCATATGGGAAGAGAACTTATTGTCCCCCGGCTTCTCATACTTTGTCTAAGGATGAGAAATGAAGTTTTTGTGAGTGTTTACATGGCACAAGAGTTCCCTCGGGGTATTCTTCAAATTTTAAGAGGCTTGTATTGTGAAGGACTTGAAATTAGTAGGCCAAAAGTCTCATGATTGTCATGTCTTGATGCAACAGCTACTCCCAATAGCTATTTGAGGCATCGCCGAATATGATCTTCGGGTCGTTTTGACTAGACTTTGTGTCTTCTTCAATGCGGTTTGTGGGAAAGTTTTCTAGATTGAAAAGTTGGATAAATTGGAGAATGAAGGATATCTTATCTTCTGCCACCTTGAGAAGCTTTTTGTTCCTACATTTTTGACATTATGGTTCATCTAATTGTTCATCTAGTGAGGGAGATAAAGTTGTGCGGCCCTATCCATTTACGGTGGATGTACCCAATTGAACAAAGGTTGATTAGGGAGCATAAAAGAACTTTTGTAAACTGGTTCAAACAACAGGTCGAGGGAGAGGAATGTGTTTCTGATACAATCAAATGGTTAGCACGTGGTCCTGAGGTTGATGTCATAAGTTGGAATTCATATGTGATCAATGGTATACATTTTACACGAAGTCTCTAGATGATACGAGCACAGTCCAGAATAGTGGTGTTATGTTAGAGGCTGAATCTATGCACTTCTCTAGTTCGAAAGACAAGAGGCCTTTATTGGCATTCATGCCATATTATGGGGTTATTGAAGAGATTTGGGAGGTAGACTATGTGAAAATTAGATTTCTCATTTTCAAATGCAAGTGGGTTAATGTCAATAATGGTGTTCAGATCCATCGGCTAGGATTTACATTAATCGATGTCAATTGTAGAAGTTCTGCACATGAACCTTTTATTATGGCAGACCAGGCGAAACAAGTGTTCTATATCACCGATCAAGAAAATAAAATATGGTCTCGTCGCTCTCCAAGGAAAAAGGGTCATTGATATTGATGAGGAAAGTCATTCAAATTATGGTCTTCTGACGAGTACTCCTTTTTCAAGGTGTCTCTTGGACATGAACGAAGAAGATTAGCGGATAATGAACCCGCATAAGAAATGATCATCAAGAAGGGATATGGGAGGATATCACTTTATAAAAGAGTCAATTCATAAGGTAATATTCATATGCAGAATTCTTTGAAAACTTTAAGGTTTTAACTATATTATATTCCTTCTATGCATAAACAATGTCACTGACTATGAAGTTTGTTCTTGGTTTATTTTTGTGGCAGGATCCGATCCAAAGGGGCATGTTATAAAAGAGGATGTTACGTTGTTGTGTGGGAATCAAATGAAGGCATGGTGAATATTATTTTGGGTATGTATGTTGTATTTGTAACTTATTGTATTCGTAAGTAAGTTATCTTATTGTATGAATTAATTTAGGTGTTGTAGTCATAGTATAATCATTAATTAAGAGGCCACATAACTCATGGTGAATAATATTTGTATTCTTTTTCCCAATTCAATTTATTCCTAATTGTTCATAGCTTGTAGCTTAAAGTATCGACTTTTATGTGCTGGATTGGGTGGTGGATTTGTGTGTGTGTATATATATAATCGTAAAGAAAGCGAACAGGGGAAAAATTCGGGAAAATTTAGACCAGGAAATAAATAAGCTAGGTCTTAAATATTCAACTGTTAAGATCGGATGTATTTATATGTCCGGTCTTAAAGGTCACGTAAACATTTAATATTAAGCTCGGTCTTAAAAGTTGATCTTTTAAGACTGGTATATTTATAGTCCAGTCTAAAATAATATTTTAAAGACCGAATGTATTTATCATCCAGTCTTGAAAGTCAGTCTTTTAAGACCGCGTATAATTAGTCATCTAGTCTTAGACGCCTCTATCTTTTAGACCGTATTTATTTTTGTCCGGTCTTAAAATTCGATCTTTTAAGAGCGGCCTAGTTGTTGGCCGAGTCTTAAAAGTTGAGTTTTAGGACCGAACAAAAAATATTTCGAGTTTATTTAGTACGACTTTTAAGACCCAATGTTTTAAATGTCCAGTCTAAAATAGTTTCTTTAAGACCGATTCGAGTCCGATCTTAAATGTTAGACTGTTAATACCGGCTGGAGCAAGACCGGTCGCTTATCCGGTCTTACGATGCCTCTTTTGTCCGGTCTTAAAAGCCTTTTTTGCACTAGTGCAAAATATAATTCATTTTCATCCATCCCATCCCTTTCATTGTTTCTTTTTTCTTTTTCATTTATAACTTTTATCTACATCTCAGAAGAGCCATCACATGCATATGGAGCTTAAGAAACTAACTATGTTATTCACTGTGAATAGTATGACATATTTCATATAGATGTTATATTTTACATTAGTGACTTTTTAGATTATCATCGGTATATGAATATATAAAGTCTGTTACAAATTATGAATATCTTGACTCATTCTATATATTTATATATGCTTCATATAGTTTTAACTCATCACTCATTTTAAACAATTTTGTTTCTCACTTCATTTGCTGTTCAAGTTTTAGTCGCCAAGGCCTCCACTTCTGCAACTCAATTATAGATGCTGAATCAAGGTTTGACGTCTATATTTTGGTAAGATTTCTTGCAGAAATAAGATAATTCTTGTGCCCGCATCAATTTTCTCTAGAAAAGCAAGAAACTGTTCGAAACAGATCTCAAGGAGCTAGTACAAATATAAAAGAAAAATGAAAAATGAAAAAAAAAAAAATCAGAAGTTGAGAAAGTTGCGAGAGGACCTATATATCCAATAATAGACTAGTATCTTTATTGCAATATGGCAAAGATAGCTCAATACATCCACACACATAGAAGCACAAAGGCTAATTAACACTGCCTCACACTATTACAAAAAACACACAATGGATTGGCAACATTTAAATTTACATAGTCATTTTTGCATGTTGAGGAATTACTATAGGACTTCTCACTTTGTGCTTGCCATCAGTCCAAGTCAAGTCTCCAAATGAATGCTCTGAAGTTTTGGCTAAACGTGCTGCTTGCAAAATAACCCTATAGCTCTTCTGTTGTGTTTTCTTTTGAAAGGTCAAAGTTGTAGGAAGGACAACAACCTTAACTCCTCTTGGGGCTTTGACATTTACAGTATATGTGCCTGGAGGCCCTACATTTGTTAATGTACGAGTAACATTTATAGGTTTTGTACCTAGGAAAGGCACTGTGATAGAAGGGTAGTTGAAATCCTCTAGCCTGTAAGTCCTTGGACATTTGTATGGCTTGTTATAATTAATGGCTTCAATTATTCTTTCTTCATAAGCAGAAACACATAGCAAGTTGAGGTAATCAGAAGGCTTCAGATCATAAACAAGTCCAGGGTCCATTGCAATGTTGGGTTTAACATAGCCAGTACCATAAAGAAATGGAGTTGCCACTTGCCCATCTTGTTCGTCCTCAATCGGTCTATTGGTGTTATCCACTATGCTTGCTGCAACAACATAAATTTTTTATACTGGTAAGATCATGAAAAAAGACTACAGTATGTATTCCTCTGGTCTTATTTATTAGTCACATCCAGTTTACTTCATAGAGACCAAGAAAAAACTTAAATTTCATTAACGCTGCTATAAATTTAACAACATTTTCAACTTTATACTATGAAAGCATAGTCAACATAATCATAAATGAAGTGTATAATTGTATGTTCATATGAAAAATTTCATGGTGCACTAAAATAAACCTTCTCTCTCTAGCCGAAATAACATAGGACCAAACGAGTAAGTCATACCAGTGGTCATGATAGCTGACTTGATCATTGCTGGGCTCCAATCAGGATGTCGAGTTTTGAGAAGACCAATAATGCCAGCAACATGAGGACATGCCATGGAGGTTCCAGATAAAGCATTAAATTTAAATTGACGATCATCCGAATCTTGGTTGGTGGGACTTGCAGCAGGTGAAAACGCAGCAATTATGTCCTGTCCTGGTGCAGTTACATCGGGCTGTAAAAAGTAAAAAAACAAAAAAAAAAAAAAAAAAAAACAAAAAAAAAAACAAAGAAAGTCAAGAATTACAATACTTGAAAACTAGGGGAATTAGACGGTGAAAGAGTGGATAACCTTGAGGATTGAGGGAAGAATCAAGTTGGGTCCCCTTGATGAAAATGCAGAAACTCTTGGAGCTGGCCTTATTGGTATAAATGTTTTTGCATTATTCATTGCTGCAAGTGGTTTCCTGCATTATATGTATATATAAGAATGTTTTCGGAGCAATTCCAAATGGGTTGGCGGATGAGAAATACTTACTTGTTTTCGCTGAAATACGAGCCGGTACTGGGAGGATAATTCTTAGGGCCTAGAGGAACATTGGAAGTGTCAAGAACCTGAGCATCAGCTGTACGTGTGTTCAATACCTTGTCATTTTCTAAAATCATTTGCACTGCGCCTACACGCTTTGCTTCTGCGCCCTTGTCCACTGGCCTTAGGCTCCTTCCTCTTTGGCATACTAATATGTTACCCCTTACTTTGGTAGGATCAAGTGTTCCAGTTTTGCAAAGCTGACTGGAAGAATATTCATACTTAGGAGAGAAGTATTTGCGAGTTTAAGACATAGAGAGAGAGAGAGAGGGCATCAGAGAATAGTGAAATTAAATTAAACTCATTCTTACGCATCGTCAAATGTTGCATTAGGAAGCTTGACATTTCCAGCGATGACCACAGGAAACCTCTGAGATGTAGATTTTGTCGCAAGACTCGTGCCCTGATAATATCAGTTGACAGAGGTTTTGTTAGAATCTTGGATGTAAGTACATGTTAGGTTTGTCTTTTTAAGCTATTCTGATGGACTCTCTTTTCACATTATATACTTTTAATCTCTCTTTTAATTAATCATTGTAGGACTATTGCAATGATGAGCACAAAGAGCTCATTATTGTAGTGAGATCTACACCGATCAAGCAGAATTTTAACGGTTCAGAATTATGATTTGCAATTAATAATTTTTAAATGGAAATCATTTTTTTTTCTTGATAATTTGACAGTTTAGTAGATTCTGTTCATATTTGAATAACTTTTCTTGAAAAAAAAAAAGTAAAAGGAAAAAAATCAATATAAACCATTCAAATTAGATCTAAATCTGTAGTTGTGATGGGTTCTTGGTGTTGGGCACTGAAACTAGTTCCTGCACATCTTTATATTCCAATAAGTTTAGAGGGGAAAATTAACAAAGTAAATATGCAATTATTGAAAAAAGGGAAAGCGATACAAACCTTAACGCGTCGGCCATTGCCAAGGGTAATATTATTGCTGAATTCCCTGTCTATGGAGCCAGAAGCAACAGTGAAGATCCAAGGCGCCACATTTGTGACAGTCTCAGGTTCTGGTCCGTCATTACCGGCGGAGGCAACAACTATGATTCCTCTGGAAACCGCATGGAAGGATCCTATGGAGATGCCATTGGTCAACATTTCATTAACATCCGGCACGGAGCTCCGGCCAATGGAAACAGAGAGAATATCAACGCCGTCACTGATGGCTTGATCAAAAGCAGAAAGTAAATCTTCATCAGGGCACTCTTTATCAGTGTTATGACCCCAACAGACCTTGTACACTGCTAGACGAGCTCTTGGAGATCCTCCCTTGGCTGTTCCATTGCCGTTGTTCTGAACGCTGACGTTTCGCACGAAGTTGCCGCCTGCCGTCGACAGAGTGTGGGTCCCATGCCCCTCCTCATCACGTGCGCTGATTCCACCTGTCAGCCTACCGTGTTTTATCTCGTACCCGCCATAGAACGTTTTTGCTCCAATCAGCTTCCTGTTTCATGCACGTACGTACCAAATCATCCTTCGTCTCAGCCCTTGAGTTTGCTCAGATTTTAATTACTTCCTCTCATCCTTAAAATAAAATCTAATTGACTTCTTTTTAAAAAAATTAAGGAATCTAAATAAATAAATATAAAGTATTGCTATTTATCTTTTTTTCCAAATTAATTTTTTCCTCGACTTATAAACCGATATATAATCTAATGATACTCAATATATGTTATGACTAGGAACCAATAAGGATAGGTAGGTTGAGTTTAGCTTATCTAGACTGTCCAGATTTAATTTTTTTATCTGGTACTTTTTAAATAAAAAAATATTAAGTAATTTATTTAGCTTAATAAAAAATATATATTTATTTTAAGTTATCTACCCATGAAAATAACTTGTTTGAAAAACAAAAAGTAAAGCAAATTAAATCCAGAGTCCAAATGAGCTGAGATCAAAGATAGATAAGGAAAATGATTCTATTATGATTAAGTAATTTATTTAGTTTAATATTTTTTTAAAAAAATTAACTGGATCTTATATTAAGGATAAAAGGAAATATAAAAAAATTCAAGTTTTGATGAAATTACCTGTTGCAGAGGGTTCTGTTACGTGGCCCAGACAGACTATAAAGCTGGCATTTTGATCCTCCACGCCACTTCTTTGGAATGGGGCCGTACCCATCATCTCTGAAGCTTTTGGATTCTGGCCACACACCTATCCAATAAAACACCTCAGATCAAAATTCTAAATCTCGTTGTAAATGTTTTCACATTTATTAAAGGAACTAATATATTAAATAGCTTTATGTACGTAGATCGATTTCCTTTCATATGCAAATAGTTGATTACCGGTATCAAGACTGCCGATAATCACATTTTGACCAAATCTTCCTTTGATCCAAGCTGAGTCCGCTTTCACTCTTCCATTTTTTTCTTGTCCTAGAAAACCCCATGACCTGGTTGTGTGCAGCTTATGCGATTGGCCCAAGAACACCGACACTACTTTTGGATTTTCTGCGTCCAATTTCCAACCATTTTATATAAATAATCAGTGTCAATATCCAACACTAGTATATAATATAAAATATAGAACTTACATAAAATATATGATGGGTGTGTGTGTGTGTGTGTCTAAGGGAACGAATCTCTCACTCCTGATCTCTGCTGCCTCATGCTCTTCAAGTAAAGCAGCAAAGCCATTGATGTGTCGGTTATACGAGTAAAAGATGGCTTCTTTGGCCCTTTCATGGCTGCCAAGTCAAACAATTAACTATTCAAATAAGTACTGTAAACATAGGATTCTTTAAAGAAAGAGAAAAAGTTAATTAAACCATTCAACATAATTGAATTAGAGGGGCCCAACAAAAAGAGAAATGGATAATAAAACTAGTGTTGTTTAACCATTCAACATAATTGAACTAGAGGGGGCCAACAAAAAGAAAAATGGATGATAAAACAAGTGTGGTTCACATTTTTATTAACCATTCAACATAATTGAATTAGAGGGGCCCAAAAAAAGAGAAATAGATAATAAAACAAGTGTGGTTCACATTTTCATTTATAATGTTACTAGTTTTTCTGTATTGGAAAGACATGAGTGGAGCTTGTCGGTTGCGCCTTTAATTTTTTTAGTCATCCCTGACCGTATTTTAACTTTTGCCCTGATTTTTAATTTAAATCTTATAAATTAAAACAGATATTTCGGAGTGATTAGTAGGGGAAAAAAACTCGGCAATAATGCATTAGGAGGAAAATAGGCATTAAAAAAAATAAAAGAGAGAAAATGAGTCAAAAAGGTTGATGAAACATGTAGATCTACTTTATATGTAGATTAAGAAAATTGGTTAGTTATAACCACACACACACACACACACACACACAAAACCTCATATTTTTATAAAACTACCTTAATTAACTTACAATGAGGGGTACTTAAGGGGGAAAAAGAACACAGAGAGAAATGGTAACTTTGAAAATGAGTCAAAAAGTTTGATGAAACATGTATGCATGTACCTTCCTAAGACGGAGGCAAGCAAAGCGTAATGGGAACTTGTGGCAAAGTCCATATCAGCAGAGGAAGGTTTGGGACCATGAGAATGCGATCCCAAGTATACAACGTAGGACTGCAAGATGAAATATTGATTAATGTAGTTGATGACGACGAAGACGACAAGAATAATAATTACGAACGAAATAATGCTCGATTCCTTACCTTCTTAATGGCATAGGCAGGTTGGTGCAGCTGTAGGAAGCTGCAGAGAAGAAATGAGGAAAGAAGAAGTTGAAACATAGCTGAACCTCTCAATTTGCTTCACCTCAAGGTGTGGGAGAATGACGACCCTTCGTCTCTTTATATAATAGTAGTACGTTCTCACGTTTTTGTGGATGACCGGAACTTTTCTTTTTTCTCATTTGTCCTTTTTTTTTTTTTTTTTTTTTTTTTTTTAATGCAGTGAGAGAGTGGAGCCTGAATGTAAAATTCTAATTTTATAGCAATCGTATGTAAAATTCTTGAAGTGTTTTCAATAGAGAAGTAAGGGATCCCCAAATACAATTTACTCTCTGGTTCTAAATATAAGATAAAATTGGCTTTTTTAAAAGATTAAAGAAACTAATTAAATTACTTTAAATTATTTTTATTTTTATTTTTTTCTCCAAACTAATTAGTTTGACTAATAAAATGATAGATAATCTAATGATATACAATATATGATGTGATTAAGTAACTTATTTAACTTCTTTAATCCTTCCAAAAAAGTTAACTCTATATTATATTTAGGACTAGAGGGTGTACTATATAACTTTGCAATCAAGGATTCCAAATTTCCTAATTACAATTTGGGAAAAGTTGTGCAAAGGGACCTAATGAGTGAGATATTAAGATTAAGAAATCTATTTTGTTTATATTCTCTGCCTATTTGTTTAAAAAAAAAAAATTTGAATATTAGCAATAAAAATTCAAAATCTCACAGTATAAATTCTCTACAATGGAGAAGCAAAGAATGGAATTGCACTTCTCCTTAGGTGTGGCACTTTTAGACCGGGTTATTATTTATAATTTGTCTTCTGATTCGTTGCTTTGGTTGCTGTCTTTCAGCTTTACTTCAGTGATTAGGTTAAGCTTAATTTGTAAATCGGCGGAAACCTTGCTGAAATGTTAAATTCAGAATATGACGCGTCTAACTCGTTCTTCTGAGTTTGTGGATGAGTGGAGAAATACTCTTTCTTCTTTTGCCATTTTTAAGTGTAATAAACAAAAATGGCCAACCATAACTTTGATTAAATTGTCGGCTTATATTACATCTTAGTGTTGTGATGGACATGGAGCTTGAATGTAAATTTCCTGAAAGTGTTCCGGGGAGAACTAAAACATTCCCAATGACAAAAATCTGGTTCACCTGAATGTGCGAGAATGGGAAATCTATTTGGTCTCTTTATTAGCATGTTTGGCAAAGTCTGAAACTATAGACGAGTTCCCTAAAAATAACACTCTCAACGGTATTTTTATTTGTCACTGTAAAAATTCAAATTTTAGTGGCATCTTTCTGCAGTTGTACAGGAAATAGTCGCCAAAAATTTCAGCCGCTAAGAGCTTTATTTATATCTAGAATTACCCATTTCATAAATCTTATCTCTCAATTCCTTTACCTTTACTTACTATTCCTTATAAGTCAATTCCGGTGGTTGTGTTTGCAATGCTAGAATTGAACATCGTAATTTATGTTGCTGTAATTAACTATCCCTTATTATGTTCCTGTAATTAACTATCCCTTATTATATAATTAATTAGCTAGTAAGTGCACTATGAAACAACATGATTCATCCTTATGAAAAAATGTTGCCAAAATATGACCACAAGTTACTAAGGGTATTGGATGGGAAGTAAGGGATAGAAGGAATGTGAAATTTTGGGAGGATAGGTGGCTTGTATGGGGTTGATAAATTAGTGAACTATTATGTAAGGGAGTTGCAACTGATAAATCTAGCTCTAACTCTGAGTCAAACCTTAAGTGAAGAAGGGAGTTGGAATTGAGCATGGCTTGAGGGGTACTACCGTAAAGACATTCCCCCACTGTATATTGAGGATGGTGAAGACATAGTCATGTGGGGAGGGGGACATGGATATAGGTATTCTGTAGCTCAAATGTATCAATAATTGAGAGTAGATGTGAGTATGGGGTTGGAGGTCATTTGGAAAGTTATTTGGAAGGACAAAACCACTAGAAGGGTCTATGTTTTTTGTGGTTGGCAGTGCATGATAAACTTCTCACAAGAGATAAAAGATTGCGGATCCTAGGAGGTGAGTCCCTTGCAGGGGTTCTAGAATTTTTGTTTAGTTATACTGTGGGAGTTGCTTACTCACAACTAAATTCTAGTTAATAACAGTGATGAAATGGGCATTAGAGCCCCAGTTTTTAATATTAATAAAAAAGCATTTTAATCTTGTTACCTGCACAAGATTCCCCCAATCCATATTATATCAAAATATGAAAATGCTTACCAATAAAAAGTTGGTTTAAACTAGAGATGAGCCCATATTTAGTATTTGATAGTTCCTAAAAAATAATTACCTATAATACAGAGATATGTACATGTGGTTGGGGGAAAAAAAGAAAAAAGAAAAGAAAAAAGGTTGGCCTCGAACTTGATCTATGAGGTTATGCATCATTCGTCATTACAATCATTGCAACTAATTTATTCGGAGTGAATATGTTCTTCTTCCCTTTCGATAAAGCTGTTATATTCTTCAACTTTTCCATTAATTAATTGAAAGATAATATTTTTAAAACACACTTCACTTTATTTTCCTTTTCTTTACATCTTCTCTTCTTGCTTTCCTTTGCTTTAGACGATTTTTTTCTATAAATAAATGTGCTCAACTAAACTTCATCAAATCACCCATTCTAACAATAAATAAATATGCCGTAATTAACTAAATCTTTAAATAACCCTCCTGCTCTTTCTTTTAGGTAAAAGAAATTCGTTCATACTATTAGGATAGTTTGAAAAGTATAACCAAAATATTTACAAAATTTTAAAAGGAACGTTATAAAATTATATTATTAAAATATATTAGGAAATCCCACAAAATACCTTCAAAAATATAGAATTCCAAATTAGGGTTTTGAATTATGACAAAAGACAATTGAGTATAAAAGCAATAAAATGCAATTTGAAAATATTGTTAAATAACCTTTATGCCCTTGAGCTTTTTAAAAGACGCCACCTCAGCACACCACCCCACTGGCAGCGACCCCGGGGAGATGGTGTGGACATTTGGGATTTCAAGTCATTTATCACATTTTCCTTGTGTTTTACAAACTCTTTGGTGTACTTGTGCGTATGTATGTTTTACAAACTCTTTGGTGTACTTGTATGTGTGTGTATTTAATGTAATGAGTGAGTGGAGCATGAATGTTTTTTTTTAAAAAAAAAAAAAGCAATTGAATGTAAGATTCTTGAAGTGTTTTCAATAGAGAAGAGATCCCTAAATACAATTTACTATATAACTTTGCAATCAAGGATTCCAAATGATCCCAATTATAAATTAGGAAAAGTTGAGCAAAAGGACGTAATTAGTGAGTTATTAAGGTTAAGAAATCTTCTTTGTTTTATATTCTCTATCTATTAAAAAATGAACAGTCAACAATAAAAAAAAAATTAGAATTTCACAGCTCAAGTTCTCTAGAATGGAGAAGCAAAGAAAGGAATTGCACTTATCCTTAGGTGTTACTCTTTTAGGACTGGGTTATGATTTATAATTTGTCTTCTGATTCATTACACTCGTTCCTGTCTTTCAGCTTTGCTTCAGTGATTAGGTTAAGCTTAATTTGTAAATTGGAGGAAACCGTGCTTAATAATGTTAAACATAGTTGAGCCTATCAAGTTGCTTCACCTGAAATATGTTAGAATGGAACTCTAATTCTCGTCTCTTTATATAAATCCCTTCTCAGTGTTAGTGGATGAGTGGAACTTTTATTTCTTCTTCTTTTGCCATTTTTCAAATGTAATAAACAAAATTGGCCTGCCATGACTTCGATTCAATTGTTCCAATAATCATGTTGGCATATATTACATCTCTAATGTAGAGATCGATGGAATGAAGCTTGAATGTAAGTTTCTTCGAAATGTTCCGAGGGAGAAATAAAACATTCCCGAAGACAAAATTTCCTATACAACTTTACAATTAAGAATTCAAAATGATCCAAAAGGACTATTGATAATTCAGATTTTAAAACTCTGCAATCGAGCTTTAATTAAGAAATCTTTTAAGAATATAATCATTGATAATTCTTGTGATATAATACATGTGATAGGAGGAATACAGTTATTTTAGAATATTATAATTTTTTTCAGTCAAGGTTTACAGGTGTTTGTTGGTGGAGGGAATAAACACTTCAAGGCCAAAAAGCTTTGGTTCACAAGAGTCAATGTAGTTACTCTGATTGGAATTAAGTTTTTTTCAATATGTAATTTCATGTAGAAATTTTCTGCTGAAATGGAGATATTTAGAGCTGATACGTATTTGGTTCCTTTTATAAGGTACTTGCTTGTTTTTATAGAGCATTAATTATTTTTTTCATGTATGCCCATAATTAATAAGAGTAATAGGTGAGAGTAATAATTAATATAATATTAGAGTTTAGTGCAATTAGTAGAGGTAATATTAGAAGTTTCTTAAATTGTAAGACAACTTTATTGACTTTAACTTTGTTATTATTTTGCGAGAATTGTTAGTTGGTGCCTTTATAATAAAGATAACATAAAGTATGATTCTGTGGCTAAGTGAAAAAATTATAAATAAATAAAAGAAAAAAGAAAAAAGAAAAGAAAAGAAGGGACCAGTGGAGAGAGGACCCCATCACGCTGACACTACTCTTCCACTTTTTAATATTTGTCCGCGTCAGGAGCTTCCCATTGAATATTAATAGGAAAAATCAGGTCCCAAAAGAAAATCTTAAGAAAGTCATAGAAGAAATTCTGATGTTAAAAACATCTTAAAGAGATGTTTAAACTCATAGATGAAGTTGTTAATTCCCTGCTAAAAGAGTTGTTAATGGGACTTTTTGATTTTAGAATTTTCTCTGGATTTTTTTGATTTTTTTGATTTTTTTTTTTTTTTGGTTCCTTGGAACCTTAAAGGTATTTCCCCTATTAATAGTATGCCACGTTTACAGGCCTTCATTGGCACATCGATTCAAAGTTTGGTTGAAATTGTTTATCTAATGGTCAATATTGGCCATCCAATGACATAGGAACGTTTTTGAAACACTACGTTACGCGCAGTGAAAGTTTAATTTATTATAATTACTTAGCTAATTGCTTCTTCATGTTAAAAAATAATAATAATAATTGCTTCTTGACAAAACATCGGAGGCAATTGCCATTTAACCCTGTTTTAACTAATTGGAATTAGATGTGTTGGGTCTTTAATACTCTCTCAATTTGGACGCCAGAAATATTTATGGTAGTACAGATTCAGAGTGGTGAAGGAGAAAAAGGAATTAATCAGGAGGAGGGGGAGTGGATATAGAAAGAGAGAGAGAGGACAGAGAACTTAAAATGTGCTAAGATGTAATTACTATGAAGTCTTAAGGAATAGACTTAATTATCAAAAAAATCTCAAGACGACCGAGTAAAATGTAATGTCGAGTTTTAGTGTAAAAGGACAACAACTCATTTGTCATAAAGACTATTTAGTAATTAAGTTATTTCATTAGAACCTCATAGTAATTGTTCCAACATTAAAAGGAAAATATTCTATAAATTCTAAAAATTAAATGTAAATATTCTAGATGATATAAAACCAACAATAATTACAAAATTACAAAATTTTAAAATGTTCTTAATTAGTCACATTAGCCTTTAATTAATTTATAATCTTAAAAAACAAATACTTCCTCCGCTGATTAGAGCCACACAATAACAAGTATAAGTTACATTCTTATGTATTAGACCAAACTTTTTAATTATTTATAGAGTTAAAGAGCAATTTGGCCAATGAACTATTACCTCGGGAAAGACTTTCAAGACAAATAACTTTTAAGTGAACCAAAAATACTAAAAAACTTTTAAAAATGTGTAGTCAACACAAAAATGGAGTAAAACTTTTTTGTGCTGGACGTTCCTAGAGTAAAACTTTTTTGTGTTGAGCGCTCCTGGAGTAAAAGTTTTTTGTGCTGAGTGCATATTTTTAAAAGTTTTTTGGTATTTTTAGTCACTTAAAAGTTATTTGTGTTGGATCTTCTAAGGTAATAGTTCGTTAAGCAAGTTACTTTTTAACCCTTATTTAATATAACTATTATCATTCTAAGAATTGGAATCCAATTCCATAAAAAAGCAGTGGAATCCAACCTTTTTTGCCTTTTAAAAATCAACATGTCACTGGTCATACACTGTGCGTTATAAAGTATATTAATGCTCCTTTCCCAAAAGAAGAAAGAATTCTCCAAATGACATATATAAAACAAAAAAATTTGTAAGTTTTATACTCTGCCCTTCAAAATTTGTGGTTAGCCGTTCATGATTTATAAACCATATAATGTACATTCATATAAAATTTGTGTAGTTTGGTAGGTTTTCCATCGTCATCATCGAGTTCGACTCTCCGTGAGTACAATGGGCAGGTGAGTTCCTTCCTTCCTTTAGGTGAATGATGACAAAATAAAATAACAAGAACTGCAACGACAAAATAAGGTTGGTAGCTTTTGGGCACGTTAATTCGAGTAAGCTAATCAACTTACGAGAATAATGTGATGTAAAATAATTGCTAGAACAATGTCATAAAATTATCATAAATATTAACTGATTCAACAATTAAACAACATTTAAAAACAAGTCATACTTAGAAAATGACAACGGATTCATGCTGATTACTTATCATTAGGATTTTTGGTGATTACAATGGTGTGACTATTTTTTACTCTTTCCAATAAAGCTGCTATATTCTTCAACTTTTCGTCTTTTCCATTGATTAATTGAAAGATAATATTTTAACAATACACCTCACTTTATTCGTCTTTTCTTTACATCTTTTATTTTTATACTTGCTTTCTTTTACTTTATACGATTTTTTCTTTAAATAAATATGCTTCACTATAAGTCTTTATTAAAGCAGCCATTCTAACAAACATTACATAACTAAATCTTTAAATACCTCCGATGCTCTTTCTAGATGAAAGAAATTTGGTCCCACAATTAGGATAGTTCGAGAAGCACAACCAAAATATTTAAAGTTATAATAAGAAGTGTTAAATGAAAAATTAATATGAAAGTCCCTATAAATTTAAATTATTTTTAATTAAATTCTTATAGTTTTGATTAAAATGCTTTGACATCCCTTGCATATTTCATTAATTACACTAATTTTCCCTCTATTTTAATAAAAATATACTTAAGTCTAAAATTTTAACACAGTTAAGAATATTCTAAAAAAAAGTAACTTCAATTAAATTTTTTATCAAAATAAATTTTATTTACTAATTACCCTTCATAATATTAAATATATGTTTTTTGGTCCAGATTGTTATGAATAATTTAAGAGTTTTCTTTTCTTTTCCTTTTTTTTTTTCCATAATTTAAGAGTAAAAACTTCATTGAAAATTTGATTCATGCTTTTTTTTTTAATAAAAAAAATGGACAAAAGAAATAATTAGCCTTTACAGCTCATATATGTTCAAAAGAAATAATTTGCAAAAAATGTTCACAAAATATAAATTATAGATTTAAATATATTTACATAAAATAAAATATATTTTTAACCATTTTAAAGATATCAAAAGAAAGAATTAGCCTTTACAGCTCATATATGTATAAAATTAAATCTTTAGTGGGAGACCCACAAGTCAAGTATAGCAACCCATCTTTTGTTCCAATGTTATTAATAGGACTAATGTGAATATTGACTAACCAAATGTTACGTTAAGAGCACCGGACACAAAGATGTTTTGCAAGGAGCAAAAATAATAAAGAACAATTGAAAGGGAGTAAAACTACCAATAAAAAATTTAAAACTTGTAAAAGTAGCATAATCCTCATTTTCGTCTATTCACCAAAGTTTTAAATTCTTCATTGGTATTTTTGCTTCCTTTCAATTGTTCATTGGTATTTTTGTTCCCTTCAAAATATTTTTGTGCTTGGTGTTTGCAACGTAATACTTTGTTGACCAATTTGCACTTTAACACCCTTATTAATATGTGAGAGTTTGTTCTAATCACTTGAAGACTATTTATGACCATCACTATTGGACATGTTTTCCTTATTGTTTTGTTCAGTTTTCATCAAAGATATGTTGTAGAGCCATGGAAAAGTGTATTCTTTTCCCTCTCCTCTCAAGCTCTCTCATTCAAATCTGCCATTCCATTGCGGCCTCTCCAATTCTTGGCTCTTGTTTGTCGTCTGTCTAGAGGAGGAGGAAGGTCAAATGACCTAATTGGTCTTTGGTCAAAATGTAGGTTCTGACCAGGGACCAAGGGGAAAATGTTTAAAAGTTCATGAAGGGACTATTAAAATTATTTGCAGTATAATGTAATTTAAAATAATTATGGGTCTTTTTATGTAATTTTCTCTGGTCCTTTTCTTCACAGATATTAATTTTCTAGAAACTGTGTAGTTTTCTTTAATTTTTCTCAATCCTAAAAAATATTCATTACAACCTTAATTAACATTTTCCAAAATCTCTAATTTTCTTCTTAAATACGTACAATGTAGGGTTAAGCACAAGGTAGCATCAAAAGTCTAAGAAATTATTTGTATGAATAATTAATAAGTTATTATCATTTTACCCCTAATTATACTTAATTTAATACATATGTCCTTAACTCAAATTAATGCTTAATCATACAATAATATCATAGGAAATCCAGTCATGAAAAAACCTATAAAAATATTGTTAAATCACTGATCAATTTATTTGTTGATGTCATGAGTGTCACTTTGTTTTGTTTTGTTTTGTTTTGTTTTGTTTTTTTTTTTTGTTTTTGTTTTTGTTTTTTTTTTTTTTTTAGTCTTGCTAGATCTATATCCTACAGTCTTTATAGTTGTCGGCAGAGAAGAGCCAAATTCTAATAAGAATATTTTTTTCAAACATGATTTAATTTCTCTTTCAAGTGACAAATTAAATTATTCGTCAATTTTCCGATATTACCGACACAAGCCAAAGTTTCAGTCCCCTGGCACCCATTATTGAAAAGCTCTTTGAATATGATTTTTTCTATCCATATTAAGTCCTAACACTCACTCCAACCAATATTTGTAGACATTATTTGGGTTTTTTTTTTTTTTCAGTCCTTTTAAATACTTCCCAAAGTGAGATGACCCAAGTGAGGTTAGTGAGCTGTAAAGTCTAGTTCTTCTTTTGCATTTTTTTCCCCTTTTTCCTTGTCAATCTCTGGATATATCATAAAGTTATAATGCGGTGGGTACTAAAACATCTAGAAATATGACTTTATAGTTTAAAGCCATCTAGATCGTTGGAAAATGAAGATATAGATAGGCAGTGTTTGGTTGGAATGTTTGAGTTGAGGACTGGAGGATGAGTAAGTGCATTTGGTTGGAAGAAGGATCTGATAAAAAAATTTGTCCTTTTCCCTATCCCTCCCCTCAAGGAAGGGTTTTTTTTTTTTTTTTTTTTTTTTTTTTTTTTTTTTTTTTTTTTGGAGGGGAGAGAAATAATCCGTTCTATTGGGACACAGTTGCCCTTGTAACTCTTTCCATATCTCAATTTTACCCATCCATTTTTTTTCCCTCTTTAGACGCGTTGCATTCAAGCACTCCCTCATCACAACAATTACTTCAGGTGCTAAGTCAATAAGTAGTTGGTTGGGATGGTAGATAGTTTTACTATTTAAGAAGAAAAACACAAGTATGAATCCTAAGAAACGCATTTATTAGGAGAGTTTTAACCTTAACACTCACAACCCAACAAAGAGTAGTCTAAAGTCTAAATAATTTGGGGACATTTAAGTTTTTTTTTTAAGAAAAACACAGTTGTTTCATGTTTGAACCTAGGCGTATTTTCTTACTCGAAATTGTGTGATTATTATATATCATTATGCATGTCCGTATATATATAACTTATAATTATAAAATTATGAGGTGGCATAATTAATAAAACCACCCTTTAAAAGGCATATAAAAATATTTTATCATATATAAATGAGGTAGTTGGTTTTTCATTCTTAAATTAGGAAATAACAATTATAATATAAATATTATATAAAAGAAAGGATAAATCTAATTAAAATGGTAATAATATATTTCTCAACTTTTAATTAGCTCCCGCCTAAATCAAACAAAAAATATGTCCTCCCCTCTGCCTTTCACCAACCAAACAAAGCCTATCTTAACGCTTCAGAAATCCTAAGTAACCTCCCTCCATGAAGCCAAAGAAAGCCTTTAAATGATGAATAAATAAACTTTTGAAAAGGACAGGGCCAAATTAAAGGTAGCATATTCTTGGAGCACCTACTGCGCGCCGACAGTCTAAAATTCAATTTTCTTTTATACTGCTGATCATTTTTGAAAGAATAAATTAACTTATATACATATTATTACATACACATGTTTAAAATTTACAAGAATGAAAACTTGAAAACATCCGATTGTGAGGGTTATAATCTTCAAGATATTGAAACAAACTACGTAAAGATAACTCTTAGATATGGATGATAACTAAAATGGAATAATCGAAACATGGGTTGTTATAGTCTTCTTTACTTTTGGGTCTCCCACTAAGCCTATAAATTATATGTCCATTGTTAAAGCAACTTGAATAATATTCGATAACGAGGACCTATAATTTTCTGCAACACTGACCTTCACTTTTGGAAAAGCTACACTTCATTAAAAGATAGGAAAATGAAGGAAGGAGACCAGAAGATAGTCATACTTTTGATGATTAAAGTATGCATAATGCAGGAATATTAAAGATGACAAGAATAATATCGCAACATATATAATTAAATAAGTGAGTTCATGCTTTAATAATCTTTAAATTAAGATGTTAGTGTACTCACTTGTGGAAAGTTTCTTTATTTTTCTTTGTCTTATCACCATAGCAATCAAATGCAAATGCAGGACAAAAATGACATGTTCTATTTTTATTTTTATTTTTTTTGTTTGTACTTCATACTAACAATTCATTTTTGTCGGCCAACAATTTCAACATTTTCATGCGTCATCGCAAAGTAAATATATGGAAGAATTCGAAAAGTTGCATGAAACCCGGTAGCTAGGACTCGCACACTTTTTGTCGGCAAACAATTTCAACAAAAATGACGTGTTCTATTATTTACATGCAAGCCTTTATTATTATGATTTATGAGGTATGCATGATTTCGTCATTACAATTATTGCCAATAATTATTTGGTGTGACTATTTTTCACTTTTTGCAATAAAGCTGCTATATTCTTCAACTTTTCATCTTTTCCATGGATTAATTGAAAGATAGTAATATTTTAACAATACACCTCATTTTATTCCTCTTCTCTTTACATCTTTTATACTTGCTTTCCTTTAATTTATACTCTTTTTCTTTAAATAAATGTGCTTCACTATAAATCTTTATTAAAGCAGCTATTCTAACAAACATTACTTAACTAAATCTTTAAATAACTCCGATGCTCTTTTTAGATGAAAGAAATTTGGTCACACTATTAGGATAGTCGAGAAGCATAACCAAAATATTTAAAAATTATAATAAGAATTGAAGTGTTAAATGAAAAATTAATATGAAAGTCTCTATAATTTTAACTTACCTTTAATTAAGTTCTTATAGTTTTTAGTAAAGTACTTTAGCCTCCCTTGCATATTGTCATACTCTTAAGTCCCAAATTTTAACACAATAAGAATATTTTTAAAAAAATTATTTTCGATTAAATTTTTTATTAAATAAATTTTATTTACTAATTTATCCTTCATGATACTAAATCTATATGTTTGGTTCAAATTGTTATGAATAATTTCAGAGTTTTATTTTTTCCCTATAATTTAAGAGTAAGATTAATTGGTTGAAAATTTGATTAATTCTTTTAAAAAATATTGATTTTTTTAAAATGGTTCAAAAAATATAAAATATAAAATTATATATTTTACATAAAATAAAATATATTTTTAACTATTCTAAAGATATCGAAAGAAATAAGTTTTAATAAATGTGATGAAAAATAAAAAATTATAAATTTTGTAATATAATGAAATTGATAAATTTCATAATATATTATAAATTCTTAATTTATATCTGTTATAGATTTTTTGGTTGTATAATTGCTTTGACAAATATAAATGTTTAAATAATTATTTTGTTAAATGGGGAATTTTGGCTAAAATCCAAATTTAAGAGTCAAACTTAACCATAAACTAGTAGTTAGATAGATGAAAATGAAATTTTAAAAATATAAGGGAGGATTGTGTAATATGCATCTTAATTACAAGGAAGGTTTGTGTAATAAACATCTTAATTGTAAATGAGGTTTTTATAGGTTTTTAACCCCCGCCTGCGCCCCCGCGCAGGGGGAGGGGGGGGGGTGGTTGTGTAATTTAAGAAAAACATAATGAACTCCATAGTTTTTTTCTTTCTTTTTTATTGGGTTTTTATAGTTTTGTAAATTAAAGGCATTACTTGGTATATATTTTGTTAAGTTTGTCACTTAGATCTAGATAAAATCAAAATTAATTAGTTTTCAGATTATATATAGGTGCAAGAAGACAATTATGGTAATAATAATTAATCACTAAATTTTACTCCACCGCTTTAGACACTCTCTTTTTTTCTTTCTTTCTTTTTTTGGTCAATCACTTTGTCAGCATCTACGTTAGTCATAATTATATTTATAGATCATGAGTATATGACTTAATGCCTATGATTGAGAAAATAGTAAAAACCCAAATCAAAAAATTATAGGACTTGATTAAAAACTATAGGGAATCATGAATTAATTTTCTCAATGTTATATTATATATTAAATTAGAATGTAATCATGTATTACTTCCCTTGTCTTTCATGATTTACCATTTTCCTACTTCGATAGTTGTGGATGAATTGTAGAGATCAATATTATGAAAATTAGTTTAGATCATCGACCTTAATAAGAAAATATTAACAAATTAAATTTTAGTTTAGTTTGACTGAGATGAAAAATTTATTAACTACAGGGAAAATAAGCGATAAAACTGGCGAATGCCATCTGGTACAATAATTCAGACGGTGCGGAAATTTTTATTTTTTATTTTTCAAAAAAAGTTGAAGCTTTGAAAACATATATTTTTGTAACAATTCAAACATTTTGATTATTTATATAATCATTTTTTTGATATGGTTTTTGTGAAATCTACACATTAGGAATGAATCATAAATAAGTTTATGTATTATATATACTTCTCAAAATTTATTTTTAAAATATTGATCGATTTCTATTTTTAGTAATAAGTACGTATTTTTCCAAGCTAATTAGTGAGTCATATATTTCAATCTGGTCCATTTCAATTATTTAGGTTACTTTTCTTGTGTATGTTGTCAACACTTGTAAGTATTTAATGGCGTATTATTTAGGAAATTAAAGTTCTAACATCGGTCGGTATTTCATACACTGATTAATTAAATAGGAGAATATGAAGTGTATGAGCTATGTTAAGAGTAAAATAAGAACTTTAGAGACCAAGTAACCTAAAGTAAGAGGAATGGTTAGTTGGGCCAAATGATGTAATTATGAGAAGTTTGAGGGTAAAAGTGTGAATAAAAGAAAACATGAGGCAAAAAGTGTAATTATGAAAAATATTTGGAAATTAGAGAAAAATTCAAAAAGTAAGAAAATAGTTTCTAAGGAATTTTTAGGTGTAGAAATATTACTTAAAAATTAAAATGCCTCAAAATGAATTATTGGCCAAAAACCTATTTTTAGGTGAAATTTTAAGGAGATGAATGAGAACATAATTATTAAAATTATTAAAGGGTGAGAAAAAAATTATGAAATATTATTTAATGGATTCATAAAATTTATGAATATTTTAAATTTCCTGAAATCGGCATAAATAATATCAAGCCAATTTGTAAAAATTAAAAGCATATTTTTCTGAAAAAAAAATTAAAAAAAAACCCTTAAAGGATGAGTTTTAACCCAAGTTATAAAGTATTGAGGATGAATTTTTCATAATTTATTTAGGGCCATTTGGTTTGATCTCATAGCAACGTGCAATGCAGTGCAATACAACACGATGGTAATGCAGTGCAATACAACACGATGGTAATGCAATGCAATGTTAATTATAGAGCTGTGTTTGGTTTGATTTTTAAACAATGTGCAATATTGTATTTTTAATAATTATTTGAAAATAAAATATCACACACAGTTTATTTTGCCCTTAATATAATCTTTGTACAAAAAATAGTTGAGAGTCATGGCATTGCCTCATTAAAACTGTCATGATACCTCGCCGAGGGTCGTTCGATGGTGATGGTTGATGTGACGGTGACAATGGTGTGGCGGCGGCAACAACATGTGGTAATAGTGACGAGAGAGGAGGAGGTAGTGGCAACGGCAGTGGGGGTGGAGGAGGAGATAGTGGTGGTAGCGGTTGTGACATGGTGTGGCAGGTGAAATGAAACAAGTGAAATAAAGATAAATCAAACTAAAGGATATATTGGACTTTTTAACCATACAATAAGATGAGATAATGAATATTCATAGAGAGTGAGGTATGAATGGGGATTACCAAATTTTTGGTAATCATCTTTATTATGGTAAACCCTATTAAAGAACAACCAAATATTATTCTTTTGGTAATGCAATCATAATTACCATTATAGGCATGCAATGTGATTGAATCAAACGGGTTCTTAGTAAATATATATATATATATATATATATATATTTTTTTTTTTATACTTGGTTCTTAGTAATTAAGTACTGGTAAATAAGGGATAAAAGGGTAGCATCACTATGCCAAACCCAACAATAGATTGGGCCACACATAAGCCCAATTATTGAAGCCCAAGACGTGCTGCAAGCCTGCAACGTATTGGAGAAGGTAATTTCAGGTTATTGATTTTGGTCCATTGAGATGCCAAGAAACCATAAAATATACGATAAGTTTTTATCTAGGACCAAGGTAATAATTTCCCTATAGCAGCCTATTTACTCATCTGGTCCCTGCAATAGCGAGAGAGAGAAGCAAAGAAACCGAAGAGGATCAGCGGTGTTGAAGAGGAGGAAGATACGTACGTAACTAGCGTTCCTCCTACATGCAACCTACATTTTGTTGGGAGTGGCCTCACTTCCTTAGCGGAGAAATGCCCAATATTTAAAGCTCATTTTTGTCTCGCTAACTAAAATGGAGAGATGTCAGATTGGGGCACGTGAGTGAGGTCTGATTCAGAGTGAAAATAACTGCCGGAACAATGCCATAAAATTATCATGAATATTAACTGATTCAACAATAAAAAAACATGCAATAACATATCCTACTAGAAAATTATTTTTTATATAACATTTGTTTGAATACCTATATAAGATCATATACATCCCATCCATTTTTTCTTTTAAGAGTCGTGAATATTATTTTTTCTTTTAAGTTTATGGGTGCACAATTAGTGGTCTTTGCCCTGAATTTTTTTTTTTAAGGAGGATAAAAGGCAATCCACTTATTCGTAAAGTTTAGGACCAGAAATGAGGTTCAATTGAAAAGTATTTCCAAAGAAATCAATTTAAACAGAATAATATACTCTAATTCCATGGCATACAAATACTCAAATGTTACACAATCAAATTCCAAAGCAACATGTAAGGAAAAATTATTACGGTTTGTCATATGCGGGGGCGGAGACACACTAGTGCCTATGGGGGCAATGTTGGGATCCGTACAACGCAACGGATTAAAAAAACTTACGAATCCTGTCTCGAGGATCACTCAGGTGCGTTTAAACCAAAGCTAGGGAATCCGAAATTACCTTTGGAGAATTCGTTCACGTCTTGTTCTTCCGTGAACAGGTGGGCTACCTCCTCGATCGGTAGAAGACGACTCGTAGGATCGTCTTCCTCCACCGTATCCACACGAACAACTCAGAACACGGCTACGCAGCGGCGTGCTAGCGCTTCTTGTGCGTCTCTCTTAATTTTCCACTCTAGGATTTTCTGCGGCTTTTCGAATACGCTTAACTAAAAGTCCCGTGGGTTTTCTCAAACCGGTCGGCGCATTATATAAAATTAATCTGCATTAATTTTGAATTTTGAATTTCAAATATGGATTAAAATACATTAATTAAATCTAACTGTTAGATCTAATGTAATACATTTATTTAATCCGATTAAAACAGATCGAAATTCAAATTTCGAATTTGAATTAAAACATATTAATTAAATCTATCGATAGATCTAATCTAATGTATTTATTTAATTCAAATTAAAAGCCTTCGATTTAATTTATCTCCATAAATTAAATCAGAAATAATATCTATCTATTTAATTAAATCGAGATAGTATATCTCAATTTAAATTAAACAGATATACGATATTTTTATTCGAATATTAAATGAGATACAATATCTCTATTTGTTTTAGATATTTAATTTATCAAATAAATTAAATATAAAACAAATAATATATAATAATATTATAATCTCTATCTATAATATTAATATATATATATATATTTATATATATATATATTAATTTTGAATTTATACATATATATATATATATACATATTCACCTCGAGACTAAAATAAGTATTCATTAAATCTCATTAATCTAAGATTCAATGAACCGGACACTTTGCTCGTGTTGGGTTATTCTTGTGTGCGACCTATGCGAGGCCCATATGAGATTGGCGGTGGGCCAACACGTGTCGACCCACAAATCGCAAGCGGCCTCTAGCAAGACATTGCGACTACCCAATTCACATGGGGATCGATGACACGGTACAACCTATCGTACAACCATGTCACGTCCCTTTTGTCACGCGATAATTTGGTCAAGGATGAGGCATGGATAATGTCAACTTCCTTTTCTTGACCATTACTTTCTCGATTCTCGAGTAGTTTAATAAGTGAAATGGAAACTCCTTTCCATCACAGTATGGCCATACATTTCTTAGACTTACTCATCGAGGGGCCCAGTATTATCTCTCTTCAAATGTGAGGGACAAATTCCATCTTGACCACTCACATTCCTCCGCATGAAAACCACTGATCTCTATCCCAGCCTTTATCATCACCCGGTCAAAGGTGACTTTAGACTAGGTCAAAGACCAGTGACCCATCATGTAGGAATCCATGATGATCTCAGGTCATAGGGCGTCGTGACGCGGTTATACATGAGATAAGCTTATGACTTAATCCATGCAGCTTTCTCATAGTGGGTCGGTCCAAAGCACCTTGTACTCTTACAAGTGCCCATGACTTTGATGAGGTATGGAGATACAATCAAAGTCATACTTTGATTGTATCTCCATACCTCATCAAAGTCATACTAGTCTTAATTCATCTTCGCTCCGCGTAGATGACCGACCAGGACATTTAGGATAATCTATAAGATGTATCCGGGGATGCGTTATCGGTACGAACATGCAAACGAAAATGATAACTAAAGAGAATACTTTAAATAACTTAAATATCCAAAGTACAATGAATTGCCCCTAGGGCATAATTTCCAACAGGCAAGTTAACCCATAAAAAATTTAAAAAATATATATTTTGTGAAGGAATCTCATTTCACTGGATCTGGTTGGATTAGTTGGTTATACCTTTCGCCATCTGTGTTGGAGGTCCCGGGTTCGAGCGCTTGCTTGTCCCCCTTTTTTTTTGTCACTTTTCACTTTTATTTTCTCAACCACGTCTCCAACTCGATCTCTCAACCCTCACGCCTTCTCCACCCCATCTCCTCCTCGATCCGCCCTCAACCGTCACGCCTTCTCAACCCCGGCTCCTCCTCGATCCGCCCTCAACTCTCACGCCTTCTCAACCCCGGCTCCAACTCGATCCGCCAAATCTTTGTAAAGCTTTCTCCAATTTCATTTTTCCCCAAATAATCGATCCAACAATTTCATTTTCCCCCAAATCGATCCGCCAATTTCATTTTCTCAACTCGAACTCTCACACTCTGCCCCCAATCGATCCGCACCCAAATCATTCAGCCATGCCACCGCTCCTCTGTCGTTGGCATCCGATGAGTATCTCTCGTCTCTGACCTGTTTAGAAAGTGTTCATCATATAAATCCCACTGTGTTCATCTTGTTCTTGCTCATCCATGGTCTCTTTGTCTCGTCTGTGTTTTGTTTCTTCACGAAAGTCGTTGACTCTATGTTTTGATTTCAACATATTTTTCATATTTTACGTGTTCTGTTTGTTCAAGTCTCGTATTTTTGTAATTGTGAAACCCTTCATGTAAGAGCATCTTGGTTACCTTTGGGTTGAAATTGGAATGAACTCTTCTTTTGCTCATTACTGATTACTCAATATTTAGTGATCCCAAAACATATGAATGTATTCCTTTGGCATTGGTGCTAAACTCTGTTTGTAATCATGAATATCTTATTTGATTTCATTTCACTTTCTAGTTATGATTTCAGTGTTGGGATATCGTTGATGTGTTACCAGGTAATTGGCTTTAATACTTCTCTTTTATTTGTACCGTGATTAATGACGTAGATGTTGATGATGCTAGCTTTGACAATTTTTTTAAATGCAGAATTTCATTTCGTGATTTATTGTTTCGTGTCTTTGAGTCTTGAGTCGGGCCTAATATCAAGTTATCAATAGAACCCCTAACATGGAGATTGGTGAGGGTCTGGTTGCCAGTAAATGTCATATTTGTTGGAATGCTTATTACAAGCATGTATAGGTATGTGGTTTCCAAGTTTTGGGTTTCTACCATTTAATACTAATGGCTTCTCTTTCTACCATCAAATGTCATATGCACCACTTCTTGCTGCTGTACCAACGAGTGCTGAAATCTGAATTTATTGTAAAATGTCTGAAATATTGCTATTACCCACCTTCTAGTTATTATAATTCTTCATTCTTTGATTTCTTATAGGTTGCAACATGTTCTTTAATCTTGTCAAACTTTTTTCTTTCCAGAAAATGTCAACGATACAATCTTAATGCATTTAAAACTTTCCTTTAAAAAAAAAAAAATTTCGCCCCTACATTGATTGTGCGCCCATAAGCTCTAAATCCTGGCTCCGTCATTGGTCATATGTGATAGGATATTAAAAAGTCAAACATCAACAAAAGAGCAAAGGAGCATAACAAATGCTATAACTCACCAGGCTATCCACCAGAGAGCACAGCACTTTCAATAGATCAAAGGAACGGTATAAACCAAAAAAGTTTCTGCAGAAAAAAGAAACAAAAGAATATAAACAATAAAAGAAAAGAAAACTTCATAAAGGTCTGAAACATGTTCAATATAATAGGTCTCATGCATGTTCAATATAAAGGTCTAGTTGCTATCTGCATAAAACTTATCGCTATCACAAATTTACAACCTAGACTGGTTCTTCATATTTTTGGCCCCCAGAAAAAAAAAAAAAAAAAAAAAAAAAAGAAAAAAAGAGTAGTTCTTCACATGCAATGCATCGAATGATCAGAATCAACAATGCCGTTTTAAAACAATCCATAGTGGAGAGGATCCTACTCGGCCCCTACAAATTTACCAAATAATATTAGAGACGGAGACTGCTTTTAAATTCGCCTCAACGCTCTAATGGCAGATCAATAATCAGATACACATCCTCCTGTAAATATTAGTTCTGGCACACAGCTTTCTTTCTTTATTTCTTTTTATGCTGTCTTAATTTCATTTTCTTTACTAACAAAACCACACAATGAATGACAGACCACCAATCCGAGTTATCGACGAAAAAAGAAACTTGCAGGAACACAAAAGAGAAGATTCTGGAAGAGCTTAGTTCATTCATCACATTGAACATTTATACAACAAGAAGCGAGACTCTTGAAATGAATGCTTCGAGTTCAAAAGAGTTCACCAGCAATTGAGAACATTTAATTGGCCATATATTTACGGTAAGAATACACATGTACCACACGGATGTTTGGGGCAAGTATGGGTTATAAATACCCTCGCATAAGCTGTGAATTCAAAAATAAATATACAAATAGGGAAGAATATGATAGAGATCATCAAATGTAACCCACGAAGAAACACCAAATAGAAATAGTGAAGAATTTACAAATAGGGAAGAATATAATAGAGATCAAGAAGACGAAGCAGAAATTAATAATTTAAGAGATAAACCAGCATCTACAATGTTTGAATCTACATATAGAAGACCAAAAGACAAATACCTAATTCCGAAACATGGCTAGATCTTGATTGTAATCTGCATAACAATAACATTAATAAATAAAGAAGTAAGTACAGGGGTAGTAAATATGTTAATAGAGGAATTGTATATACTTCCAATTAACACCAAATAATTACCGGCACTTCTTTTCACCGGGCTCTCCTTCGTTCTCTCTCTCTCTCTCTTCAGTGAGGGCTAATCGCTGAGACAATGAGCACAGATTGCACAGTGAGGGCTGATCGGCGAGAGACAAGAGTCTGGCATTGTCTTCTTGAACGACGGCCTCCTGAACTGGGTGAGCAAGCTTGGCGGCGACCTGGTTGCGCTGGGCGGAGGAGGATTTGGTGGTGGAAGGAGAAGCTAGGGGCGTGGTGGATGGATAGTGATAATTGCGAACGGGACTGGACATGTACAGTGGTTAATTTTTGTAGACTTTGAGAGAGAAATATAATTCTTAATCTCTTAATCTGAAAGAATACATATAAGTCTTTATATAGGCAAACCTAAAGCTAACCCTAGAATCTCATGGAATCTAATCAAATCAAAATCAATCAAATATAATAGGAAATATCCTAAGATATAATATACCTATATCTAATCATAATAACAAGATAATTGTAATACCCAAAAATTTATAATTCTCATAAATACTATTTTTGGGCAAATAATACCTATTTAAAATAGGAGAATATGTTGTCTCTAAATTTGTAGGTTATTTACTAGGGCAAACTTTCTTTAGAATTTAATGAGGTAAAATCCAATTTTCTAATTCTCATTTGGGGATCATAAATTGCCCTATAATTATTAAATTAATACATGGTGCATAAGTAGCCATGAAAAGCTAAAAAGTTGTGAGAAAATAATTAAACCAATTAGAGAAAATTGCCAACAATTAGTGGATAATTCAATCTATGTTAGTTGAATTATTTTCATAAACATTCACAATTAATTTAGTGGCATATGTTAAAGGTATAATTAAAGATGTACTAGGATAATTAAGGGTCAAAGACCAATAAGGGTAAAGGATTAGCATAAAATGGATTACCAATAATCATAAATTACCCTAAGAACCAATAATACAATAATCAAGGGACAATTAAGCATTGGATTAAGATACTAATTAAACTTTAATCAAGCTTTGAAAAGTCAATAATTGCAACTAAGATCAAGGGCCAAGATTAAACCTCATAAAGCTAGATCTAAAGGCTTTAAATAATTTTCATAAAGCATAATCCATGTGAAAATTTAACAACCAATGGAAGACTTTTCTTCATGATAATAAGAGACAATCAAAACACAAATCAAAGTGGAATCCTTGTGACTCAAACTTTAGCCAATAAAAGAATTTTCTTTAGGAGTTATGAGACAATTAAAACATAAATTAAAAATAAAAGATGAAGGGAGGTGGAGTGTTGTGAGTGTGTGTGTGTCTAGTAAAAGTGAGTTGTGAGTGTGCGTGTGTCTAGTATGAAGAAAGAGAGAAAAGTCAAAGTTTCCACCAATAAGAAAATTGGGCATAAATCAATTTAATTAATCGTGGAATTAATTCAAGACATAAGCAAATGATAATCTATACAAAATAAATTGTATCTTGAGATCCGTTAATCATGGACCAAATATAATGAGTTATTATTAACAAGCCTAATCTAAGCTTGAGATAGGTTATAACCAAAGTCATTTCCCAAATTTGTGAAGATTGTGTCCAGATGAGAAAAAGAGAATTAGAGGTTTCTATTTAAAGCCATAAGTCCTAAGATGACAAAACCAATGAGAAAACTTGAATAAAACTTCATGAAGATCCCTAAATATATTTTCATATAGTGAAATGCAAAACAAAGAATAGATGAAGGGGAAATTGTTGGCTTGGATAAGGAGAGAGAAAGAGCTTATCTTATTAAATAAAAACTAAATAATAAATTGAATTTCAAAAAGCAAAACTTAGAGATTAAGTTAGGGTTTTCTAATCACATGGATGGATGAGATTAAAACTTCTTTACTAAGTTTAGATCCAAGGGTTCATACACAAGAATAGTTAAGTTTGAAATATTTACCAAGGTGCCATAGCCTTTTGCTATAAATAGGGGCTTTGGTCTTCATTATTCTTCACCAACTCACAAAGGTATTAAGCATATTTGAGAGAGTAAGGAAGAGGGTGAAGAGCTTCTTGAAGGAGTAGCAAGGTTCTTGGTAAGTTCTCTAGCTCTAGCCTTAAGTTCTTTAAGTTTTAGTTCTTAAATTCTTAGATAGAGTAGCTTAGATCTTAAATATTCTAGAATAATTTTATTTTCATGTTTTTATGGTCAAAATTAGCTTTATTTCGAAAAAATGATGAGGAAAGTTATAGAACAAAATTTTTGGAAGAGAAACATCAAAGTAATAAAAGTCTGGCAAAATTCATTGGTTTAGGAAATTCTGGAATCAGTGATGAAAATGCCAAAACTTCATATTGAAAATAAAGTTAAAAAATTCTGGGAAACTTCATGGTTAAATTAGACATATAGGGCTTTTCAAATATGCCAAGAACATGTTAAAATGAGTTCTGTACAGTGAGATAAAAATTCTCAAAGTTGGGCTATGAATTTCTGGAAAAATTCTGGGCAGAGGCTCAAAACTTTAAAACTGGTAGTGATTTGTGTAATCTGGGAAAAATTTATTATTTTTACTTGAAAATAGACATCATAAGGATTCCAAATAATTTTACGGATCCTTGTTTCGATTTTTGTAGAATTAATTATGATTTTTCAAAGATAGATGAGAAATCTGCCCTAAATGCTGTAATTAGCGTTTTTACGAAATTTAAGGGGAATAAATTGAAAAATAATTCCACCAGGGGTAAAATGGTCATTAGTGACTAAGATATCTATTAAGATATTATTTCTGAATTAATAAATGCGATATTATCATTATAGGATAAGCGTGACCACAGTCCGATCAACGAACGTACCAAAATCGTCAACGAAGGTACGGACGCGTATTGTAACACTAACTCTGATGCTTATTGTATGCTTATGTATGTGATAGATGACAACTGTACATGCGATGGTACATGAACAACTTTACATGTGATGTGTACTGTTGACATAAATAACTCTACATGTGATGTGTATTGTTAACTCGGATAACTGTACATGCGATGTGTACTACTGATATATCACTACTACAAAAATTGGATATTACTACCTTAAAAAAACGTCCTTATTAAAAAATAGGAAGTAAAAAATGAAGACAGTGGCATTCTTGTAAATATATGAAAGGAAAATGAGCCTTAGGCGACTGAATTGAATTGTGTCGCCAATATTTAATTTAGGCGACTGAATTCAATTCAGTCGCCCAAATTGGAATAATTTTTTTTTTAGAATAAAATTTATTTGTTTTGGCTACTGTAAGTGGGTTTTTTTTTAATTTTTTTAGCATTGACGACCTGAAATCAATTCGAAGTCGCCAATTTTGGATTTTAGGCGACCTGAATTGCATTCAGGTCACCTAAATTCGGATTTTGGGCGACCTGAATTGCATTCAGGTCGCCTAAAATGAATTGGCTCCAAAAAACTCTTGAAAATTGATATTATTTTTGAGATTTTAGACTACTTAAATATCAATTTAGGTCGCCTAAATTTTTTTTTGAGACTTTAGACTACCTAAATCCAATTCGGGTTGCCTAAAATGAAATTTTTGGCGCCATTTAGAATTTTTTGGCTCCAAAAAGCTCTTGAAAATTGATATTAAGATTTTAGACTACCTAAATACCAATTCGGTCGCCTAAAATGAAATTTTTGGCGCCATTTAGGATTTTTTTGGCTCCAAAAAACTCTTGAAAATTGATATCATTTTTGAGATTTTAGACTACCTAAATACCAATTTAGGTCGCCTAAAATTTTTTTGAGACTTTAGACTACTTAAATCCAATTCGGGTTGCCTAAAATGAAATTTTTGGCGTCATTTAGGATTTTTTTGGCTCCAAAAAACTCTTGAATTTAGGCGACTGAATTCAATTCGAAGTCGCTTATATTTGAATTTAGGCGACCGAATTGAATTCAGTCGCCCAAATTGGAATAATTTTTTTTTTAGAATAAAATTTATTTGTTTGGCGCCGTAAGTGGGTTTGTTTTTTTTAATTTTTTTAGCATTGGCGACCGAAATCAATTCAGGTCGCCTAAAGTCAGATTTTGGGCGACCGAATTGCATTGGTCGCCTAAAATGAACTATTTTTGCGGATTTTTTTGGCTCCAAAAAACTCTTGAAAATTGATATCATTTTTGAGACTTTAGACTACCTAAATATCAATTTAGGTCGCCTAAATTTTTTTTTGAGACTTTAGACTACCTAAATCCAATTCAGGTTGCCTAAAATGAAATTTTTGGCGCCATTTAGAATTTTTTTGGCTCCAAAAAACTCTTGAAAATTGATATTGAGATTTTAGACTACCTAAATACCAATTCAGGTCTCCTAAAATGAAATTTTTGGCGCCATTTGGGATTTTTTTGGCTCCAAAAAACTCTTAAAAATTGATATTGAGATTTTAGACTACCTAAATACCAATTCGAGTCGCCTAAAATGAAATTTTTGGCGCCATTTAGGATTTTTTTAGCTCCAAAAAACTCTTGAAAATTGACTTTAGACTACCTAAATACCAATTTAGGTCCCCTAAAATTTACTTTAGACTACCTGAATACCAATTCAGGTCACCTAAAATGAATTTTTTTAATTTCATTTATCCCTTCTCTCCTCTGCACACAATTTAATTCCCCCACGTACGCCCTCCTCTTCTCATTTTCGATCTGCACATATGCCTTCCTCTTCTCTCCTCTACACCCCATCTTCTCTTTCGATCTATTCCTACTCCTTCAACACTCTTCGATCCGGTCGGGGCGAGGAGACCGAGCAACGAGACGCGGACCGCACTCGGAACAAGAGTCACCATCTATTTCATCCAAAAACGCTACCGCTAGTAAGTGTTTTTTTAGATCTAACTCTTGTTGATTTTTTAGATCGAGAGGGCACCAATTTTTGCAGATCGGAAATCTCCTCGTGGCTCCAAGACGATACTATGAACACCAAATCTCTTGCGAGATCTGAAATTACTGTTTTTTGCATTATTGTTCCTTATTCCTTCCATTTTAGTTACTTGTTAGGTTTTTTTTTTTTTTTTTCATTCTATCTTCCTTGTTGTCTTTGTTTTGATTACTCTCTTTGTGTTCTTTTCTTGTTCTTGCTGGTTTTGGAATTTCGGAATTTGATTTTTGATTTGTTCTTCCATGGCCAACCCCGTTTTTTTTTTTTTTTTTTAAAAAAAAAAGCGAAGGCGATTTGAATTTAATTCAGTCGTCTAATATAAGACGACCTGAATTTAATTCAGGTCGTCTTATGTAAGACGACGAATTAAATTCAGGTCGCAAAAGTATTTTTTTTTACTACGCCTCACGAGACGTCCCTAGAAAAAGGACGTTATATGGGTCAAATTTAGGACGTTTTTGATGTTTTTTGTAGTAGTGTATTAAACTTACAACTACCGTGTGAATGTGTGTTGAGTAATGTTTTAATATCTGTCATACATATCTTGCCATACATAAGCATGAGGTTAACCATTACCACGAGGTCCAATGGGCATTGGACCTCGGCCCTTACTATAGCTTCGGGGTTTGGAGGACCGAAGGCCGACGACAAGGGTAAGCGGCCAGCGTGAAGATCTCGCGAGTTTCTTTTTGTGTTTTTGGACCGTATGATATTTTGAAATATTGGGATGAATGTACCACTACTATAACCAACCATGGTTAATATTTTAATATACTTATCGTTACTCGCTCTCTTGAATTGCTCCGATGCGCCACTCGATCAAACAATTTTGAAAACGCTTTAGAAAATTGGGGTGTTACAATAATAATCATAATAAATGCATAATATTCTCACAATTTTAAATGAATTATTGATTTATTTAATTTATTAAAGAAAATCCTTAAAGTTTGTGACCGCACGTGCGGTCACACGCCTAAACGTGCCTACTGTATATACATGAAAAACGGGTTTAGGACAATTCTAAGAATTACATGTGATAATAAGAATATCACCAAAGTTTAGCAAAGACATTCTTATAGTAAACAATGTTGTTAATTAACCTTTAATTAATGATGACTGTCACAATAATATTTCTTATTTTTCATTTAAATAAGTCGTTTTGTCTATATTTGTCACCATTGTTGTCAAACTCGTAAGTTGACTCTCCAAGTTTACCGTTTTACGCTTCTAGCTTACAAAAACGAAGTCGAGTCGATGATAAACTCGTGGTAGTTGTAAACTTGGTTAAACTCACTAATTTATACATCGAATTTACCGTTTTTACGTTTCTAGCTTACAAAACCGTGTTAATTTACTCTTAAACTCATGTTAACTTTTTTGATTTGATCATGCTCGGTGGCTTTATGTACAAAGTTTATAAAAAATTATTTATTAAATAGGATAAATGATGAATGTTGATGGATTTAATTTCAATTATTTGGATTTCAAAATATATTTAAAACAAATTGTTGTCATTTTTATATTTTAATTATTTAATTATACACTAGTAATACCTATTTAATAATAAAAGTAAACTCTTACGATTTTATGATTCGAGTTCACGATATGAGTTTACATGATGGCATCACGAGTTTGCTTAAATTCGTGAGTCTGACAACCTTATTTGTCACAATAACGCATCTTGTAAATGCAAAAGGGATCTTTGAGGAGGGTTATTTTTGTTTATACCCTCCTCAAATTAATTTCATTCCCAATTAGGTGAAATTTGATTAAATGGGGTTAGGTGAAATTTGAAAATTGGGTAGCTACAATGGGGTTAGGTGAAATTTGAATAAATCACGAAATGAACTAACACTGTTTATCATTATGGATTATGACGTTATGCATCATTTCGTCATTACAATTATTGCTAATAATTATTAGGTGTGACTATTTTTTCCTCTTTCGAATAAAGCTGCTATATTCTTCAACTTTTCGTCTTTTCCATTGATTAATTGAAAGATAATATTCGAACAATCCCCCTCACTTTATTCGCCTTTTCTTTACATCTTTTATACTTACTTTCCTTTATTTTATACTATTTTTCTTTAAATAAATGTGCTTCACTATAAATCTTTATTAAAGCAGCTATTCTAACAAACATTACTTAACTAAATCTTTAAATAACTCCGATGCTCTTTTTAGATGAAAGAATCACACTATTAAGTAGGGATGTTTATGGACCCAGACTGGATCGGGTTGGAGGTCAACCGAGCACAGTGGTCCAGAGGGACCTCGGGCTGGACAAGCTAGCCGAGGTCTGGTCCGGTCTGGCACTAGCCCGAGCTCGGGCTGGACCAAACCGGTCCGATCGCCCTGGACTGGTCTAGGCAATCCAGACCTATTTCATTTTTTATTAGTTTTTTTCCCACTTCTTTGGACCAATAATTAAACATACAAACATGCAAATATCTTAAATCCAATGATACACATATAAGAATCTCCAACAACATTGAACAAAAATACAAAATAGCAACATTCTATCGGGCGATCAAGAAGAAGGCGAAAAGGGAAGAAGACTCCAGATATTTTTTTGGCCGAAGAAGAAGACTCACTAATGAGTGATGAAGAATCGTAAAGAAGGACAAAATGTTAGGTTAAGTTGTGATATTTTTTTTAAAAAAATATATATTATATGTATATCGATCCGGACGGACCGGCCAGGGGGTCTTAACCCCTGGACTGAAGTCTTGTCTGACCCGAGCAAACTAGTCCGGTCTGGTCCGCCTCATATGGTCTCAGACCAAAAAAAATTTCCAGAGACCAGGTCGGACCGGGCCACCTGGACTGCCAGGTTTTTCGGACATCCCTACTGTAACACCCTATTTTTCGAAAGCGGAATATATCATTTAATTAGAGTGGCGCATCAGAGCAATTCCAAAAGAGTGAGTACTGATGAGTGTATTACAAAAAGTTAACCATGGTTGGATATAGTAATGGTACATTCATCCCCATAATATTATACAGTTCAAAAACAAAAAGAAACTCCGGCCAGGTCCTCAAGCGGGCTGCTTGCCCTTGTCGGGCCGTCGGTCCCCTAGATCCTGATGCTATAGTAAGAGCTGAGGTCCAATGCCTATTGAACCTCAGGTAACGGTTAACCTCATGCTCAAATAATACAGTATATGGATGACAGATATTCATGACATTACAGCAGTAATCAATACATAAGCACACAGCAGATGCAAGATTAACATATCAACAGTACATAGTATACAGCACATGCACAATCATCCACGTTTGCACTAACCAGTGCCACGACAGCTGCTCGTGTCCTCAGCGCTAGGAAAACAATCTTACGGCATTATCAAGACTATAACCCGTATATAAAGCTGAATGTATAGGTAGTGATCTAAGCCCCATAAACTTAGTCACGGTGCATGACCGGAGACGAGTCCCGCCCATGTCTTTATGAAATTATCTATCACATATAAGTATACAATGAGCATCGAGTTAGTGTTACAAAGACGCGTCCGTATCTTAGTCGTGATGTCGGTACGTTGACGTTTGGACTGTGATCGTGTTCAACCTATAACGGTAATATCATATTTATTAATTCCCAATAACTTTCTAGCAGATATCCTAGTCACTAATGACCTTTTTACCCTTGGTAGGATTATCTCTCAACTTATCACATTTAATTCTTCAAAAACGCTGGTCCAGAATTCTGGACAGATTTTTATCTAAATTTGAAAAATCATAATTAATTCTAGAAAAATCAAAACAAGGATCCGTAAAATTCTTTGGAATCCTTAGGATGTCTATTTTTGAGAAAAAATATTGGTTTTCACCCAGAATTTGTGATTCATTCCCAGTTTAATGATCTTCAACCACTGCCCATAATTTTTCCAGAAAAACGTAGCTTAACTTTGAGAATTTTTATCTCACTGTACAGAAATCATTTTAACATGTTCTTGATATATTTAAAAATCCCTATGTGTCTACTTTATCCATGAATTTTTCCAGAATTTCGTGAGTGTATTTTCAATATGAAGTTTTGGCATGTTCATCACTGATTCCAAAATTTTCAAAACCGATGAAATTTCGCGAACTTTGTTACTTTGATGATTTTCTTCCAAAAATTCTGCTATATAACCTCTCTCATCATTTTTTTGAAAATAAGCTAATTTTGACCATAAAAACATGTAAATAAAATTTATTCTAGAATATTTAAGATCTACACTACTTCTATCTAAGAATTTAAAAGCTAAAGACTAGAAACTAAAAACTAAAGACTAGAAAATAAAAACTAAAGACAAGCTTACCTTTTGAAGCTCTTGAACTCCTTCCTCCTTCTTAGAAATCACCACTTGGTGGTTGATTTGGTGTGAAGAATGAGGAGAGGCAAGGCCTCTATTTATAGCAAAAGCTCATAAATTTTATCCCTTGGATCAACTTTTCTTATCAATGGCTAATATTAATTTGTGCTTCTATGAAGAGACAATTTGTGAGCAAATGCCTCCCATTGGTTAGAAACAATTACATTGGATTTAGCTAATTATCTTAATTTCCAAAATTAAATCCCACATGTGCTCTATTATAGTATATTTTACTTTAATGAAATCTATTTTTGGTTGCTTGATCAATTACCAATACTTTTGAATTCTGTGTATGTATCTTCATTAGTAGTTGGATATCAAGATTTATGGTCTAATTAGATTTCCCTGGTTGTACTGAGCTTATTTTTCAACGTTTGCAAAAATAACCTTTATTAGGCTTACTTTCGAGGTTAAATTATGTGGGTTCAAGATAAGTCCTTATATTTTCTCCAAGGTTCCTACTTCTTCACAACTATTTAAATTTGTATAAATTCTCACTTTATTTGTTGTTTTGAGTTTTTCCGTGTACATCGATATTTATTGGATTTCAAATTTTATCAAATTTGCTTTAATTTTCTTTTTTCTCTCTCTTTCTCTCTCTTGAATACTAGACATACACGCACTCACAACTCTTTTCTCTTATTGGTGGATTAAATTTCACATGGATTATACTTTACAAAAAGCTTCGAGGGTTCCTAGGCGGATTTTCTACTTAACCCTATTTTTAATTAAGTTCTTATAGTTTTGAGTAAAATACTTTATGTCACGCCCCGAAAGCTAAGGGGTGACGGGCACCAGAAAAATGATTGGACTCACATTCCTTAAGCCTTAAACTTATATACAAAAATTAAATGATAATTATAATAACATTCAGAGCTATGCTCCACTAAAACATATACATGTACATATATTCCAATTTACAAGGGAAGACCTGGATCCTACCTATAGACTACGTGGAGCACCTAAACTGCAGATGTTAATACATATATAAAAACTTAACTTTACATGCACTAGGAGTTGTTCCAAGACATATCTACAAGCATGATTAGCAATGACAGTCTTCACCATTCCCCGAAGGTGCAAGGTCGACAATGCTATACGAGACCAAAAATATTTTCCGGTGAATAACGTCCCATATATAGACTAATAAAATGCTGAAATAAATAGATTAGGCAAACTTAACCTTGAGTAACACAACATGAGTATAAATTCCAACTTCTAAAGTATAAAATTGTAAAGATAATTCAAAACCATATAATAGATCTTTAAATGAGTAAAATCATATACTTATTAAACTACATGTTAAAAGAAACTTTCTTTTTTCTTAAAAACAATAAACCTGAAATTCTATTTTCCGTAGGACTTCAACGAAACGGACAACAAGCGTGGACACACGGTCCACGAGGGAAAAACCAAGCGCAAAGCACAAGGCTACGAAAACAAGCGTGAACACACGAGATCACGAGGGTAAATAACCGGCGCGGCACAAAGCCACGAAACAAGCGCAAAGACGAGGCTACGAAAACAAGCGCGGTACAAGACCCACGAATAACAAGCGTGGGAACGAATCCCACGAATATCAAGCGAGCTCGAGTTAACCATGGTGCACCAAGGACTAACAGTACTGCTGTTAGTAACCAGCGTTCTGTATTCAGTCCTCTTAAAATCGTTTCAAGCATGCTTGGGGCCAATTTGTCAAAACGATGAAAAGTTCTTCTTTTAATACCATAACGACTCGTATGAAATACACCATAATATAATACCCCAGTATGAAAGTTCACAAACAATATTTCAAGACTCTCCTTCAAATTCAATCATCCACAAAACGTTTCCCAAACAATAAAACTCGTGGACAAACATTTTAGAATACAAGACTCTCTTAACATGAAAATTTATGAGAAGCATAAATAACAATAAATAAAACCATCAATCTAATTTCATTTCAATATCGATGAAAACTAACATAATTCTAATCAACTTTCTTTGATAAAATAACAATAAGAGATTGTGTTAACAAATTAAATTAAAATCTAACAAGTAAAGATATCATTAAAATTTGTAATGGGACCTTATTCACTCACCGCGCTCCCAAATGTTAGTTCTCAATATGTTTTGATGATTAACAACAAACGTAAAACATGGTTTGAAGTTTGCAAAGTTGTTTAAAAACATTCTGATAGTTGCAAACCGCAGTTTGCATTTGCAAACTCGAGTATTGGACAGCCAATACTGCAGTTTGCTTGGCGAAACTCGAGTAAAGGCCATCCAGAAAGCAACCAAGTTTCCAAATCAAAGTCGATCTTGCAGTTTGCATAGGCAAACTCGAGTATTGAATGGTCAATACTGCAGTTTGCATAGTCAAACTCGAGTATTGAGCTTCCAGAGAGCTAAAGTTTTTTAAGTTAAATCAATACCGCAGTTTGCATAGCCAAACTCGAGTATTGATTAGTCAATACTGCAGTTTGCATAGCCAAACTCGAGTATTGAACTTCCGAGAGAGCAAAAGATTTTTCAAGTTAAGTCAATACCGCGGTTTTGCATAGCCAAACTCGAGTATTGAACTTCCGAGAGCTAAAGACTTTTCAAGTTAAATCAATACCGCAGTTTGCATAGCCAAACTCGAGTATTGAATGGTCAATCTTGCGGTTTGCATCGCCAAACTCGAGTATTGGACTTACGAGAGAGCAAATGGATTTTTCAAATTAAACCAATATCTTTGCGGTTGCGTTGCCAAACTCGAGTATAGTCTTTGTCTTTCAAAAACAAGACACGATGGTTTGCCTCTGAAAAGTGCAAACTCGAGTATCCAATTGGATACTGCAGTTTGGACACTTGTGAACAGTGCCATACTCGAGTTTACATGAACATACTGCAGTTTACAACGCTGAAAAACTGATTTTGAATTATACGAATTCACAAATCATTGTTGTTTGATCTCATTGCTTCCATAATTCATTCAATCACATTCCTAGCTATGTTTAACAAGTTTGTTGAGTGAATTTTAGTTAGCACGAGATGAAGATTATTGAAGGTCAAAGCCATAAAGCAAAAAGTGTTCAGTGCATTTAATGCACTTCTGCAAATCAACCTTCTTTTGGATAATCCATCTGAACACGCATTCTCAACGGTCAAGAATGCTTTCTTCATCAAGTAAACTCTTCTCCAACGGGCAAATCCTCAGAGTTCCACATCAGATCATATTAGCACCTGGATTAGTTGGAGTTTAGAGAGAGAAGATGACCGAGACTTAATGCTAATCACCTACAACGGTTGGATTCATCTTTCAACGGTCATTTAATGTTCTCTACCTATAAATAGAGTGCATTAACTTCTTCTCAAGCCGATACACCTGCGAGAGCGAAAATTTACTAAGTGTCATTTATTGTGTTCGGCTTTCACTTGTATTGTATCAATCGATACTTGTACTTGATGTTCATTTTATCGCTCGTGAGAGAGTTCTATCTCGTAAATCATTTATTGATTGAGATAACCACAAGTCGGGGACTTGGTGGTTGGGTGTATTGATTACAACTTGTAAGGGGGAGTGAGTTCTAGAGAGAGAACTACTCTTGAGTACGTAGTTTGTAATCGGTTTGTGAGTATAGTGGATTGAAAATCCCAAGTGTGGCTTGGGGATTTGGATGTAGGTCAAGGATAAGACCGAACCAGGATAATTTCTCTTGTGCAAGCTTTCCTTCCTTTTCTCCTCTTGCTATCATCTGTTTTTACTTGGTCAAAACAGAAAGCACTTTCGAAAAGTTTTTAAAATACCCAATTCACCCCCTCTTGGGTATATAGCTCCATTTACACCAAAAATATATATATAACTTACTCCATTCCTCATATTTTGTAACAATTCTTACTCCTTGATTCCTAAACATCAACCATCACATAACTATCACTCTTAATATCAGAACCTTACTCATCTCACATTGTTAACAAAGCAACTTCAAACATTTTTGTTAAATCGATTAATCACAATTCAGATTATGAGAGAAAATCCCACACAACATCTACATACACCTCTACAACTTCAACAATGAATTTTAAACAATTCAAACCATAAAATCAAACCCAATAATTTTCTCTTGTGCGTTTTAACAAACATCTTGCGTGCATCAATCTTAAAAGTATTCATCACACAATACACTAAAAATATTAAATTCTATTCGTCATACAATTTATCAAACCCTTTATAGGCTTCCAAACTAACTCATAATGAAACATCTGGATTCACAAACTAGCAACCATAAACTCCCAAACATCATCTTAATACATTAAAGTTTTATCATTAAACCTGTTTGAATCACAATCATACACAATTTTACTTATATTTTTTTTCCCTTTTTTTCCAACCTTCAAGATACCTTAACAGCAATATTCCTATAAATAAGTCTCTTTTCTTTCAATCAATCCAGCAAACACCTAATGGGCACCCAAGATTATCTCAATCCATGATTTGATCTATGATACTATAACCCTACTTGATTGTTCATTTTTAAATTTAAACCTCCACATTCATCAAACACACATAAAAAAAATATAAAACTGAAATTAACAAATACGCCTCTGTTTATTTTTAATTTTATTATTATTATTTCCTTCTCTAACTTATATACATAGACAAATTGATATAAATATATATATATATATATATATATATATATATATATATAGGAATGATCAGACACAAAATCGCTGGGGAAAAACAGAATTCAATCCTAGAATCCCTTCATCAACGAACAGCAATGGAGGGGAAAAAGAAAAGGAAACTTATTACAGAGCGCACAGATCAAAAAAAAAATAGAAGAATGAGGACAGAATCAAAGAGAAACTAAGGTTACACCTACCGCAAGGTTGGCTATGGAGAAGAGAAAATCAGAATTTTGAACAGAGCAAGAAGGAGGAGCCGCAAAAATGGAATCTGAACCAAGGAGGAAGACGACCGGATAAATGACGCACAGCCACTGGTGACGGCAACACGAACAACGAAAGACCGGCGGAGCAAAAAGGATGGGGTTTCACTTTTGAGTCTCGAAGCTTCTCTCCTCTTCCTAGTGTTTGACGACAGAATAAAAGGGAACAATGGAAGTGGAGGGGCCTATAAAAATGTCTAATGGTTCCCTCTATCTTTTGATAATTATAATTGTCATTATTTTAATTTCAAAGAAGTACCTTATAGTAATTTCACAATGTAAAATCAAAATAAAACTATCTTTTATGACTCAGCCAGTATTCAAGTCTAAGGCATAAAGATGAGCTGCACCATAAATTCCAATAAACCACCATTCTTTTTTTAAAAAATACATTTAAAACAAGCAAAATAAATAATTAAAATATCAATTAAGAGTGAAGTAGTTATTTTATTTAAATTTTAGGACCATTACAATCTTTTTGTTCCTTTATGTATTTTTTTTTTTTTTGGGGTCGTTATACTTTAACCTCCATTGCATATTGCACTAATTACATTAATCTCTCCCCTATTTTGAAAATATACACTTAAGTTCAAAATTTTAACATGGTTAAGAATATTCTAAAAAGGTATTTTTCAATTATTTTTTTTATTAAAAGAAATTTTATGTGATACTAAATCTATATTTCTGGTTCAAATTGTTATGAAGAATTTTAGATTTTTCTTTTTTTTTCTCCATAATTTAATAGTAAAAACTTGATTGAAATTTGATTAATGCTTTTAAAAAATATATACAACTTTTGTTAATTTTTTTTTTTTTGCAAAAAAAATTATAAATTTAAATATTTTACATAAAATAAAATATATTTTTAACCATTTTAAAGATATCAAAAGAAATAATAAGCCTTTACAGCTCATATAAGTATAAAATTACATCCTTAGGGGGAGACCCACAAGTCAAGAAGAGTATAACCCATCTCTTGTTCCAGTTTTATTAATATGTGAAAGTTTTTTTTTTAATCACTTGAAGACTATTTATAACCATCACTATTGGACATGTTTTCCTTATTGTTTTGTTCAGTTTTTGTCAAAGCTATGTTGTGGAGCCACGAATAAGTGTATTAATGTGGAAATAATATGTATGACACACAATACACTAAATGTGACAAATTTATAAATTTTTAGAGTATGGATATTATATAAATATTCCTTTGGTCCTATTTATAAGGTAGATAGAAAAGATTTATTTTGATTTTATTTATAAATCATGTCAAATTAAATTTTTCATATGAACATAAATTATACTATTTATTTATTATTATGTTAGCGTTGTTTTTGTGGGGCACATTATATATTAAATAGGGACAAAGTTAGAAAATTGTTGAATTCTAATGCAGAGTTAATAAGGTTTAATGTTTTTTTTTTAATCTATGTGAAATATATCTGAAAGTGACTTATAAATAAGACCAGATAAGTAAGTTAACTCTTGAAAAAATCATCAGCAGTCGTGTAAGGCAACACTGAATTTTAAACAATCATTTTTTCCCCAAATGAAGAGCAATCTTCTTTTGAGATAGGGGGGATATTATTCAACCTTGTCCTTTTCACACAGTTATTTCTTCATCCTTTAGACATTTAGATCGTCATTTTCCAAAATGCTAGATTGCTTTAGAAGAAAGACGGCACCATATAAGCTATAACAAAACAAGAGTTTCACTCCCCATAAATTAAGTGGAGTTTATTAATCTTTTATTACATCACAACTTCGTGATATTCTGGGATTTTTTTTGTTTCAGATATCTTTATGGTATTTTAATTTAGACTTTAGAAAAGTTCTTACAGATATTGGCAATTGGAGACAAAAGATCAAAAGAATAATTAGCCTTTACAGCTCATAAACCACACTTATGTCATCTCACTTTGGAAAACATTCAAAAGAAGTGAGAGAAAATAATTAAATAATGATACTAATATTGGTTCCAGTAAATAGTAATCAAAACCAAAATTTATAGGGAAAATCCCAAGAAAATGTTATTTGAATTTCAAAATCTAAAATAGGTGATTTTCCAATAAAACGAGTTGTTAGTTGCTTTCTTGTTCTTATTAATCTCGTTATTATTATTGTCAATAGGATTTCGAAATTCTATCATTTTCCCAAATTTATATGAAAAGAAAAATATGTTAGAAGAGCTTTCCTATAAGACCAATGATTTCTTGTCTGTAATAACAAGTGTTTCCTCTTTTGAGACTCAAGAGGTAAAGAGTTTTCAGCTCTTCTAATAAATACGTTTTTCGAAATTCAAACTTGTGTTCTCCTTCCTATAGGATGAGGCCCCTTTTCACCTTACGCAACAGTTTGTTGGTAAGACCAATGATTTATGAATTATAAAGAGTTTTAAAAATTATAAATGAGTTACATTAATTATTTCAAATTAATAAGTAATACAATTTATTATAAATTCAGTTAATCATTAACACCTGATATTTACTTCAATAAATATTATTTTATGTAATTCAAATAATATTCGATATTTATGTATCATGATGTCTTAATCAATATAATTATAAAATATAAAATACAAAATACATAGGTAGGTGCATATTTTGAAGTCTCACCCACACAAACAGAGCAGTTGTTTATTTTTTCCAAACTTTCTACAGTGCACAGGAGCCACATATTTTAATTTTATTATATTAAATATATCCATGCATATAACATTTTAATTTCTGCGCCCAAGCATCGCATATATTTGGCCCCAAAAAAAAAAAAAAAAAAAAAAAAAATCCTAATTACGAGCATAAAGCAAGACTTTGAGTGGTTGACTATGGGAAGTTACAATAAAAATAATAAAGCGAATATGACAAATTAATACATACCCCTCATGTTTTAAATATAGGAGTTAGATAAACAATTTGTAGGGAAAAAGAAATTGAATTAGTTAGTTATTTTGTATTAAAAAAAAAGGTTTGTTATTTTCCCTAAAGCATTCATTTTAGTCATTTTCATTAAAAATTACTCAATGACGAATATCCTTAATTAATTACTTTGTGTGCTCAATAAGGAATTTGGAAAAAAATATATTATAAATTTGAGATATAAAGTAGATTGAGATATTACATGTAGGACTAATTAAATCAATCTACTAGCTCTTATATTTTGGAGTGGAGTAAGCTAAGTCATAAGAAACATGACAAAGAAGGAAAACATACTGTTAGTTCTGCAGTCCATTTTGTTGCTACAGAGATAAGACATTAAAATCTAGAAGAAACTGTCCCGCAGTAAAAGCACTAACATCTTATTTAAATCTTAATTAATTTAAAGATTGGATTAATAATGGGCTTATTTATATTATTATTTTCGTTAGATATTATCTTGTCACATTTACACGATCTGTTCTTATGATTCTTCTTTTACAGTAAAAAGGAATTAAAGAATGTTGATTGAGTCATTCCTTATCTTCTTCTTTTTTGTCTCTTTAACTAAATTGAAGTTTTGCACTACGCATACTTTATTTATCAAGGAATTAAGAAAATATTATTACTAGTATTTTTTTGGTGATGAAGGTCATTCCTCCCATCACTAAAAAAAAAGAGAAAAGTGATTTTGTCGTGAAAGCTTCTGACATCAAACAAAATAAAGAGAAATTCCTTGAAAATTTTCTCACAAAAAAAAAAAAAAAATCATTGAGGCATGTTTAGTTGGAATGAATTTGCCAGATTCTCATGTTTTGCTTTATCTGAAAAATATAGTGTGATCCCAATGGCTTTCTGGAACCGTAAATTCACATTAATAAACTTTACAATAATATGTTCTAGAGCGGATAGTGATCTGAAAAATTCCTGGTTCCTTTTTTGTATTAGGGCATCATATTCTTTCCAACGTTTTTGGCTTTCTTTTTCATTCTCAATTCATATGTGGACCAAACAAAGTCATATCGAGGTTTCATTAACTTTTTCAGTCATATCAAACATATTTTTAAAACTCATTCTGTAATACCTAGGATAATTATCTATCCGGAATGCTATATTTTAGCAAATAATACCTATTTGTAAATAGGTGAATATGTGGTTTTAAAACCTTGTAGGATACTTATTCTATTGTCTAGGGAAATTTCTAATGAAATTAGAGGGATTAAAGTGTCAAAATCCCTAAATGCAATTATGGGTCATGAAATGCCCTGAAAATATTATGGTAAATCCCAAGAGGCAATAAAATATTTATTGAAAATTAGAAAGTATGTTGTCTCTAAATTTAGGAATTTTTGGGATTATTTCCTTGAAAAATAATGAGGCAAAATTAAATATAATTTTGGGGAGCATAAGTTGCCCCGTGATTTTTAATATGATATGTGGGACATAAAATACCAATGTCAATGAAATAGTTGTTAGAAAATGATTAATCCTAATTAAGAAAATTATCAACAATTAGAAAGTGATTAGTTAAGTAATTAATGGCTAATTGTTTAAGCCTCATAAAGCCAAATCCTTGTGAAATTGAATTGGTCAATGATAAATCAAGAAAATATTCTTAATCCTCATGAAATTAATTGGACCAATAAGAGATTAACACAAATTAAAGGTTTGGATTTAATCTAGTAAAGTTAAATCCTAAGGCTTTAATTTAATTTCATAAAGTATAATCCTTGTGATAATTAAAGAACCAATAGGAGGCTAAGGTTGTGGATTGTAAGAGACAAATGAAACACAATTTTTGAGTCCAAGAGAAGGAGGGGCATGGTTTGGTTTGTGAGAAAGAGGAAGTATAATTGTTTAATCTTGAATCAAAACACATGGGATAAAAGTCACATGGGGTGAGGGAACAAGTTGGAAGAGGGTAGGATAATGCATTAATTGAAATAGAAGATGAGCAAGAGAGAGATTATAGGCTTAATTTGATAAAGTTTGAAATCCTAGAGTAAATTGGATAATGGTTTGAAATCCGTAAATATCGATGTACGGTAAAAACTCAAAACAACAAATAAAGTGAGAATTTATACAAATCTAAATAGTTGTGAAGAAGTAGGAACCTTGGAGAAAATATAAGAACTTATCTTGAACCCACATAATTTAACCTCGAAAGTAAGCCTAGTAAAGGCTATTTTTGCAAACGTTGAAGAATAAGCTTAGCACAATCAGGGAAATCTAATTAGACCATAAATCTTGATATTCAACTGCTAATCAAGATACATACATAGAATTTAAAAGTGTTAGTGATTGATCAAGCAACCAAAAAATAGATTTCATTAAAGTAAACTAAAGCTTCTAGAGGAACTAAATCAATTTGCATCTAGTTATAAAAGGACAATTAGGCATTTGATTAATGGAGTAAATTGAGTTTCTTATTCAGCCCATGAATGCTACGTCCAGCTGAATGGAAGAAAGAGAAGTGATGAGATTAATAAAGTATAAAGCAAGAGTTGAAAAGTCAAAACAACTAGCCAATGAGAACACTTGACTCATGGTATATTTAGTTGATAAAAAATACATTTAATGGAAATTAGAAAGGAGCATGTCGGCAGCCAAAGTAGAGGTGGGGATTTGTCTTCATAAAGTGGATTTAAATCCAAGGGCTAAGGTGAGATATGATCACAATTGATTTCCACTTGTGTCCTTGAGCTTTGCCTATAAATAGAGAGCTCCTCCATTCACAATTCTTCACACCAAAAATCACAATCACCTCTTATCCTTTGATTAAGAGAGTGAGAGTGAGATTTCTTGAAGAAAGGAGAAGGAGTTCAAGATCCAAAGGTAAGTTGAGCTCTAGCTTTTAGTTCTTGAGTTTAAAAGCTTTTGGTTTTTAGTAAAATAGTAGTTTAATCTAGGAAATTGTTAGAAATATTCCTTTTCATGTTTGGAAGTCTCCATTGCTTTTAAAACGCAAAATGGAGTGGAAAAAATGTTAGGGAATAATTTTTAGAATTAATAGATCATTGTGGAAAAAGTTTGGAAAAACTGCTGGTGTAAATCTTTTGCTGGCAGCGAAAATAGATGCTATTATTTTATGTATCAAATGAAGTATTTAAATCATGAAATTTTACATGAATAAAGTAGACATGTAGGGATTTCTAAATATATAAAATATGAAGCATTTTGAGTTCTGCACAAGGAGTAACATATTTTTAAAGTTAAGCTATTTTTCTGAACGAAAATATGGGCAGCGTTGAGAAAAATTAAACTGGGAATGATTCTTGGTGTTCTAGGTTCTTTGAATATTTTTAATTGAAAATATACATGTCAAGGGTCATGAGGAATTTTACGGATCCTCGTTTCTATTTTTTTAGATTTAATTATGATTTTTCAAAGTTACCAAAAAATCTGCCCAGAAAATACTGCACTACGTTTTTAAATAAATGTAAGGGCAAAATTGTAAATAACAAATTCACCAAGGGTAGAGAGGTAAATAGAGGTGAAAATATCCCTTAGGATATTATTCTAAGTACTATGGTGATATGTTAGGATATCGGAAGTCCGGGGTGGGTTCAAAGGTCGGGCATGTTGGCTATTACACGGTGAAAGGTACGTTCGCGTCGTAACACTAACTCGATGCTTATTGTATGCTTATATGTGATAGACTATTTCATAGAGTCATGGACAGGACTTTGTCTTGGGTCATGCACCGTGTCTAAGACTCTGTCTTAGTTCACTTGTTTATACATTCAGCTTTGTTTATACGGGTTACGGTCTTGGTAATGCCGTTGAGTTTTCCTAGCGCCGAGGACACGGATGTACACCGTGGCACCGGTGAATAGTGCAGACCGTAATAACATTCATATGCGGTGGCTGTGTTGTTATTACTTTTACATGTGCTATGTGCTATGTCTTGTTGATATGTTAATCTTGCATCTATTTTGTGTGCTTATGTATTGATTCCGCTTTGTAATGTCATGAGATAACTGTCATCCATATACCGTATTACTTGAGCATGAGGTTAACCGTTACCGAGGTTCAATGGGCATTGAACCTCAGCTCTTAACATAGCGTCGGGTCGGGAGGACCGAGGATCGAGGAGAAAGGCAAGCGCACGCATAGGGACTCAGCTTATGACTTTCTTTTGTTATTTACTTTGAAAACACTCGGTATAATGTACCGCTACTGTAATCAGCCAGACTTATGGCATTTTGAATATAAATATCAGTTACTCAATCGCTCCGATGCTCTACTCTGATGAAAAAAATATATCTTGCTTTTGAAAATGGGATGTTACAATTCCTATTTTCTTTCATGTTCTCTTAATTTCCATTTCTTTTCTTCCTCATTTGTTTTCATGTTGCTTTTCCGATTCCCTTTCTTGTTCCATTTTCATTATTAAAAAAAAAAAAAAAAAACCCCCTCTGACAAACCCAAAGGGCATGAAAGATGGATTTGTTACGCTTAAAAACTCCACCGTATCATTATTATGAAATGTGCTTTCTTTTCTTTTCCTTTTTCCCCCCCTTTTGGCCTAATGGCCTCAATCATCAAAAGTTATTCTTATTGGGAAACATAAGCAGTGATCAGTGATTCATGACTTAATTCCTATTATAGTTCCCTTCTTATTTATTTCTAAAGCTAGTTGTTTACCTGCATCATGCCAGATACAGTTCCTTCTCATCCAAATATAATTAATCAGAATAATCATCCCCTTCATAACATGATCATGGCCATTCTGCTGCATTAATGTACTCTTGATACAAATCGGGGCCTATATCTATCTCCTCCTCGCAATTGTCACAAATTAAAAGTCATATGGAGCATTCAAAATCTAATTAGGGCTATTGACCCAAAATAAAACAAAACAAACAGCCTTGGTGTGGGTTTAATACAAGTTCCTGTAAGAGCCTGGTGAGGCTTGGTCTAATGATTAAGGGTTTTGTGGTGTTCATGTTAAATTTATCCCTAAACCCATGGGCCTTTGATTAGGAAGTCCTGCTTTATTGGTTAAGTCATTGGTCACTATCATAGGTTAAGGCTGTGTTTGGGGCGGTAATTAAACTTTAAGTGATACTCCTCTGATCCTTAAAATAAAACAACTTTAAAGAGTTAATCTTGATCCTAAATATAAGACATAGGTTTCATATTTTTCAATCTTTTTAAAATTTAACCCTAATGATACTCCATCAACAATAGTCAAGAAGAAAAAGTAAGAAGGGAATTAAGGAAGATGACTAGGGTGTTTTAAAAAATATATGTCATATTAACTAACTTAACTAATTTTATTAATCTAATTAAATTAGATAAATATATCGATATTAAGGACTGAATGAGTACCCAATTAGGCATGATGGGAATAGTACGTTGCCTAACACACTGATTAGCATTTTAGCTAATTAACTCTTTTTTCGATGTGCACTTTTTTTTTTTTTTTTCGATGGATATTTTAGCTAATTAACTCTTACTGTGCATCACATCTTTGATTTACATTATTTTTAAATATTTATTTTATTAATAACAACAATTTGTCATGTTATGAGTTTCACATTTTTTTTTTTTTTTTTTGATCACTTAGGCAAGCATTTACAAAATGCTTAGGCAATACTTAGCACGCAGAAAAGTGCTTTCTCAAAAGAAATAATCGAGACTTCGACCGGAGAAAAAAAAAAAGACGAAATAAATGAGAAAACTAATATGCATTTCTTGTAAATAAGTAATTTGACTAATTTTTTTTTATTTTAAGTTTTTCTAAATTAGTCAGGTAGGCACTCGTCCCATCTAGACTATTTAAATTTAATTTTTTAAAATTAGTGACTTTTCAATAAAATAATTAAAATAATTGCTGGAACAATGCCATAAAATTCTTATGAATATTTACTGATTCAACAATTAAATAGCATGCAATAACATGTCCTACATAAAAATTGACAACGGATTCATTAGGATTTATGGTGATTACAATTTTTTTTGTGCGACCTCATATTGTTCTCCCAATTAAATAAGATTAGTGTATGTGTTCATACTGGGGACCATAAAGAAAGCCTTTTTTGGTGGCCAAGAGTATGAAGATGCTCCGGTGGCATTGACTAGGGAGCATGTTTATGAAAAGGTGAAAAATATTAATATCATCTTCGGTAAGATTGTAAAGAGTAGAAAAGAAACAAATATATGGAAAAAGAGATTTGTATTCTTTGATCTTCCCTATTGGCACAATCTTGATGTGAGACACGTATTGATGTCATGCATGTGGAGAAAAACGTATGTGATAGTATTGTTGGCCTGCTTCTCAACATACAAGGTAGTTCCAAGGATGGTGTGAAGGCAAGATTGGATTTGCAAGTAATGGGAATACGCAAAGTGTAATATCCCAAATTTTGGGCTTAGAGACTTGAGAATACGCCTATATCCGGAGGACGACTAGATCCAGCTCAGGAAGTGTGATGTTAAATTTTGGAAATATTGGGGAATTATTTAAAACGAAACATGGATATCCTATGAGTATTTTGACCAAGGAACAAAAGGGAATTTTCAACAATGGACACAGGGCAAAGGAATTCATGAGACTTAAGCCCTTTGGCTTTGGAATCTAATTAAGATATGCTTACATCCTAAAATGACTTAATGTGCAAGTGTCCTATGTTATTTAAAATGCATGAAAACCTCTTGAATAAGGGCTACATTCGATCAGCCTTGGAGGAGAGGAAAAGATAAGTACAAATATCACATATTGAACACAAAAGTCAACCTATTTGATCCTAAAATGCCAAGTGTCTTCAGGGGAATTTAAGTTGACATTGTAGGAGACATTTGGACACCTTATTTAATGGAGTTTGAAAGACTAAAATCCTTCTCTCACAAGCTATAATTTTCGTACAGAATTGAATCAAGAAAGGGGGAGCATATTTGTCACATGTTATGATACAAGTCAAAGAGAAAATTTAGAAAGGACTACTTGGCTTCATGAGGAAGAAAGTTGATTTTAAGAGGAATATTTTAAGACCTTATCCTATGACTTTTGTTAACAAAATATCTCTCTCCATCAGCCCTAAAAACGTGTAGAAATGGGACACAAAGAAGAAGTATAAAAACAATGAATTTAAGACATGAACACAAGTCAAAAAAAAAAAAAAAAAAGGAAAATGTGAGGGCAAATTGATAAAGGACCAGGAGGGATTTTTATGTAAGCTTTCTAGCTATTATATGAGGCAATATAATCCCTCTTAATTAGCCCAAGGACGTCATATACCACAAAAAAAGGGAAGTAAAGAAGCTTGCACAATAATCTCATGAGGAATGCAAAGTCAAAGGAATTAACCCTAACTTGACAAGTGGCAACTTAGGGAATTAAGTTTGACTTTTGATAGGCAATTGTACAAGGGAATTAAAGGCAATAAAAGTCAAATAATCTTCCTTCCCAAGCCACCAATTTCGTCCAAGCATGAGGCAAGAGAAAAAGAAGATGACTCAAACAAATTTAAAGCCAATGTGAAAGTCAAACCAAGAGTCAAAGACTTAGGGAAATATTAGCCAATGAGGGGGAACCAAATGGAACCAAGTAATGGCTTGATTTTCAAGTAAAAGGAGACAAAAATCTGACCTCCCTTCAGCTCTTTAATTTCGTCCAGCTAGGAGGGCAAGAGAAATAAAGCAAAGTCAAGCCATAATGATAGGAGGAGAAGTCAAAAAGCTTGTAGTTGAAGCCAAAAAAATTTCACCAAGATTAAAACCTAAACCTAAGCTAAAAGAGGCTTATGGAACAAGCCAAGATCATGCCAAAGGGATCAGATTTCGTGCAGTCATAATGACCCAAGGAAAAATCAAGGAAAACTTGGAGAAAGAGGAAGAAAAACAAGCCAAAAACCCAAGTCAAACTATGAACCAATAGGATTTAACTTGGGGAAATATTTTGCATGCTAATAAGTCATTATTTAAGGACTTCCTTGCCCTTATTTTAGCTGCCCATTTCGTCCAAGAGAGAGAGGAGAGAGTGAAGAGAGAAATTCATACACAAAGAAGAAGAAGAAGGCACACAATTGAAGTCACCTAAGGTAAGTGATCATGATTCAAGTCCCAACTCTCCTTCTTTATCCATCATGTAAGTTTTGAATATTGAGAAGGTTATTATGAATGGTGTTTAAGGGAGGCCAAAGTTTTAGGAGGTTCAAGAAGGAGATGCAAGTTGCCAAAGTCCAAGATCAAGCCTAGTGGTAAGAACATCCATTTCTTCTTCAAGTTTTTGAAATCTCAAGCTTCAAACCCAGATTTCGTAATCTGTGGTAAACTTAAACAAATGAATGGATTTTGGTAAATCTGAGTTTACCAATGTGTTCCTCATGGAAAATGGAGTGGGAATATGTTAGTGAATGAATTTCTAAAAGGATTTTCAAATATAAAATAACAAGCTCTTTAAAGAAGTGAAAATCGCCAGTTTTGAAAATCCTGGGCAGCAGGGCTTGAAAAATGGTTTTAAAATAGTAAATGAAGTCCAATGGCTATGAAATTTTACAGGGTTAAATTATACATCCTAATATTCACTTTGGTATATCTTTTTGTAACTTTTCAAGATGCCTACTAGGAGAAATAAATTTTGCAAAACAACCCAGAATCTGGAACGTTGCCTCTGACCAGCGAGTGATATTTTTACACAGAAAGATGAAGCGTGTCTTTGTGGCCTTTGGGAGTATTTTTACTAAAAACTAGACATGTCAACGGTTCAATGGCCACTGGAATGATACAAAAATTATTTTTCTAGAATTAATGGTGGATTTTTGAAGTTAAGGCATACTTTCTGGAATTTTTGGAAAATGGGCGAATTTTATGAAAATAAAAGGAGAGTTTGTGTTGGTAAATAAAAAGGAGTGTATTTGCTTTGTATAGGGAAAATACATACCCGGAGTTATTTTCGGACGCCGAGGAAAATTATTAACTACCAATAAATTGCCAGGTAGTAACTGTTTACTCACATACTCTATGTTACTTTCGTATGTTTGTGATGCCATGATTGAGGATTTGGGCTGTAGGGCCTAGTGGACTGTGTGTCCTTGGGTCGCTACTGTAGGGCCTAGTGGACTTTGTGTCCTTGGGTCGCTACCGAGCCGTTAATGCATTCAGTGTGGTTAGGGTTTGAGTCCCTGGCTACAGTTGGTTTTCTAGCGCTGAGGATTTTCGGGGGCTTGCCTTGGTAAGGCAGCCCAACGATGTGTTGATTATGGTTCTGAATGCATGTGGTATGTTTACCATTTCGTTGTGATTTTTCCTAACCATGGATTGCATACATGCACTGCATACATATTGTATATGAGTTTAACAATTACTCGGGGTTCAATTTTGAACTCTAGCGTGCTAAAGATTCGGGTGTTTAATTTTGAGTTGATGGAGATTTGAAGTAAGGGCATGAGTGAGGGACGGTTGAAGAAATAGGGAATGCCCTATTGCCTTGTGTATTTTGTATTTTGGGATGATTGTATATTTTACATTTTTGCCCGGTATATACTTGAATTATTGTACCCTAACCCTACAAGGAATATCTGTTGTTTACTTCCCACACCTTTACCAGTATTACGTACCTTGTCCAAACCGATCAAATGCTCTGCTGCGTAACGCTCTGATGTATGATAATATGTGAAATTTGACTAAGGAAAGGTAATCAATAAAAGAGATCCCTCTAACCCGCCACCCGAGAGGGCGAGGCCGGTAGGGGTGTAACACGAAGACTTACATCCAAGGCCATATGAGAAGAGAACTTATTGTCCCCCGGCTCCTCATACTTTGTCTAAGGATGAGAAACGAAGTTTTTTGTGAGTGTTTACATGGCACAAGAGTTCCCTCTGGGTATTCTTCAAATTTGAAGAGGCTTGTATCGATGAAGGACATGAAATTAGTAGGCCAAAAGTCTCATGATTGTCATGTCTTGATGCAGCAGCTACTCCCAATAGCTATTCGAGGCATCGCCGAATATGATCTTCGGGTCATTTTGACTAGAATTTGTGTCTTCTTCAATGCGGTTTGTGGTAAAGTTTTCGAGATTGAAAATTTAGATGAATTGGAGAATGAAGGATATCTTATCTTGTGCCACCTTGAGAAGCTTTATGTTTCTACATTTTTTGACATCATGGTTCTTCTAATTGTTCATCTAGTGAGGGAGATAAAGTTGTGCGGCCCTATCCATTTACGGTGGATGTACCCAATTGAAAGATCTATGAAATTCCTAAAAGGGTATGTGAAGAACACATACCGGCCAGAAGCATCTATTGTTCAGAAATATGTTTCTGAAGAAGCTATGGAATTTTGTCAAAATTATTTGGCCAAAGTAAGACATACTGGGCTTTCAAAACGTCAGCATGCTGAAGGGGGTAGACAAGGGGCTTCAATAAAGAGTGTGGATCCTGATGAATTGTCACAAGTCTACTTATACATCTTGAATAATGTTGATGAAGTTCAAGCCAGCATAGCTGTACATAAAGAAGCTGTAATGAAAGAAAATCATCGGATGACTGAACAAAGGTTGAGTAGGGAGCATAAATGTAACTTTTGCAAACCTGGTTCAAACAAAAGGTCGAGGGAGAGGAATGTGTTTCGATACAATCAAATCGTTAGCACGTGGTCCTAAGGTTGATGTCATAAGTTGGAATTCGTATGTGATCAATGGTTATACATTTTACATGAAGTCCCTAGATGATACGAGCACAGTCCAGAACAGTGGTGTTATGTTAGAAGCTGAATCTATGCACTTCTCCAGTTCGAAAGACAAGAGGCCTTTATTGGCAGTCATGCCATATTATGAGGTTATTGAAGAGATTTGGGAGGTGGACTATGTGAAAATTAGATTTCCCATTTTCAAATGCAAGTGGGTTAATGTCAATAATGGTGTTCAGATCGATCGGCTAGGATTTACATTGGTGATGTCAATGGTAGAAGTTTTGGAGATGAACCTTTTATAATGGCGAGACCAGCGAAACAAGTGTTCTATATCACCGATCAAGAAAATAAAATGTGGTCTCGTAGCTCTCCAAGGAAAAAGGGTCATTGATATTGATGAGGAAAGTCATTCAAATTATGGTCTTCCTGAGGTACTCCTTTTTCAAGGGATCTACCGGACATGAATGAAGAAGATGAAGCGGATAATGAACCCGACATAAGAAATGATCATCAAGAAGGGATATGGGAGGATATCACTTTATAAAAGAGTCAATTCATAAGGTAATATTCATATGCAGAATTCTTTGAAAACTTTAAGGTTTTACCTATATTATATTCCTTCTATGTTCATAAACAATGTCACTGACTATGAAGTTTGTTCTTGTTTTATTTTTGTGGCAGGATCCGATCCAAAGGGGCATGCTATAAAAGAGGATGTTACATTGTTGGTGGGAATCAGATGAAGGCATGTTGAATATTATTTTGGGCATGTTTGTTGTATTTGTAACTTATGGTATTTGTAACTAAGTTATCTTATTGTATTAATTAATTTAGGTGTTGTAGTCATAGTATAATAATTAATTAAGAGGCCACATAACTCATGGTGAATAATATTTGTATTATTTTTCCCAATTCAATTTATTCAATAATTGTTCATAGCTTGTAGCTTAAAGTATTGACTTTTATGTACTGGATTGGGTGGTGGATTTGTGTGTAATACAATCAAGAAGAACAGAACATGGAAAAATTCGGGAAAATTTAGACCGCAAATAAATGGGCTGGTCTTAAATGGTCAGCTTTTAAGACCAGATGTATTCATATGTCCGGTCTTAAAGGTCAGGTAACACATTTCATATTAAGCGCCCGATCTTAAAAGTTGGTCATTTAAGACCGGCAAATTTATACATGCGGTCTAAAATAAAATTTTTAAGACCGCATTTATTTATCATCCAGTCTTGAAAGTCAGTCTTTTAAGACCGCGTATAATTAGTCGGGTCTTAGAAGCCGCTAAGTTTAAGACCGTATTTATTTTTGTCCGGTCTTAAAATTCTATCTTTTAAGAGCGGCCTAATTATTAGCCGATCTTAAAAGTTGAGTTTTAGGACCGAACAAAAAGTATTTCGAGTTTATTTTAGTACAACTTTTAAGACCCAATATTTTAAATATCCGGGTCTAAAATATTTTCTTTAAGAGCGGTCGTAGTCCGGTCTTAAATGTAGACTTTTAATACATTTGAAACAAGACCGGTCGCGGGTCCGGTCTTACGATGCCTCTTTTGCGGTCTTAAAAACCTTTTTTGCACTAGTGATCCATTGTTTCTTTTGTAAAAGTTGAGTTTTAGGACCGAACAAAAAGTATTTCAGGTTTATTTTAGTATGACTTTTAAGACCCAATGTTTTAAATGTCCGGTCTAAAATATTTTCTTTAAGAGCGGTCGTAGTCGGTCTTAAATATAGACTTTTAATGCATTTGGAACAAGACCGGTCGCGGGTCCGGTCCTACGATGCCTCTTTTGTCTGGTCTTAAAAACCTTTTTTGTGCTAGTGATCCATTGTTTCTTTTGAAAGTCATGAATATTCTCTTTTATCATATACACGTGGAAAACAGGGTTTAGGACAATTTCGGGAATGACATGTCATAATAAGAATATCACCAAAGTTTAGCAAAGACATTCTTATAGTAAAAAATGTTGTTAATTAACCTATATTGTTCAATTAACAATATTATTCACAATAATATTTTTTAAAACTTTTTATTCAAATAAATCGTTTTGTCTATATCTGTCGCAATAAAGTGTCTTGTAAATGTAAAAGGGATCTTGAGGAAAGTTATTTTTGTATATTCCCTCCTCAAATTAATTTCAATCCCCGGCCCCATATAACGTTTTAGAATATTGTGCGGGCTTTTGGAAATTCTGTAGTTACAGTGGGTCTAGGTGAAATTTTTCAAAAAAAGAAAAAAAAGGAAAAAAAAGGAAAAAAAACAAACTAACACTGATTATCTTTATGAGTCATGACGTTATGCATCATTCGTCATTACAATCATTGCTAATAATTATTTGGCGTGACTATTTTTGACTCATTCCAGTAAAGCAGTTATATTCTTCAACTTTTTGTCTTTTCCATTGATTAATTGAAAGATTGTTTTGAAATTAAGGAAATATAAGAGATTGAAATGAATTATGATAAAGAGAGATAAGAGAGAATCATAGAGTAGTATCTTATTCATTTGAATACACTCTATCTCTTGATACAAGGCTGCTATGTATAAGCCATATGTCCTTAAGTTCTTTCCAAGAGTTAAAACAAAGATTAAATCTACATAAATGTACAATATGTACAATTTAGAGGTTATATATATGTATTAAACATGAAAAACACCCAAGAAGCCATTCATGTGGTAGGTTACATAGGTTTAAATGTAGAACTCCAAAAGACTCATATTGGAATGTTATGGACATACACACTAAATATTGGAATATTTATAACACTCCTCTTTAGATGTCCATAAACAAATATTGTGCATTATTAAAGCCTTACTAAGAAAAACCCATTGGGACAAAACTTATAATACCCTAAAATTCTCACTTATTATAAATGTCATATTTTGACAAATAAAACATATTAGGGATAGGTGAATATGTGGTGTCAAACTTAGAAGCTTATTGACTATTATTTTAAGTGATTTCTTCTTGAAATCAAATAAGCTAAAGACCAAATATTCTAAGGATCATAAAACACCATAAAATTATCATCACTAAGCATAGTCTTAATTTAATCATGAGAGACAATTAAAATGACATGGAAATATTTATTCCGATTAAAGAAAATTATCAAACAACTAATGGGCAATTAAGTTTGCAAAAATTAAAATATTTATTTTCGTAATTAATTAATAATTAAATTAAAAAGGCATAATTAAGAAATGTATAAGATTAATTAGTGATCAAAGGCTAATAAAAACCCAAGATTAGCATAAAGATAATTCCTAATGATCATAATTAATATAGTAACCTATCAATTGAGCCTTATAACATCTAAAAACACTATCTTAGAGATTTTAGCCAAGATTAATTAAATCTTCCCTATCTTAAATATGTGGCGAAAATTCTCTTTTAAAGAGGCAAGATAATTACATTTATTTTAAATCCTTAGAGCACATAATATATGAACAAAAGTAGTAGAATTTCCCCAACACAAAATAAAGGCTTGGATTAAATATAATAAAGTTAAATCCTAAGGCCCTAATTAAGTATCATAAAGTGTAATCCTTGTGAAGTAAAAATTAACCAATGAGAGAATTCTTTCTAGATGAGTATGAAGTAATTAAAACACAAAATTTGAAGAGAAAAGAGGGAAGTGCACAGTTTTGTAAAAAACTGAATAAAGAAATTGAAGTAATCAATTAAAAGAATTACTCAAGATGGTTGAGCACATGCAAGTCATAAATTATGGAAGAGGATATGTACTTTTAATTAAGAGACTTAATGACCATGGAAGAGGATAAATGGGAAAGAGAAAGAGTGTTGTGAGTGCTAATGTTGTGAGCCTAGTAGGAAAAGTCAAGGAATCATCCAATGAGAAAATTGTACATGAATTAATTAGATTAATCAATAGGATTAATTCAAGACTTAATCAAAGAGGAATCTATACAAAATAAATTGTATCTTGAGATCCATTGATCATAAATCAAATGTAAGAAGAGATTATTGACAAGCATAATTCAAGCTTGAAATTGACTATAACCAAAGCTATTTCCTCAACTTTTGAGGATTGTGTCCAATTGAGAAAATGAGAGATTATGGTCTCTAATTAAAGCTAAAAATCTCAAGAGTTCAAAAGCAATAAGAGAATTTTAATAAAACTTCATCAAGATCCTCAAATGAATTTTGTCTAGTGAAAAACAAAGAAAATAGTTGTCTTGGGAAAAAGCTAGAACACATGGGATATTTTGCAAAAAGTTTTTGGAAGAGGATATGGTACTTTAGGATAGAAAATGGAAGAGGATCAAGGAGGAGAGAGAGGGGGGGGGGGGGTCAGATTTGAGGGTTCTAAGGGCTATGATTTGTGCTTTTAATTTACCTAGATCCAATGGCCATAATGCAAGATGAGGGGTTGTGAATAGTGCCATGGACTTTTACTATAAATAGGGGGTCGGGGTCTTCATAATTCCTCACCAATTCACTAAGCAACATCTGAAATATAGAGAGAAAGTGAGAGTTAGAGCCTTGAAGAAAGGAGGAGCAAAGTTTTTGGTAAGTTCTCTAGCTCTAGCTTTAAGTTATTTGAGCTTTAGTTCTTAAATTGTTAGATAGAAGTAGCTTAGATCCTAAATATGCTAGGATAATTTTATTTACATGTTTTTGTAGTCAAAATTTTATTTATTTCTAAAAATTGATGGAGAAGAAGTTATGGCAAAATTTCTGGAAGAAAATCATCAAAGTAACAAAGTTCTGGCGAAATTTCATCGGTTTCGGAATTTCTAGAGTCAGTGATAAAAACGCTATAATTTCATATTGAAACTATGGTCACAAAATTCTGAGAAAATTCATGGTTAAAATAGACATATAGGGATTTTTAAATATATCAAGAACATGTAAAAATGATTTTTTTGCAGGGAGATAAAAATCCTTAAAGTTAGGCTACGAATTTCTGAAAAAATTCTGGGCAGAGGCTCAAAACTTTAAACCTGGGAGTGATTCATGTAATCTGGGTAAGATTGATCATTTTATTTGAAAATAGACATCCTAAGGATTCCAAGGAATTTTACAGATCCTCGTTTCAATGTTTTTAGAATTAATTATGAGTTTTCAAAGTTAGACAAAATGCTGATTTGTACCGGTGTTGTTCTACGAATTTTGAGGAAACAAAGTGGAAAATAAATGTTGCAAGGGAAAAATAGTCATTAGTGTCTAGGATATCCCTTAGGATATTATTTGTAAATTAATAAATACGATATTACCATTATAGGATACGCGTGATCACCGCCTGACCGTCAACGTACCGACAACACCGACGAAGGTACGGACGCGTCTTTGTAACACTAACTCGATGTTTCCGTATAACTATATGTGATGGTTGTATTCATAGACTGAGATTCTGTTTTTAAAAGTTATTGAGTATACATATAAAGCTGTACACGGGTTATGGTATTGATAACGCCGTTGAGTTTTCCTAGCGCTGAGGACACGATAGGTCATCGTGGCACTGGTGAATAGTGCAGACTGTAATAACGTTCATATGCAGTGGTTGTGTTCGGTTATTATCTTTCATATGTTAATATTGCTGTGATATCATGAATAAACTGTCATACATACTTGTTATATGAACATGAGGTTAACCGTTACGAGGTTCAATGGGCATTGAACCTCGGCTCTTACAATAGCTTCGGGATCCGGAGTAAACGGGATCAAAGACAAGGGTAAGCGGCGAGATGTAGGAACAGGAATTTGGAGAAAGTCCTATTGACATGTACTTTACGATATCGACATTTGAAAAAAAAATTGTAACGCTGTTAAAAGCACATACATTACAGTGGATATTTATCAGTTACTTTTCAAATATTATTTACTTCCGATGCTCTACTCTGATCAAGATACCGTGAAAACGCTTTCAAAAATTGGGATGTTACAAAACTAGTAAAGGAAAAAGAGTACAAAATACATATTTAAGATGTATCGTTCAAAACATTACCAAGAAGCCTAGTGGGATAAAATATTGGCTAAGGAAAAGAGTACAATATGGTCTCTACTCCCCCTGATGATAATATCATATTTACTCCCCACATGGTCTCTATTCTCTTGGATAATAATATCGTACTCACTCTCCTTGATAACATTAGTTTTATTCCCCCATATAATAACACCACTTCCATTATATTTTTGAGCATAGCTTTCTTTTAGTTGTCAAACTATGAATGATGCATTGTCAAAAAATTTTTCAAATGTGGTCCTCTCACATATCTTTTGGGTATAATAAAATATCAATATATTCTGCTTTTATATTATTCATTGAGGAAACAATAAAGGAAAATTATTCTGAAAATCACCAACAATATTTTGCATCCACATATATATTCAGTTGGTTCTAAACAAAATAATATCATATAATATGTTCATAGGACTATTACACTAAATCTCAATATTGTTATCCACTGTGCACCTACAAGAACTAGTTTTTGTCAATAAAATTATAATAAATATAATATTAGATCATCCCAGATAAATAAATAGATGTACGGTAAGAAAAGGTAGGAGAAATCGTTAAACCAATGGTGAGAAATATAAACCTTCATTAGAGCTTCATGATAATAACGTGTTATGAAATCAAGAAAATATAAGAAATTGAGATGAAAGAGATATAAAGAGACAAGAGAGAATTAGAGAGAAATATGTTAGCTCTCGTATTTTGATGATCACAATTTCTAGGTTAATGAATTAAAGCAATCAAACTATTTCATACCCAAGCTCAGATCATTTGTCTGCTAAAACTAATTCAGAGTTGGTTGCTCGAGTATAGCTTTTTGAGTGCTCGAGCAATATCGAATGCAAGGCATAATCAAGTACTTCAGGGAAGCTTTGCTCGAGCAACATCGAGTTCATTCGCCTTGCTCGAGCACACCTTGCATAAGACTGCCCGAGCATCATTGTATATAAGCAAAAAGTATTTTATTTGACCTTGCTCAAGTAGAGCATGTTGCATGCTCGAGCAACAACGAGCTTAACAAGTAAATCTTCCAGACTTAATGAGTCTTGCTCGAGCAAAGCAGAAAAGCTTGCTCGAGCAGAAGGGTAAGGCTGCTCGAGCAACATCGTTTCTTCCCTCTCTCACAGGCTCTGAACGAGCTTTGCCCAAGCATGATGTACTGCTCAAGCAGAAGAAAGAGGGCTGCTCAGCATAACATCATCTCTGCCTTCGCTCCTCTAGCTAAGCCTTTGCTTGAGCATACATTATGGCTTGCTCGAGCATGAGTGATCCTCTGACATTTCTTCTGCCTTTGTTTAGGACTTGCCCGGGCATGAATTTATTCATGCTCGAGCACAGAAGATGAGTTGCTTGAGCATCAGCGATGGAGTACAACTTCCTTTGTGATTAGCATAAGCTTGCTTGAGCAAGCCTGGATTATTGCTGGAGCAAAGTCATCTCTGTTCTTCAAATGTCCGACTCCAAAAAGCATAAATCTTGCCATATTATTTTATTACTTCGGATTATTATTCATTACAATTACCAAATGCTATTAACATGTTTGCTTGTGAGTTTTAGATTATTTAAACATGGATTAACGACAGATTTGAATAAAGCAAATCGTGTGTCAGAAGCATTAAATGTAGCTACCTAAACCGGTGATAATCTTGAAAACCAATACTCTGATCAAAGTAAAGCTAGCACTGATATTCCGACTGCGCATTTAATACCATTTCACAATGGGCAAAACAAAAGGAATGTTATGACGGCAAATTCACCTGGATCATTAACAACGAAACTGAGCTTCATCTTCCTAACGGCTATATTCAATAGTCACAACAGATAATCTTCAAGCTTCCTCAACAGTCATTAATGGCATCAACTATAAATACAAGAAGCATTGAATTTGCTACCTACCAAAACGTTGAGCAATCAATTCAAGTTTAATACTATTCGCTGGTTCAACTGTTTCATTAATTTGTACTTCAGTGTTTAATACTTTATCTACTCGTGAAGAGTTCATAAACATTTATTTCATTATCAGTTGGATCTTACGGTTGAGGAACCTTAAGAGAGGGTGTATCAATTACAACTCGTAAGGGGGAGTGGAGTCGAGGGAGTGGAGTCTGAGAGTGAGAGGACCATCCTTCGTTTACAGAGTTTGTAATTGTTCTTGAAAGATAGTGGAATCCCAGGTGTTCTGGGGACTGGACATAGGTCAGCGATTTTGGACCCAACCAGTATAAACTGTCTCGTGTTTACTTCACTTCTCTGTCTCATTTCTCTGTTTCTTGTTTACTTGTCTTCGTGTGGGTTTTTGCAAAAAGAATTTGAGATCACCTATTCACCCCTCTCTAGGTGATATTCCATCTTCAAAATATAGATGAATATCTTGTTCATTTGGATGCACCCTATTTCTTAATACAAGGCCAAGATTTAAAGGCACAAGTTCTTAAATTCTTCCAAGAGTTACCACAAAGATTAAATCTACATAATTATACAATATGTAAAATTTAGAGGTGATGTATATTAAACATGAAAAACTCCCAAGAAGCCATTCATGTGGTAAGTTACATAGGTTTAAGTGTAGAATTCTAAAAGACTCGTTTTGAAAGGTTATGAGCAACCACACTAAATATTAGAATATTTATAACAAAGATAATATTTTAACAATACACCTCACTTTATTTGTCTTTTCTCTACATCTTTCATACTTGCTTTTCTTTATTTTATACTCTGTCTGGTCCTAATTAAATGATATATTTAACAAACTTTGGAGAGATTAAGGATAATAGTTAAATTAGTTAAGTATATTTATTTTCCTAAAAAACCCTTATTTAAAATAGCTTCGAGAAAAGATTGTTGAGTCAATAGCCCCATGCGCTTGTACCTCTCCGACCTCACACGACTTCTCTGAGTCCGGCATTGTCACCTTTTCCGTGCTCTCACACGGTCCAACATTGTAGACTTCTCCAAGCTCTCACATAGTTCAAAGAATATCTGTAAATCCATAAGGTGCAGTAGGCCTTTTTATTCTTGATAGAATTGTTTATCATCCCATATATATGTGCATGTGTGTGTGCGCGTGCGCTCACATACACACACACACACACATCATAGACTTCTCCGAGCTCTCACACAATTTGATATCGTAGACTTCTCCGAGCTCTCACACAATCTGACATCATAGACTTATTTGAGCTGTCACAAAAAATAGTAGAATCGAGGTGTATGTGTCATTAATAAGTTACAAGCATTACTTACTTTATAGAATATATAGGTGCATTATTAAATTATCATTGTGTTTAATTATTAGTAAGAAGAGTAAAATACTCTAACAACCCTTCTATTTTGCCATAATTACACATACCTCCCCTCTATTTTGAAAACATATACTTTAGTCTAAATTATTAACACTGTTAAAGAATATTCTAAAAATATTCTTTAAGTATATTTTCAAATTAAAAACCATATTAAAATAAATCTTGTATACTAATTTACCCCTCATTATACCAAATCCCTAATTTATCTTTTAATAGTAATATTCATTAATGATCTATTTGATATTTTACTAAATTTAATTTAGAATAAGTTTTTGTAATGTATTTATGTGGTAAACATTAAAAGCTTGTTTAAAATTTGAGTAATTATTTTTAAGAATATATGTTTAATGAAATATTCTTAAAAATTTTAAATTATAAGATATTATTATGCAAATCTCATAGTAATATCATTTTATAATTATATAACTTAGTGTGTGTGTGTGTGTGTATATGTGCGTATATATATTATTGCAAAACATCATATATATTTAAAAATTACATGATAATTTTTTAAAAAAAAAAAGAGATTAAACATTTACATTTATTAAAAAATAAAAATTTATAATAATAAAATTAATTAACTTTAAGTTATAAATTAACTTTAAATTTATCTCTCGAGAATCGTGACTTTTGGTGGAGGTGTTTGAACATGGTAAACGGGAGTATTATCGGCCCCGTGCCAAATTGCCGAGAGTTGGCTGTCATCTCGGATATCAATTCTTGGGCATCTTCGGGTGTCTTGTTACGCAGAGCCCTACCACTAGAAGCATCCACCAAACCTTTGTCTACCGGTATGAGACCATCATAGAAATGGGTAATCAAGAGTTGCTCGGTGATCCGGTGGTGTGGACAGCTTGCACATAACCTTTTGAACCGCTCCCGACTCATGCATAGTCTCCCATTGGCTGTTTAATGTTGCCAATTTCCTTCTTGATCGCAGCTTGCTCTCGAGGCAGGGTAATATTTCTCCATAAATAACCTCTGAACATCAGTCCAGCTCCCAATAGATGAGGGCTGTAGGTACAACAACCAGTCTTTGGCTCCACCTTCTAATGAGAAAGGAAAAGCTCTCAGCTTGATATGATCTTCATCAATGGCCTATGGTTTCATTGTGCTGCATACTAGATGGAATTCATTCAAATGCTTAATGACACACTCACCTGAAAGACCATGAAACTTACGCGGCAAGTGTATTAGACCGCATTTAAGCTCAAAGTTAGCAAAGAAGAGGCGGGATATTGAATGCACAAAGGTTGATAATTAACATCGGGTTCATTCAATTCCTTTAAAGTAGGCCGATTTTCGTTCTTCCGCCATAATTTCGAGTTAGGAAAATTGCTACTAGAATCAAGTGAAAACAACAAGACTATCAAGTACTATCGAAACACAATCGAAATATCAATGGAATGAACACAATCAGATTGGTCGACTTAAGTTCAATGTCCAATTCGCATTAATCCCACGACTTAGCCTAACAACTCTTCTAGCAAAGAAGAATTGTTCCTTCTATTTCAGGATCAAATGGCAACAAGTCTTCTAGATTGATAGTGCTCCTAGTACTCATGCAGCATAATCACAAGGCAGAATTTGCAGAAAAATCAGAATTACGAAAATGCCACTAAAAGTGGTAAAAAGGAGAAAAACACTAAGACACACAAAAGCAAACACAAAAACAAAAACCTATGGTAGAAATTGACCTAAACAAGTCCAGAAACACTATCAAATTATTTTTAAAATTTTTGGGACTTGGACAAAGAAACTCCTAGACCATTGGGGAACCCAAAAAATGGAATAAAAAAACTTCAAAAATTGAAAAAGTGGTCTAAACGATGGAATTTGGCAAAACGGAGCTTAGCACATGGAAAATCAAAGATTTTCGATGTGTCATGTGAGATAGACCATTTTCTATCACTGTACCAAATTTTAGCCCATTCAGAGATACTCCGAAAAAAACTGACTAGTAGAAATCAAAAAAATCAAAACTTGAAACATCGAAAAAGTGGTCTAAACGTTGGAATTTGGGGAAAATAGGGTATACCTCACTCCCTTTTTGGGAGTGACTCTTTCTTAGAATGCCCAATTCCTTGTGAATAAGACCTGGTTTGAGTGATCTGGGTCAGAAAAATTTTTGTCCAGCCACCCGAACCACCTAAACTACCGAAAACAAAGCTATTTACACTATTGTTACTAATCAAACCGATGCAAATTCCCCGGCAGCGGCGCCATATTTTGACAGAGATTTGCCGTAATCTCCCAAAATAACCAGATTAGAAAAGGATTTGCGGTATAATGTAACCTAGGTCGTTTTCCAACGGGTTGCAATCGGTTTAATTTGAACACAATAAAAAAAAACAATAAAATCGAGGGTTTTTGATTCAAGAGATTGAAAATGGAAATATGCAGAAACAAAATGAAATAACATAGATTAAACAAAAAACAAAAGATTAAAGGATTAACCCAGGATTCGGATTCCACCACTTCCCTTCCTCGGACGAAAACAGATTTATAACCGAACTCGTGATCGACTCTGGACAAACTGAAATCTCTACGTTTGTCCAAAAATTCCCTCAACTGAACAATCATTCAGAATTTGTTCGAAATAGTGGTGCACCTCTGTACGATCGCACAGTGATACTTTAACCTAGTCCGAACTATGTCCTTGGGAAATGTCGATCTGGGTTTTTAATCAAAAACCCAATCCAAATCAAAAAATCGAATCCGATTAAAGAATGCAGAAACGAGTTAGACGGTTACCGATTAAGCGCAAATCCTCTGGATAGTGGATGGAATCCTCATCGTTGGGTTAATCTCAAATTTAGCCGAACATAATTAAGAAAGACGAAAAACGAGATAAAGAACACAAAGAACATTGCAGAGAATTTGAAAACTACTATTTTGATCCATTGAAATCTAAAAACGTGAATGAGAATGTGTTTGTGGCTGCTGCTTCACTTAACCTAAAATGGCAAAACGAAATGGGGCACCAATCCACAATTCAGGCCCAAAATGGAAAATAAAATAAAATGGGCTTTAATTACAAAATTCGAGCCCAAAAATACATATGACTTTGGCTCCAAAATCGACCGCCCTCTTGTCTGAATTTTCTTTTCATGTCTTCATAACAATTGTAACTCTGAATCATTTGAAATATGAGAGAAAAATGAGGCAAATCTGATGTTTGGTTCAAGAGTTATGGTAAAAATGGTGAAGCAATTAAAACTGGAATTTATTATTAAATAATGGCTAAAATATAATAAAAGGCCCAAAGCCCAAATAAGTATAAAAGCCATTATTTATTAGCTAAAGAGTCCTAAATTATAAATCAAGCGACAAAAAGTAGTGTATGAAATATTCAATTATCGGTTCATTCAATACTTAAAGACTCGTCCTTGTCCAAAGCCATATAAAGTTTAGTTCATGACTGACGAGGGACACACAAAACAGACACTAACAGAATGACCCATGATTGAGAAAACAAAGATAAAAAAGAAAGGAAAATAGAAAGTTTGACGGAATGTCCAACGGCGTGGTTGAGGTCCTGTCACGTCACCGCTCCACGTCTTCTTCGTTCCGTTGTACTACGAGGAAGGATACCGGGTTGTCCCGGGAAGTCTTGTGCGCTTGTGAAATCTCTCACTCTTCTCTTGAGTCTGCCGAAAGTCAGAATCTGGTTCTAGGGCTCTCAGGACTGTTAGGGTTGGCTCTGTTGTTTCCTTTTATAATCAGTCCTTTTATTGCGACGTAAGTTACAGCGAGCTGGGCCTTTCCTAATCCGTCGGGATCTATCATATCTCTTGATCCGAGTAGATTGCTTCTGTTGATTCTACGGGATTCTTCAAATCTTTTAGTTCCGATCCTCCACATCTTCTATTTAGTTACGTCAGCAACCTATCTGTTAATATCGTCCTTTATTTTATTCCTGAAATCATCTGGATAAAAAGGTCAGACAACATGTCACATAGCATTGCATCCTCTACTTTGCTATAGCATTCGGGATGCTTTGTATTGCACTTCGAATCGCTGTCAGAATGCTATAGCATCGTATTAGCCTTGCTATACGATTTCCCTTAAAAACAAAGTAAATAGTTCCATTCTCAATACATGCAAATGATTTCTACTCTTTAGTCCTTATATCATGAATGTATGCTTTTTTGCTTAGATTATCCTCGGTTAAGCTTGGATTTAACATTCAATCCAGTAATAAGTATAGGGAAAACATGGTACGATTTGTGCTCATCAGTAAGCGATAAGATGATGCTTTGTGGGCATATCGCACCGCCTACAAGACTCCGATTAGGATGTCTCCTTATCGAGTTACCTTTGGTAAGGCATGTTATCTTCCGGTTGAGTTGGAGCATCAAGCCTATTGGGCTATTAAGCAATGTAACATGGATTTGGCTGAGTCTGGGATGGAGAGGAAGCCACAGTTGCAAGAGTTAGATGAGCTGTGATTGGATATCCTGAGGAAGGAATTTTCTGTGGGCCAAAAAGTTCACGGCTGTACAAGGAAAAGACTAAGGCATTCCATGATAAGCATATCCTGAGGAAGGAATTTTCTGTGGGCCAAAAAGTTCTTTTGTTTAACTCTCGTTTGAAGTTTATGCCAGGTAAGCTTCGATCTAGATGGGATGGCCCTTTTGTGATCACTAACATTTTTCCATTTGGTGCTTTTGAGCTATGTGATCCACCCATAGGAAGAACCTTTAAGGTCAATGGGCATCGCCTCAAGCAATCTCATGAGGGATCCCAACAGTAGCCTGAGGAAGCAGAGATTCTCCCCATTGATGCCACTTACCCTCCATAGACTCTTGGGGAGTATTCTTCTTTCTTCTCCCTCTTTCTCTTTTATTTGTTTTCCTTTTTCTACTTTGCTTTTTGAAATAAATACAGTCTCTCTTTCTATAATTGCTACATATTATGAACTTGGACATTTTGGTTTTAATCGATCATTCTGTTTGGTTTGCAATTCTTGACTCTTCGATTACATGTCTTGGTACTTGATTTGATGTTGTTGATTGCCTAAGTTAGTATTGATCTTGTGAGGTTTTGGACCTGCATGAATGGAATTCATCTTTTTCCAGTCTTTCTTTCATGTGTGCATCTGCTCATATATTTGTGTTCTCTAGAACTTGCTCCTTTTCTTTTTGAAACTACATTTTTCACTTACATGCATAAGTATGATGGAAGCTTATTTTCTCTTCTTTATTTTCCCCACTTTGGCCAAATAGCCTTTCCCTTGCATTTTGATTCCTTTGCTAGCCCCTTTGTGCCTTTTTGCCCATTTTTTTCTAAGCCACATTACAAGCCTAAGCGTAAAACCATTTTATTTCGCACCTTGAAATTTTATTGAGCATTGGTTTCACCTTGGTTTTGTGTTTAAGTGTGGGGGTTGCTCAGGAGTGCAACAATTTAAGTGTGGCGGGGGGGATATTTGATTTTGTCATTGTGATTATATATATAGTATAGTTCCTCAAAAAAAAAAAAAAAAAAAAACAAGAGAAAAAAAAAAAGAAGAAAGAAAGAAAAGCAAGAAAAAAAGAGCAGAAAAAAAAAGAAAAAAAAAGAAAAAAATATGAATAAAAATATACATAGAAAGAAAAGAGAGTATGAGTAAAATAAAAGTTTTCATACATAGAGAATGATTGTGTTAATCAGTGCTCTTTTTAATCTTTTTGGTGCTTAGCCTTTTATTCCATACTATTACCTACCTTCACCCTAACCCCATTACAACCTTTAATAATAAGCTCTTGATTTGTGCATGCATGTGTTATGAGTAGTGGAGACATAGAAATTGAGCAAGCTTATGGTAGAACAATTTTCTTGAGTAGACTTTGAGCGATACACTTATTTACCTTAAACACTTGAGACATCGATTAATTGAGCGCATCATTTGAGAGACCATCTTTTGTGATTAGCATCGTTGATGAGATTACCATGAATTGTAATTTGAGATGAAGGGATTTTGGTCTTGATTGATTGGTCTTTTGGAGCTTTGTGTCCCTTATTCAATTTTTGCATTGTTAGCAATTGTTAGAAAAGAAGAGTTTCTCCTTTAGGTCTTTTTCTTTGAATTTTGCTCAGGAGTGCAAAAAAATAAGTGTGGGGGAATTTGATAATTGAATATTTCATACACTTCTTTTTATCTCTTGATTAATAATTTAGGACTCCTTGGTTAATAAATAATGGCTTTTATACTTATTTGGGCTTTGGGCCTTTGATTATATTTTAGCCATTTTTAATAATAAAATTCCAGTTTTATATTGCTTTACTATTTTTACCATAACTCTTGAACCAGACATTGGATTTGCCTCATTTTTATCTCATATTTCAAATGATTCAGAGAGCTATAATTGTTATGAAGACATGAAGGGAAAATTCGGACAATAGGGCGGTCGATTTTGGAGCCGAAGCCAGATGTATATTTCTAGATTTTATTTGGGCTCGAATTTTGTAATTGAAGCCCACTTTTATTTTATTTCCGTTTTGGGCTGAACCATTGGTGCCTATTTCCATTTTAGGTTAACTTTAAGTCAAATGGTGGCTACAACACTATTCACTGACGTTTTTATTACTTTTCGGATTGAAATAGAAGTTTTGAAATTCTCTCAACTGTTCTTCATCTGTTCTTCGTGTTCATGATGAATTTCTTCATTTCTGTTTGATTTTCGTTCTGCAAAACCATGATGGGCTAAGCTACGTGATTGATTCACAAATTGAGGATTTCACTATCCAGAGGACTAGTTGTTAACGGTAACAAATTCATTTTTGTTTTGTAATTTTGAATTCGATTTACTTTCAGATTGGGAGTTAGATTTAACGCCCAGATTGAGATATCCCAAGGATCGAGTTCGACCTAGGTTTTAAGTGCTTGCTGTGCGATCGCACAGTGACACACCACTATTCGGATAAACACTAGGAGATCGTCTAGTTGAGGGATTATCTGGACGAACACAGAGATTTCGGTTTGTCCAGAATCAATCACGAGTTTGTTTCAAATCTGTTTTTGTCTGAGGAAGGAAAGTGGTGGAATTCAAAATCCTAGTTTAATCTTCTGTTTATCTGTTTAATCTGTGTTTATTTCGTTATGTTTCTGGTATTTCATTTTTATTCTGTTTGAACCAAAAAAACCCCTATTTTTATTATTATGTTTCACTGTTACTGCCAATCAAACCCGCAACAAGTTCGTTGGGGAAACGACCTAGGTTCCCTATTTCTGCAAAATCATTTCTGAACTTGGTTATTTTGAGAGACACGACAAATCTCTTTCAGGAAGCTAAGGTCACTGATATTGAAGAAGCTCGGGGATAATCAATGGCATCTGTGGCAACTTTATTTGACAGCCTATCTAACTATGAAGGTAAGATCAAGTTCAGAAAGGGACTTGATGAGATCAATAGCAAGAGCAAAGGCATTGCTCTTAAGGCTGTCAAAGAAGCTAAGGAGTCCGATGATGATGAAGAAGAAGATGAAGATGAAGAGCTAGGCATGATGGTCTGGAGATTCAAGAAATTCTACAAGAAGGACCAAGGTTACAAGAAGTTTCACAATGGTAGCTCCAAAGATCGAGTGAAGAAGCCAATCATTTGCTACGAGTATGAAAAGCCTGGCCACATCAAGTCAGAATGCCCCTAGCTGAAGAATAAGGACAAAGAAAAGAAGAAGTTCAATAAATACAAGAAGAAAGCCTAAGTCTTAGCAATATGGGGAGATAGCTTATCTGATAAAGATGAAGTTGATGAGGGAAAAAAAGCCAATATTTGCTTAGTTGCTGAAGAAGAAGAGCAACATGTTAGCAATGATGAGGTATATGACTCACAACCTACTTATGATGAGTTATTTGCTGATTACAATGTTTTACAATCTGAATTTGAAAAGGTTTGAGAAATATATAGCTTTGAAAAAGAAAAACATAGTTCTTGAACAGCAAGTTAAGCACTCTTGTGAAAAGATTGTTTGTGAAGAATACATTGATTTAGAGAAAAAGAATTTGCATCTTACGAAAACACTTGAGAAGTTCACTCAAGGTAGTGAAATGCTCAATGTCATTTTAAAACAAAGAAAGGTTTACAAATGATAGATCGGGAATTGATTATAAACCTAATTTTTATAAAAAGAAAGGCAAAGAAATTTGGAGAAAAATCGTACATGAACTATTTTAGAAAAACTGTTCATTCTTCAAATCCTTTTGCACATTGCAATTATTGTAATCATAAGTGTCATACTACTTCTTCCTATTTTCATAAAAAGGAAAGAAAGAGTAAACCTGTAGGGAATTATCAATGGGTGCGTACGGGATCTTACAAGGTTCCTAAGACATAAACTAACTTGAAAGTGTTGGTTCTCGAAGAGATTTTGATGATTGCCAACAATTGTAAACAAAGAATGAGGATTTGCTCTCGATGTTGGAAAACCCCGAGTGAGAGCAAACCTCGAGGTTTCCGGGAAAACCTCGAGGTTTGGTCTTATGAGGAAGTGTCAAGGTTGTGCATTCTAACTTAAGAAAACCTGGTTTCACAAATATATGTGAAACCTCGAGGTTTATTGAGAAACCTCGAGGTTTTGATCTTCCAGAGAAAACCTGGTTTCACACCAAGTTGTGAAACCTCGAGGTTATGCCTTGGCGCCAAACTAAGGATTTTAAAATCATATGTGAAACCTCGAGTATTATCAGAAACCTCCAGGTTTCTGGCTTCCAGAGAGCTAATGTTTTCCAAATAATTGAAAACCTCGAGGTTTCCATAGAAACCTCCGGGTTTGTGTTTTTGGGTCAAAACATACAACCTTGTCATTTAGCCAAAACCTCGAGTATTTCCTAAAACCTCGAGTATTGTGGCAACCCGAGAGCAAATGAACCTGCATTCATCTTAAAACCCCGAGGTTCCTTGAGAAACCTCCAGGTTTGGTTTCATCGCATCTTTCTTGGGTTTCACACATAACGTGAAACCTCGAGGTTCCTAGACAAACCTCGAGGTTTGAGGTAAACCCAAGGAGCCTTCGTAATTGGAACGTTATAAACCTCCAGGTTTAATTATAAACCTCCAGGTTTGTGGTTTTTGATGTAAAAACGTGTTCAAGCTTAAATGAGCAAACCTCGAGGTTTGCGAACAAACCTCCAGGTTTCTGGTCGCTGTTTGAAATTTTAACTTAATGATTCTGCTATACCTTCATGTTTGATCTCAATGCTTTCCATGATTATTCCTTATTGGTACTGGATATATTTAATCATCTTTTTAGTGAGTTTCAAACAGATCAAGTAAGTTTTACAGAAGGTTTAAAGTAAAAGCAAAAGTGATGTCGAACATTAAATGCTCAACCCGAAACTTGCACCCTTGGTTAATCCATCTCGTACACGGTTGCAAAGCATTAAAGAATGATTTCTTCATTAAGCAACATCCTCTCCAACGGATTAATTTGCGAGAGTCAACTCGACCATCCAACCAGTGGACTAAGTGAGTTTCGAAAGAGAAGAAGACCTAAGTAGCTCACAACTTCGTGGATCATCTCCAACGGTCGATTATCAATGCAACGGTCTATTAATCTTTGTCTAGCTATAAATAGAGCTGCATTCAATTCTTCTCAACAACTACAACAACAAAAACGCACAAGCATTCAAGTTTCTTAACTACCTTTGTTTTCACTTGTATTTCGTCTTTTGACATTATAAGCTTCGGTGTTTATTATCATCTACTCTTAGAGAGAGTTTTTATCGTAAATCATTTATTGAAAAGAATCACAAGTCAAGGGACTTGGTGATTTGGGAGTTCATTGATTACAACTTGTAAGGGGGAGTGAGTTCTAGAGAGAGAACTACTCTTTGAGTACGAGTGTGTAATCTTTGTGATAGTGAAAAACCCGGAGAGTCCGGGATTTGGATGTAGGTCAAGTTGTTAAGACCAAACCAAGTATAAATTCTCGTGTCCGCCTATTCTTCTTTCTACTGCTCATCTCTCATTTTTGTTATCTAAAACGGAGCAGATTTCGAAAGTTTTTAAAATACCCAATTCACCCCCCCTCTTGGGTATATAGTTCCACTTTCAGAAAGGACCCAAGAAAAGATGGGTACCTAAGACCTGATTTCTTGTGTTTTGCAGGTTTGTCTAAGAGCATCAAAATCCAACAAGTGATACATTGATAATGGATGCTCCAGACATATGATGGGAGACCAATCCAAATTTGCTTCAATCAAGCCTAAGGATGGTGGAAAAGTAATCTTCGGAGGAAACCAATCAGGAAGGATTGCTGGTATTGGTGAAGTTGGAAACAGCGAAGGACCAATAATCAATGATGTCTACTTTGTTGAAGGACTATGCCACAATCTACTCAGTGTGAGCCAAAGCACTGATAAAGGTAACTTAGTTATCTTCAATTATGAGGAGTGCTTGATCGTGAGCAAGGATGTTCTCCCGCTGGAAAATGTGAAACCTAAAGCCTTATTCAGGGCTCCTAGAGAAGGTAATTGTTACACTCTCATTCTCTCTAGAAAGGTTTTGTTTTTGAAAAATGTTTTATTGGTAACTTGGATGAGAGTTGGCTATGGCACAAGCGTTTAGCTCATATCAATATGATCCAACTTGACAAGTTCCTGAAAAAGGATTTGGTCATTGGTTTACCAAAACTACACTTTAAAAATAACATGATCTGTGATGCTTGTCAAAAGGGTAAACAAACCAAATCATCTTTCAAATCTAAAATGAAATTTCAACTAATAGACCTCTTCAACTACTCCATATGGATCTAGTTGGACCAGCTAGAGTAAGAAGCCTTGGTGGCAATCTTTATACTTTGGTCATAGTTGATGATTTCTCTAGATTTGCTTGGACTATATTTTTATCTTCTAAAGATGAAACATTTGATTAGTTTGTTGTTTTTGCCAAGAAGGTCCAAAACAAGAAAGGTTTTTCTATTACAGGAATTCATACTGATCATGGTGGAGAATTCAAAAATCATGCATTTGGAGAGCATTGTGATAGCATGGGAATTCATCACAACTTCTTAACCCTGAGAACTCTTCAACAAAATGGTGTTTTGGAGAGCAAGAATTGAGTCCTCACTGAGATGGCAAGAGCTATGCTAAATAAGAATAATACTTCTCAAGTATTTTGGGCTGATGCAATGAGTACAGCTTGCTACATCTCAAATCGGAAATATCGAAGTTGAACAAAACTCCCTATGAGCTGTACAAAGCTAGAAAGCCAAATTTGGCCCATCTGCATATTTTTGGCTGCAAGTGTTTCATCCACAATAGTGGTAAGGATAACTTGGGAAAGTTCGATCCCAATGCAGATGAAGGTATATTTTTAGGTTATTCGAATAAGAGTAAAGCTTATAGAGTCTTTAATACTCGTACTCGTATTGTTGAAGAGTCAATGCATGTTGTATTCTGTGAATCCAAATCTGATAAATCTTTGGATAATGATGAGGAAAATGTTTTCAAAAATCAATTCTTTTCAAAAACTACTCCTGCCTCTATTGAAAATCCTAAAAATGTTTTCGAGGCTGATCCTCAAAATACTAGTGAAAACCCTGATCAATCTCAGCCTAGAGCATGGAAGTTCATTAAGAATCATCCTTTGGACCAAGTACTAGGTGATCTAAATCAAAGTGTAAGGACCAGAAAAAGTACTTTGAGTGAAGTTACATTTTCTGCCTTTATATCAGAGATTGAACCCTCTAAGATTGATGAAGCCCTTTTAGACAATGATTGGATGATACCAATGCAAGAAGAGCTACATCAATTTCATAAAAATCAAGTTTGGGACTTGGTACTTAGGCCTAAAGACCATCTGGTCATTGGCACTAAATGGGTATTCAAGAACAAACGAGATGAATCAACAATCATTGTTCGTAACAAGATGAGTTTGGTTGTTAAAGGCTATAATCAAGAAGAAGGAATTGATTGTGAAGAAAATTATGCTCCAGTGGCAAGATTGGAAGCCATGAGAGTTCTTCTAGCCTTTGCTTTTGTCAAAGGATTCAAGCTCTATCAAGTGGATGTTAAAATTGCTTTTCTAAATGGTTTTATTTAGGAGGAAGTTTATGTTGAACAACCTCCTGGTTTTCAAAATAATTATCATCCAGATCATGTTTATCATCTCAAAAAGGCATTGTATGGTCTTAAGCAAGCTCCTAGAGCTTGGTATGAGTGATTAACCAAGTTCCTTCTAGATCAAGGATTTGTTAGAGGAAAAGCAGATACAACTCTCTTTATAAAGAGTAATAAGCTTAATGAAATTTTAATTGTTCAAATGTATATTGATGATATTATATTTGGTGCTACTAATAATGCTTTGTGTGAAGAGTTTGCTAAGAATATGCAGGGAGAATTTGAGATATCCATGATAGAAGAACTCAACTATTCCCTTAGCCTGCAAATCAAGCAAAAGAAGAATGGGATCTTCATTTCTCAAATAAAGTATCTCAATGATCTGCTAAAGAAGTTTGAGATGGATTAATGCAATGAAGCTAATACTCCAATGAGTTCAACCACTTCATTGGATGCTGATGAAGAGGGCAAGGACTTCAATATTACAAGATAAAGAGGAATGATTGGATCATTGCTCTACCTTACTGCAAGTCACCTTGACATCCAATTCAGTGTGGGCATGTGTGCAAGGTTCCACTCTGCTCCCAAGGAGTCTCATGCTGAAAATGTGAAGAGGATCTTCAGATACCTTACTGACACAAAATCCCTTGGCTTGTGGTTTCCCAAAGGTCAACCTGAACATCTTGTGGCGTATTCAAATTCAGATCATGCCGGATACAAGACATAATCAAAAGAAAACTATGTTCACAAATAACTCATATAAAATATAAGAAGCATACTACTAACTACTAAGCGACATTAGTACAATGACTATTATTGTCGTCATCTTCACCACTATCATCAATTTCAACGACATTTGATTGTTATTCACTTTGAGTAGTAAGCTCTAATTCATGAGTAAGAATATCATGAATTTCTTCTCCGGCTTTATGAACACATCTATAATCTTTATCTACACCAAATAATAAATCAAATCATAAAATTAGAGTATAGTTGTTATGTATTTGTACTTAAATGGATAAATAACTCTACAACAAATAAAAAATACATATAAATTATTGAAGGATCCAACTTCAACAAGTGTTCAACTTTAAAAATAAAGAATAAAAAAATTAAAGGGCCCGATGGGCCGGCCTGTAGCCCTCCAAGGCCGGCCCGTGTAAGCCCTTAGCCCTCCAGGGCCAAACATCACCTCACTCCTCCAATTTTCAAGCCCGGCCCTTAAAGGGCCAGGGCTTAAACGGCCCAGTGCGTGGGCCCGGCCCATTTTTCCGGCTCTACGCACAATATATATATACACGGACATATGTATATATATTTATATATATAAGTGTATATATGTAACTTGATTTACGCTTTACCTAAAATCCCTGTATATTACGAATATTCAATAAAATGTTGAAATTGAATATTTAATGAAATTTCAAGATTTAATATCTATTGTGACATTGATAATCTATTTATTATTCCTAATTCAATTTTGACAAGAAAAATGGATGGTTGTCACTTAAATAAATTAGGGCATAATGACAACAAAACAATGACAAATAACCTTGCACACATAGGGAATAAAATTCAACACATGTGAAACCTATAAGGGGACACATATTTCGGTCAACAAAAGGGCAAGGGAGGACAAATGAAGACTTGAACATGTATCACACATTGGAATAAAGTCAAAGAGTCAAAGTGCCACATGTCAAACTATGAGGCAAGATGTTCTAAAAAGGGGACACCAAAGCATGTGATTATGTCATCTAGATGACAACATATCTTGCCCAAACAAGGCACCCAATTCGGCCAAGCATGGAAAGAGGGAGAAAAAGAGGACGAGTTGGATAAAGAAGTAAGGGCAAAGAGAGTTGGTGAGAGTGGATGAGGCTTTTAGGCAAGAAGGACTCATAAGTCGTTGGCTCATCAAGTCTTACACACCTAAACACTCTTATTACAAGACACTTCAAGACCTCTTCTTATCTTGCATTTGGATGTGCAAAGCAAGGAGAAAAGAGAGAGAAAGAGAGTGAACCCAAGCAAGGAGGAAGAGAGAAGGAAGAGCAAATCCAAGCAGACCAAGGTGAGTTCATGAGTTCTTGTAACTCTTCTTCACATCTTCTTGCGTAAGTTCATAAACATAACAAACTACTCTTCTTTAGCGTTTGATGATGAGGAAGGCCGAAAGATTGAAAGGCAAAGAAGGAAGAAAAGCTTACCACAAACACAAAGATTAAGCAAGTTGGTAAATATTCTAACTTTCTTTGTGTTACATCATATGGTTGGCTAAATCTTAGTTTTCTTCCATTGAAATTGGTTTGTTCATGTTGTTCTTGGGACATGGAGACATGGAACCCTAAGGGATCATGATGCCTAAAATAAGATCCAACATGAACAAAGACCAAAAGCCAAAATCTAAGAATAAACAAAGCTAAAAATCATGACCTCGTAAAGAGAGGTTTTCTTGGTTTTAAGGCTATATTTTGGCCTAAGCAAGAAAATTGTAGAGCAAAATGATTTTTTTATGATTTTGAGGTCACCAATGGGTTTAAAATCAAAAATGGTGTGAGAATACGGTGGAAAGTGATCTTTGGAAGGAAAAGATAAATGTCATACAAGTTGCAAAGTCTACCAGTTTTGGTTTTTCTAGAGGCAGTCAGATTTTACGTGATTTTTGACCAACCAAATGATGTCTAAAAATCATGATTTTTTTAAAAAATAAAGCATATAGAAAGAGATTTATTTTGATAGGTAATATGTAATTTTTGGAGCTCTGTATAAGGAGTTACAGATTTTTTAAAAGGACTTATGTTTCTGGAAGTTCAATCTAAATAATAGTGATTGTTCTTGGTTTTTGTCTTGTTTGTTGACTAGTCAAATGATGTCTAAAAATCATAACACTTTTTGGAAATGAAGTAGACTGAAAGAGTTTTCTTTTGATAGTCATAGGAAATTTTTGGAGTTTTTTACAAGAAGATACGGATTTTACAAAATGACTCATGTTTTTGGAAGTATGATCTAAATAGTAGGGAAACTTTATTATTTTGGGAATAATTCAACAGTTTCTGGATGTTGGGAGTATTTTTCCATTAAAATAGACATTTTAAGGGACCTACAACTTTTGGGAACACATCAATTGTATTTTTTGCATTTCATTATAATTTTTCAAAGTTGTTGAAAATTTCTAGACAGAAATGAGGAAAATCCAGAAATAAAATACAAAAAGTAAAAAATCAAAAGACTTATATTTTATGGATTAAAAAAGAGAATTAAGGAAAAATGAAAACCCTTTTAATATTATAAAGTGGTATTTAATGGAATCCCTTACAAAAATAAAAAGGAAATTAATATTTAGGGAAAATCCCATATAAAGTTTCCTAATTTTTTTTTTAAAAAAAATCTAAATCTTAAACTCAACAACAACAAAAATCTAAATCTTAAACTCAACAAATCCTTAATTAAGTTATTAACTCAATTTGATATTTTAAAATATGGGTAAAATGGCTTTATTGCACTCTTTTAGTTTATTTTGCCCTCTTTTCTTTTCAGTGAGTTTTATTACTCTCTGTCTTTTTATATATATATATATATATATATATATATATATATATAAGGTTTATCATTTGTCATGTCACTTGACATAAAGTTATGTCAAGTCACCCAAAAACTACGTCGTTTTGGGAGTTAGGGGAATTAATGAAGGGGTTTTTTTTTTTTTTTTGCTATTTGTGTTTTTGTATTTATTATATGAATTTTACCAAAAGATCCCTCATTAATTCCTCTAACCCCAAAACTATGTTGTTTTGAAAATTCATTAATTCTCCTAACCATAAAACGACATAGTTTTTGGGTGGTTTGATATAACCTTACGTCAAATGACATGACAAATGATAACCTCATATATATATATATATATATATATATAACATATAATAAAATAAAACGTGATTCTTTTAATTTTGAAGAATCAACAACAATAATTCAAGTCAAAAAAATAAAAATAAAATCATTAACCCAATATTAATTAAAATATTTTTATTTGAGTATCGTGAAGAAGAAATTGTATTTTTAGAAAAAACCGACTTAAAATATTTTTGTCAATAAAAAAAAATCAAACTTCATTAAATTTTTATTTGAATATTGAAATATCAAGTTTTTTTTCAATGATGAAACTCATTTTTTTTAAAATGCCGCTAATGGAAATATTTGATATATAATTTGAAATATACACACTAGTCAGATTTTTTTATTAACATAGTCCAATTTTCTTTTCATCGAAAAAAAAAATCTAGTCAAAAAAAAAAAATCTTAACAATCAACTGAAGATATTTTAATTGATCTGGGGTTATGCTTTCCTTTTCTATTTATTTTTTCTTTAATTATTCTTAATGATTCTTCCATGACACGAAAACTATTTGATTTAAGGTAATAATATTTTATTATATATTGATGTTGTATACTTGTTGAAAAAATTAAGTTACAGCCTCTAAGATCCTTTAGAAGAGAAGGAAGACTAGGAGAGGGCAATAAAGTCATTTAACTCACATTTTGAAATCTTAAATTGGGTCGATAATTTAATTAGGGATTTATTGAAATTACCATGTTGATTTAGAATTTCCCTATTTCAGAAACTTTACATAAGATTTTCCCTAACATTCACAATGGTCTTACTTTAGGATATTAATTGAAAACCAAGTTTCTAATCTTTGGGAATTATTATTAATTACGCGAAGTTAAGGTTGGTAACTTAATCTCCTATTCCTCGTGTTTTTATGTATGCCTTGTATATTCATGTCTTGTGGATTCTTGGTCAGGTTTGTCTACCCGAGTCATGCATTTTATTCATCTAGCTGTGGATTATTATTTTATATGATAATGCTGCATGCTTGTTTTCCTAGCATTGAGGATTCGTGTTTGGGACACATAGCACTTGTGTGTGCTTTCGCCATTAACGATACATGTGTTGTGTGTTGTAGTCAAGTTGCGGTGTGTTTGTTGAATGCTTTCTTTTATTTCGCAATATGTGGAATATTTTTTATGTATGATTTGTACTTTAAATATGAGATTAACTGTTACCATAGGATTCAATTGATCATTGAATCTCAGACAAACCTAAAAATTTAGGAAGATATTCTGGATCGGGGAGTAAGGTGGTGTAGTTAGGGCCATAGAAGAAGACCCCGAAGGAGGGGATTTAATTAAGTGAATTTTTATATTCTGACATTTTGGATTGTATATTACTAACTATTCGACTTACATTAATTCGAGATAACTATACAACCAACATCCTTCAACGCGATTAACCTGGACTATTTCCGAATTTCAAATTGTATCACGAAATATTCCACCAGGAATTAAAATTAACTAGTATATGTCGGGCATATGTTATCAGTTACTCATCTTCCAAACGTTAAGCATGCTCTCTATTGCGAATTACTCTGATCTATAAACGTCATACTCTGATAATTACACGCTGATTAGATTTATAAGGTGTAAGAACATAATTGGACATTATAATATATATAGAATTAGGGTGTTACAATATACATTCATACATATGTATGTATATATATTGTGTGTGCGTGTGTGTTTATAGAAAATTACCGTGAGATGACAAGAAAAGAACGTCATCACTAAGAAGCCCGAACAACAAGTGAACAATAAGAAATTGTTGTTATTTTCTACATTGATACTTATTATTACATGTTGCTAAATTATTATGAGACTTTTTGATGATCACATTTCTTTCTTAAAATCTAATGGTAATTCTCCTATATATATTACGACTCTTTATAGATTTTATATATTTTCTGATGATTATACGAATTTCACTTTCATTATTTTACCATTATTTTATATTCTTTTGAAAGGAATATGCCAACCTAAGAAACTTCCAGTCTTTTGGAAAAGCAATCTCTTTATGAAAGCAAGGGATTTTGCTTCCATCGATCATGAGTATCATAGCTTTCGAATAATGCTTTTTTTTTTTTTTTTTTAAAGGAAAGAAATCATTTTGTAAATATTTTTATCATCTTATGATAAGACTTTTACCTTGTTTGAAGTATATTAATAAAGAATGTTTGGCACATACATATATTGCGCCCCTGCAGTGTAATTAATCATTGGATATGGAATGTGCTTTCCTTCGTGATTTGATATATCTATTTTCATTCTTCCTTTTTTTCTTTTTTGGTCATGCCGAAAGAAGAATAATACCACTTCGATTTTTAATGTATGATCTAATTAGGGAGTTAATATTGGTCCTAAATGTAATACATATTTTACATTTTTATCCAATTTTTCTCAAATTAACTCTATTAATATTCCATTAATACTAATCAAATAGGAGAGGGATGAAAAGAATTAAGAGAGATAATTAGGGTGTTTTAGAAAAAACATATTATGTTAACTAACATCCTTAACCTACTCAAATTATTTAATTAGGTCTTATTTTAAGAAACAAAGGAATATCAAGGAAAATATGGTTCATGTAATCCATTTCATCCCTATCATTGTTTCTTATTCTTTTTAAATTATAATCTTCATTATTCTACATCCCAAGCGAGCCATCCCATGCATATTTATGGAGTTTGAGAAACAAGCCATGATGCTTACAACATGCGAATGGTTTTTATTATAAGTCCAGTTTGTCAGAAAAAAATTAATCCTAAATATAATTCTGCTATAGGAATCATTGATGGTTGTTTTCCAATTTTGCCACTATTTAAAATGTACGTGAGCAAAAATGTATAGCATCTTTTTTTTTTTTTTTTTTTTTTTTTTTTCAATACTCATTATCAAATAAGGGAAATTTTAGATTAACCAATCAATTTAGGACACATGAAATATCTTAAAACTCATTTCTCTAAGACAGCAACACATTTTTCAAGTCTGGTCTCAAGGAGGTTGAGTAAATTGCGGGAGGACCTAGGGTAGACCTGGCACTTTATTGTACATCCACACACATCTGAGCACACACACTTATCATTAACACTGCCTCACACTATTATACAAACACGCTGGATTGGCAACGCTGAAATCTACATAGCCATTTTCGCAGATTGAGGGATCACTATAGGACTTCTCACTTTATGTTTGCCATCAGACCAGGTCAACTCTCCAAATGAGTGCTCTGAGGTATTAGCTGAACGTGTTGCCTGCAAAATAACTGTGTAGCTCTTTGACTGCTTTATCCTCTGAAAGGTTAAAGTTGTTGGAATAACAACAACCTTAAATCCTCTAGGGGCTTTGACATTCACAGTATATGTGCTCGGAGGCCCAACGTTTTTTACTGTACGAGTAACATTTACAGGTTTCGCACCTAGGAAAGGCAGTGTGATAGAAGGGTAGTTGAAATCTTCTCGCCTGAAAGACTTTGGACATTTGTATGGCTTATTATAATTAATGGCTTCAATTATTGTTTCCTTGTAAGCAGAAAAACATAACAAGTTGAGGTAATCAGAACGCTTCAGATCATAAACAAGTCCAGGGTCCATTGCAAGGTTGGGTTTGACATATCCTGTACCGTAATGAAATGGAGTTGCTACTTGCCCATCTTGTTCGTCCTGAATCGGTCTTTTGGTGTTATCCACTATGCTAGCTATAACAACATAATTTTTTGATACTTGTTAGAAAAAGAGAAAACTCAAATTGTAAAAACATGGGAACAGACTAATACGTATATACCAGTGGTCATGATTGCTGACTTAATCATTGCAGGACTCCAATTAGGATGGCGATTTTTGATAAGACCAGCAATGCCAGCAACATGAGGACATGCCATGGAGGTTCCAGTTTGAGAATTAAAGTCAAAGTGACGATCATCTGAATCAAGATTGGTGGGACTTGCAGCTGGAGAATAAGCAGCAATGATATCTTGACCAGGTGCAGTTACATCAGGCTGTAAATCAAAAAAGATTAAGTTAAGAATTACAATACTTGATAACTGGGGAATTAGACGGAGTGAGAATGGATGGCTAACCTTGAGGATTGAAGGAAGAATTAAGTTGGGTCCCCTGGATGAGAATGCAGAAACTATTGGAGCTGGCCTTATTGGTATAAATGTTTTTGCATTATTCATTGCTGCAAGTGGTTTCCTGCATTATATGTATATATAAAAATGTTTTCAGAGCAATTCCAAATGGGTTGGCGGATGAGAAATACTCACTTGTTTTTGTTGGCATACGAGCTGATATTGTTTTTCTGATTTGGTGATTTCTGTAGAGGAAGATTGGAAGTATCAATAACATGAGCATCAGCTGTTTTGGTATTCAATTCCTGATCATTTTCTAAAACCATTCGCACTGCGCCTACACGCTTTGCCTCTGCGCCCTTTTTCACTGGCCTTAGGCTGCTTCCTCTTTGGCATACTAATATGTTACCCCTTACTTTGGTAGGATCAAGCGTTCCAGTTTTGCAAAGCTGCCTGCAAGAGTACGAACCAAAATGTGCGTATTCATACTGACAGTTGAATACATACAGATCAGCATCATGAATAGTGAAGTTTATTCTTACGCATCCTGAAATGTTGCATTAGGAAGCTTGACATTGACAGCGATGACCACAGGAATTAATCTCTGGGATGAGGAGGTTATGGCAAGACTTGTTCCCTAATTATATAGCATGGACAGAGTTTAGAGAGGGGAAAACTAACAAAATCAATGTAATTTTGGTTTTAGTCACTATTTTTTTAAATAGTTAGTTTTTGTTATATATAGTTTTCATGAGTTTGAGTTTAAATATAGGCACCAAAATCAAAAAATTTTAAAATAATAGAAACTGGTTATTAAACTCACACCAAAACTTCATAAAATTATATAGTCCAAAACTGACGATTTAAAAATAACTATAGAGACCAAAAGTAAAATTCAACAAGACTATAAACAATTGTATATATGCACCCTTATTGAAAGAAAAGAAGCAATACATACCTTAATTGTTTGGCCATTACCAAGAGTAACATTATTGCTGAATTCCCTGTCTATGGAGCCAGAAGCAACCGTGAAAACCCAAGGTGCTACATTTGTAACAGTCCCAGGTTTTGGTCCGTCATTGCCGGCGGAGGCAACAACTATGATTCCTCTGGATACGGCATGGAAGGATCCTATGGAGACGGCATTGGTCAACATGTCATTAACATTCGGCACGGTGCTCCGGCCAAGGGAAACGGAGATAATATCAACGCCGTCACTGATGGCTTGATCAAAAGCAAAAATCATATCTTCATCATTGCAATCTTCAGCAGTGTTATGACCCCAACAAACCTTGTACACTGCGAGACGGGCTCTTGGAGATCCTCCTTGGCTGTTCCATTGCCGTTGTTCTGAACGCTGACGTTTCGCACGAAGTTGCCGCCTGCCGTCGACAGAGTGTGGGTCCCATGCCCCTCCTCGTCACGTGCGCTGATTCCACCTGTCAGCTTCCCGTGTTTTATCTCGTACGCGCCATAGAACGTTTTGGCTCCAATCAGCTTCCTGTTTCATGCACGTACGTCCCAAATCATCCTTCATCTCAGCCCTTGGTTTTGCTCAGATTTTAATTACTTCCTCTCATCTTTAAAATAACGTACACATTTTTTTTTTTCTGAGAGATTAAACAATCAAAATAAATTAATTTAAAGTATTTATGTTTTTTTTTTTTTTTTTTTTTTTGCAAACTAATTTGTCTCGCGTATAAACTAGTATATAACCTAATGATACCCAACATGTGTGATGATTAGGAACCTGTTTCTATGCCTCTACTTTGGATAGACAGGTTGATCTCAGCTTATCCGGACCCTTGAGATAAGATCTAGATGGTTCAATTTAATTTTTTTATTTGATGATTTTAAAATGAAAAAAAAAATCATTTTTTTAGAAAATGTTAGTTCAAATATTGTATTTATTTTAAATTCTCTACCCATGAAAATAGTTCTTTGAAAAAACAAAAGCTAAAACAAATTAAATTTACACCGTTCAAATCTCATCTCGACAATCCGGATGAACTGAGTTTACAATATAAATAGGAAATCTGGTTCCATTATTATTAAATAATTTATTTAGCTTCTTTAAACTTTTTTTTTTTTATAAAAAAATCAACTGGAAAGGCAACATAGAAAACTAAGTTTTGATGAAATTACCTGTTGCAAAGAGTTCTGTTACGTGGCCCAGACGGACTATAAAGCTCGCATTTTGATCCTCCACGCCACTTCTTTGGAATGGGACCGTACCCATCATCTCTGAAGCTCTTGGATTCTGGCCACACACCTATCCAATAAAACAAATCAATGATCAAAATTCTAAATCTCATTGCAAAGGTTTTCTGATTTAAAGAAACTTATGTATAAATAGCTTTATGTACGTAGGTCGATTTCCTTTCATATGCAAATGGTTAATTACCGGTATCAAGGCTGCCAATAATCACATTTTGACCATATCTTCCTTTGACCCAAGCTGAGTCAGCTATCACTCTTCCATTTTTTCTTGTCCTAGAAAACCCCATGACCTGGTTGTGTGCAGCTTATGCGATTGGCCCAAGAACACCGACACTACTTTTGGATTTTCTGCGTCCAATTACCAACCATTTTATATAAATCACCAGTGTCAGTATCCAATACTACTATATAATATAAAATATATAATTTACATAAAATATATGATGTATGTGTGTATATATAAGGGTACGAATCTCTCACTCCTTATCTCTGCTGCCTCGTGCTCTTCAAGTAAAGCAGCAAAGCCATTGATGTGTCGGTTATATGAGTAAAAGATGGCTTCTTTGGCCCTTTCATGGCTGCCAAATCAAACATTTAACTATTCAAGTAAGTACTGTAAACATGGATTCTTTAAAGAAAGAGAAAAGGTTAATTAAACTCTTCAATATAATTGAATTAGAGATTGATTTATAATAATAAACTAAGGGTCGAAAAAGATAGCCACGTTAACAACCCAATGAAAAGAGAAATGGATAATAAAACAAGTGTTGTTCACATTTAACAACCCAATTACACTGTTACTAGTTTTTCTTTATTGGAAAGACATGAGTGGGGCTGTCGGTTGCGCCTTTAATATTCTGAGTCATCCCTGACCCTACTTTTGCTTTTGCCTCAGCTTTTTAATTTAAATTTATAAATAAAAACAGATACTTCAGAGTGATTAGTAGAAACAAAATCTCAGCAATAATGCATTAGGAGGAAAATAGACATGGAAAAAAAATAAAAATAAAAACTACATAATTACACAACTTCATGAATTTGGATCACGTGTATTATTTTTATTAATAAACTTTAACGTACGATACAAACGGAACAGCAACAACCGTTGCGCCAAAAAAATTGTATTTTTTTATTAAGAGAAAGAAATAATACACACAGAGAATATCATTTGTAACTCCTAGGATATGATGGAAAGAAAAGGGAGGGGAAAATAGGGAAATAATACTATCAAGGAAAACTTCCAAAAATGGCAAAACAAATTTACTGTTTTTGGGAGTTTTTCCTACTAGTATTTTTTCTCTCCTAATTTTTTCTCTATTCAAACATAGGGTCCATCTCTTCTTATCATAATAACCTGATATATAACTATATCGTATGTAGATTAAGAAAATTAGTTAAAATTACTTAAAAAGTACCTTCATAATTTTATAAAATTACCTTAATTAACTTACAATGAGCGGTACTAAAGGGGGAAACATAACACACACAGAGAAATGGTAACTTTGAAGAGTCAAAAAGGTTGATGAAACGTGAATGTACCTTCCTAAGACGGAGGCAAGCAAATCATAATGGGAACTTGTGGCAAACTCCATATCAGCAGGGGAAGGTTTTGGACCATGAGAATGTGATCCCAAGTATACAACGTACGACTGCAAGATGAAATATTGATTAAGGTAGTTGATGACGATGAGGACGACAAGAATAATACTACTACTATTAATTAATTACGAACGAAATTATGCTTGATTGGTTACCTTTTTAATGGCGTAGACAGGCTGGTGCAGCTGTAGGAAGCTGCAGAGAAGAAATGAAGAAAGAAGAAGTTGAAACATAGTTGAGCCTCTCAATTTGTTTCACCTCAATGTGTGGGAGAATGATGACTCTACGTCTCTTTATATAATGCTAGTACTACGTTCTCACGTTTTTGGGGATGACCGGAACTTTTCTTTCTTCTCTTTTGTTGTTGTTGTTGTTGCTGTTTTTTTTTTTTTTTTTTTTTTTTTTTAATGTAGTGATAGAGTGGAGCATGAATGTAAAATGCTTTCTTCTTTTCCTTTTTTTTTTTTTTTTTTTTTAGCAATGTATGTAAAATTCTTGGAATGTTTCCAATAGAGAAGTAAGAGATTCACAAATACAATTTACTACATAACTTTGCAATCAAGGATTCCAAATAATCACCATTATAATTTGGGAAAAGTTGCGCAAAGGGACCTAATGAGTGAGATATTAAGGTTAAGAAATCTTCTTTGTTTTATATTCTCTGTCTATTAAATAAAATGAATAGTTAACAATAAAAATTTAAAATCTCACAGTATAAATTCTCTACAATGGAGAAGCAAAGAAAGGAGCTGCACTTATCCTTAGGTGTAGCTATTTTACGACCGGGTTATTATTTATAATTTGTCTTCTGATTCGTTGCGTTGGTTCCTGTCTTTCAGCTTTACTTCAGTGATTAGGTTAAGCTTAATTTGTAAATCGGAGGAAACCTTGCTTAATAATTTTAAACATAGTTGCGCCTATCAAGTTGCTTTACCTGAAATATGCCAGAATGGAACTCTAATTCTCGTCTCTTTATATAAATCCAATCTCACGTGTTGTGGATGAGTGAAACTTTTATGTCTTTTTCTTTTGTCATTTTTCAAATGTAATAAACAAAATTGGCCTGCCATGACTTTGATTCCCTGTTCCAATAATCTTGTTGGCATATGTTACTTCTCTAATCAAGTGATGGAATGGAGCTTGAATGTAAATTTCTTGGAAATGTTCCGAGGGGGAATTAAAACATTCCAAAGACAAGTTTCCTATACAACTTGAAAAATTAAGGATTCCAAATGATCCAAAGGACTACTGATAATTCAGATTTCAAAACTCTGCAATCGAGCTTTAAGAGATCTTTTAAGAATATTTTCATGGATAATTGTTGTGATATAATGCATGTGATAGGAGGAATACAGTTTTTTTGGAATATTATAATTTTTTTTTCAGTCAAGGTTTCCAGGTGTTGGTTGGTGGAGGGAAAAAACACTTCAAGGCCAAACAGCTTTGGTATAGTTACTCTAGTTGGAACTAAACTTTTTTCATTATGGAACTTTCATGAGGAAATTTTCTGTTGAAATGGAGATATTTAGAACTGATACGTTTTCCAACCGTAATATTTCCTTTCGGTTATGACCTGATTGTAATTTGGGGGATTATCAAAAAATATAATATTTGGTCTTGTATGAGAACTCATCCCAAAAAACTGTTTTATTAGGAGGGAGAGCCCTTAGCTTATAAACCACACCACATTTGTTAGGCTTCCAGATATAGAACTCATAACAACTTCTAATGGTTTGTCTTTGTTTTAGTTTTCATCTACATAGTTTCAAACTCGATTTTCTTTCCTTATAAAATGTCAATCCCTATACTTTAATATGAATCTTGATGGTGTTAAATATGATGACAGGGTACTAAAACCGTCGACTATGCTAATGTGGCTTGATGAATGGACAAGCTAACTATGATTCTGTGGCTAAGTGATAAAATTATAAAAAGAAAAGAAAAGGGATCAATGGAGAGAGGACGCCATCATGCTAACACGCTTCCACTTTTTAATAGGGAAAATCCCTTTAAGGTCTAAAGGGACCCAAAAAATGTCAAAATAGTCTCAGAGATAATTCAGATGTCAAAAAGGACTCATTGACATCTCCTTTAGTAAGAGATTGACAACTTCATCTGTGGGTTTTGACAACTCCTTAAAACTTTTATGACATTAGAATTTTCTCAGGGAGTTTTTGAAAATTTTCTTAGTCTCTTGAGACCTTGAAGAGATTTTCCCTTTTTAATATACATCTGCGTTAGGGGCTTCACATTGAATATAATAGTATGCCATGTCTACAGGCCTTCAGTGACACATCGATTCAAAGTTCGGTTGAAATTGTTTAACTAATGGTTAATATATTGGCCATGCAATATTAGGTGACATGGGACCGTTTTTGAAACACTGCGTTACGAGCAGTGATAGTCTAATTTATTATAATTACTTAACTAGTTGCTTCTTCATGTTAAAAAATAATAATTTCTTCTTGACAAAAATTTCAGAGCTGAGGCAATTTCCATTTAACCCTTTTTTAAATAAATGTAAAAAGAATTAGATGTGTTGGGTCTTTATTCTTTAACACTCGCTCAAGTTGGACGTCTGAAATATTTATGGCAGTACAGATTCACAGCGGGGAAGGCGAAAAAGGAATTAATCAGGAGGAGGGGGAGTAGATATAGAAATATAGAGAAGACAGAGAACTTAGAAGTAAGGTATATAAATATATAAAATGTGTTGAGATGTAATTACTATGAAGTCCCAAGGAATGGACTTAATTACCAAAAAATATCATAACAACTGAGTAAAATATAATGACAAGTTTTATGTAAAAGGACAAAACTCATTTGTCATTAAGACCTTTTAGTAATTAGTTATTTCATTAAGACCTCATAGTAATTGTCCCAATATTAAAAGAAAATATTCTAAAAATTCTAAAAATTAGATCTAAATATTCTATATGATATAAAAACTAATAATAATCAAAAAATTACAAAATTAAAAAATGTTCTTAATTAGTCACATTAGCCTTTAATTAATTTATAATCTTAAAAAACAAATACTTCCTCTGCTTATTAGAGCGGCACAATAACAAGTATAAGTTACATTCTTATGGATTAGACCAAACATTTTTTATTATTTATATATAACTATTATCATTCTAAAAATTGGAATCCAATTCCATAAAAAAGTAGTGGAATCCAACTTTTTTTGCCTTTTTAAATCAACATGTCATTGGTCATGCATTGTGCGTTATAAAGTATATTAATGCCCCTTTCCCAAAAAAAGAATGAATTCTCCAAATGACATATATGAAACCCAAAAAAAAAAAAATTGTAGGTTTTATACTCTGCTCTTCAAAATTTGTGGTTAGCTGCCATATTCATGATTTATAAACGATATACTGTACATTCTTATAAAATTTGTGTGTGTGTGTGGATATGCATACGGACGAAGTAGATGTGGAGTTACCCATTTCATAAATTTTTATGTCAAGTCATGAACAAATTACTATTACTCATTATATTAATGGACTTCCCAAAAAAATAACTTGTCTTTTAACTTAAAGTTAATTCCATGGTTTGTGTTTGCAATGTTAGAGCTGCTGAACATTGTAATTTTTGTTCCTATAACAATCCACGTGGTATGCAATCTTAGTTTAATTAGCACGCTCTAAGTCCTAACAAATTAATCAGCTATGGCAGTTAGGTAGGTTTTCCATCATCATCATCGAGTTCAACTCTCCGTGAGTACAATGGGCAGGTGAGTTCCTTCCGTTAGATTAATAATGACAAAATAAAATAACAAGAACTGCAACGACAACAATAAGGTTGGTAGATTTTGGGCACATTAATTCGAGTAAGCTAATCAACTTACGAGAATAATGTGATGAAAAGTAATTGCTAGAACAATGTCATAAAATTATCATAAGTAATAACTGATTCAACAATTAAATAGCACTTAAAAACAAGTCATACTTAGAAATGGCAACGGATTGATGACGCTTACTTATCATTAGGAATTTTGGTGATTACAATGTTGTTAATTAACATATATTGTTTAATTAACAATATCTGTCAAAATAATATTTTTAACTTTTTATTCAAATAAATTGTTATGTCTATATATGTCACAATAACCTATATTGGAAATGCCAAAGGGATCTTGAGGAGGGTTATTTTTGTCTATGCCCTCCTCAAATTAATTTCACTTCTCCATAAGACTACAATGATGTTTTTGGAAATTATGTACCTTCTATGTGATATTTTTCAGAAAAAAAAAAAAAATAACACTATCATTATGAGTTTTGACGTTATGCATCATTTCGTCATTACAATTATTGCAAATAATTATTTGGTGTGACTATTTTTGACTCTTTCCAATAAAGCTACTATATTCTTCAACTTTTCGTCTTTTCCATTGTTTAATTGAAAGATAATATTTTAACAATACACATCACTTTATTCGTCTTTTCTTTACATCTTTTATTTTTATACTTGCTTTCTTTTACTTTATACTATTTTTCTTTAAATAAATCAGCTATTCTAACATACATTACTTAAATCTTTAAATACCTCGGATGCTCTTTCTAGATGAACGAAATTTGGTCACACAGTTAGGATAGTTCAAGAAGCATAACCAAAATATTTAAAAATTATAATAGAAGCGTTAAATGAAAAATTAATATGAAAGTCTCTATAACTTTAACTTATTTGTAATTAAATTCTTATAGTTTTGAGCAAAATGCTTTAACATCCATTGCATATTTCCTTAATTACACTAATTTTCCCCTCTATTTTGAAAAAATATACTTAAGTCTAAAATTTTAACACCGTCAAGAATATTCTAAAAAAGTATTTTTCAATTAAATTTTTTAATAAAATAAATTTTATTTACTGATTTACCTTTCATAATATTAAATATATATTTTTGGTTCAAATTGTTATGAATAATGTAAGAGTTTTCTTTTCTTTCTTTTTTTCCCCATAATTTAAGATTAAAAACTTCATTGAAAAATTGATTAATGTTTTTAACAAAAAATAGAGACAAACTTTTTTAAAGATTTTTTTTGCAAAAAATGTTCAAAAAATATAAATTATAAATTTAAATATTTGTACATAAAATAAAATATATTTAAAATATATCTTTAAATAATTAGCCTTTACAGCTCATATATGGATAAAATTTAATCTTTAGTGGGAGACCCACAAGTCAAGAATCATAGCAACCCATCTCTTGTTCCAATGTTATTAATATGGCTAAGGTGCAAATTGACCAACCAAATATTACGCCAAGAGCACCAGACGAAAATGTTTTAAAAGGAGCAAAAATACCAATAAACAATTGAAAGGGAGTAAAAATACCAATGAAGAATATAAAACTTATGAAAGTAGTACAATCCCCATTTTGCTCTATCCGCCGAAGTTTTAAATTTTCTTTGATATTTTTGCTCCATTTCAATTGGTCATTAGTATTTTTATTTCCTTCAAAACATTTCTGTGTTTGTTGCTTGTAACATAATACTTCTTGATCAATTTGCACCTTAACCCTTATTAATACGTGAGAGTTTGTTCTAATAACTTGAAGACTACTTATGACCATCACTATTGGACATGTTTCCCTTATTGTTTTATTCAGTTTTCGTCAAAGATATGGTGTAGAGCCATGAATAAGTGAATTAATGTGGAAATAATATGTATGACACAGAATACACTAAATGTGACAAATTTATAAATTTTTAGAATATGGATATTATATAAATACGCCTTTAGTCTTATAAATAAAGTAGAGAGAAAAGGTTTATTTTAATTTTATTTATAAGTTATGTCAAATCAAAATTTTCATATGAACATACAATTATACCATTCATTTATTATTATGTTAGCTTTAATTTGTTTTAGTGGGGCACATTGTATATTCAATAGGGGAAAAGTTAGAAAGTTATTGAATTCTAAGATAGAGTTAATGAGGTTTATTTTCTAGTTTTATCATGTAAAATATGGTGAAAATGATTTATAAATACACCAGATACATGAGTAAATAAACTCTTGAAAAGATAATCAGCAGTAGTATAAGACAACATTTAATTTTAAACAATCATTTTTTTTTTTCAAATGAAGAGGAATTTTCTTTTGAGATAAGGTGGGATATTATTCAACCTTGCCCTTTTCACATAGTTATTTCTTCATCCTTTAGACATTCAGATCGTCATTTTCGAAAATGCTAGATTGCTTTAAAAGGAAAAAAAGCACCATATAAGCTATAAAAAAACATGAGTTCACTCCCCATAAATTAAAATGAAGTTTATTAATCTTTTATTTCATTATAACTTCGTGATATTCTGGGATTTTTTGGCTTCAGATATCTTTGTTGTATTTTACTTTAGACTTTAGAAAATGGTTACATTATAACTTCGTTAAGTTGTGCCTCTGAGCATATTTCACAATGGTCGGTGGAGCTTTTAAGTGTAACCAAATCTATTTTCATTGTATGTTCCACTTTAAAAAAATAATTCCAACACCTTTTTGAATGAATTTCAGTGAGAATTTTTTACCATAGATTCTCTTATTTTGTTGGACGTCAGAAACTTTCAAGACAAAATCACAGTTTTTGGAAGAAAAATAGTGATGGGAAGAATCAGCCCTAGTCACAAAAATATATACGTCATCATTTTTTAATTCCTTGATAAAGAAAGAATGCGTAGTGCAAATTAAAACTTCAGTTAAAGGAAAGAAATGGCTCAATGAAAATGAGCCTTCTTTTTTACTATACAAGGAGCGTCAAAGAGCACATTTAGTAAAGGTGACAAGAATAATGTCGTAATGAAATAAAATAATATAACTAAACCCATTATTATCCTATATTAAATTAATGAAGATCAAAATAAGATTTTAGTGCTTTCACTCATGGAAAGTTTATTCTCTCCATGCCTTGTCTCTGCTGCACCAAAAAGCAGGATATAAATGCACCCCCTCATTCTTACATGAAAAGTCCTCGTAACAGTATTTTCCTTTTTCCCCTCCAAGCATTTTTTAGAAGAAAAATTTCTGAAAAATCTCCATTGCAAAATTTGTTACCTAAAGATACTTAATTAAGGACTATATCTTTGAGTTCGTGCAACTTATACTCAGGCATATGCAAATATCTTCCATGTTGCACACAGATGAAAGAAGAGTTGTACCCATTAAAAATAGACTGCACGTAGGCCTTAAATAAAACTGTTTTGGGAGCAAACTGTAGTTTGAAACATTTTGGGTCTTTTTCTGTAATTTTATCTGGCCTTTTTTCAGAGATTTGTAATTTTCCAGAAATTATGGGGTTTTCTGTAATTTTTCTGTCCTAAAAATATTAATTTCAACTCGAATTGACATTTTCTAAAATCTCCAATTTTCTTCTTAATCACTTATAATGTAAGATTAAATACAAGGTAGCATAAAAATTCAAAAAATCATTTGCATGAATAATTAACAAATTATGACCATTTTGCCCCTGATTATACTTAATTTAATACAAATGTCCTTAACTCAAATTAATGCTTAATCATGCAATAATATTCTAGAAAATGCATTAAAAATCCTAATTTAATCATAAAAAATCCTATAAAAATATGGTTCAATTACTCAATTTATTTGTTAATGTTTTGAAACTCACTTTTTTTCTTGCTAGATCTATATCCTGCAGTCTTTATAGTTGTTGGCAGAGAAGAGCCAAGCTCTAATAAGAATCTTTACGCAAACATGATTTAATTTCTCTTTTTAGTGACAAATAAAATTATTCGTCAATTATCCGATATTACTGACACAAACCCAAATTTCAGTCCCCTGGCACCCATTAAATTATTCGTCAATTAATACAATTCTTTATTTCTCTGCAACATGACTTTGACAAAAAAACAGAACAAATCAAAACTATGAATAACACACTACATTAATTATTATTACATTTACAGGAAAACAAAAATTTACAAGAATGAAAACTTGAAAACGGCCAATTGTGAGGGTTGCAATCTTCAAGATATAGAAACAAACTGGGTAAAGATAACTCTTGGATATTGATAACTAAAAAGGAATAATCAAAAGATGGGTTGTTATAGAGTTCTTGACTTGTGGGTCTCCCACTAAGCCTATAATTATAGAACCATTGTTAAAGCAACTTGACAATTCGATAACGAGGACCTATAATTTTCGGCAACACAGACCTTCACTTTTGGAAAAGCTACACTACTTCATTAAAAGATAGGAAAATGAAGGAAGGAGACCCGAAGCTCGTCATACTTTTTCTTTTTCTTTTTTTTTTTCCTTGATGATTAAAGTATGCATAATATGCATGGCTTTTGTTAAAGAAGTGACTCAATAAATTAACCTTATCTTTTGACAACAATTAAATGGAAAATCATACAAGAATAATATCGCAACAAATACAATTATCTAAGTGAGTGCATGCATTAATAATCTTTAAATTAAGATTTTAAATTAATATGTTAGTGTACTCACTCGTGGAAAGTTTCCTTATAATAAGATTGTTACACTAGAATGTTTTTTTTTTTTTTTAAAAAGGGAATCTATTAAAGAATGTTGGGCACATATATATTGTGCCCTTGCAATACAATCAAGCATGTGGTGTGGAATGTTCTTTCCATCATGATTTGAAATATCTATTTTCATTCTTTTATTATTTTTGTAATCCTGAATAATTAATCTGAAAACTGGGTGCACATAGTTCTTTTCATACAACCATACAAAATATAATTCATTTTCATCCATCCCATCCCTTTCATTGTTTCTTTTTTCTTCTTCATTTATAACTTTTATCTACATCTCAGAAGAGCCATCACATGCATATGGAGCTTAAGAAACGAACTATGTTATTCACGTGTGAATAGTATGATATATTTCATATTGATGTTATATTCTACATTAGTGAATTTTTAGATTATCATTGGTATATAAATATATAAAGTATGTTACAAATTATGAATAGCATGACTCATTATATTCTATACATTTATAATTATATACGCTTCATATAATTTTAACATGTCTACACAATTTTGTTTCTCACTTCATTTGCAGTTCAAGTTTTAGTTGCCAAGGCCTCACTTTTGCGACTCAATTTTAGATGCTGAATCACGGTTTGATGTCTAAATTTTGGTAATATTTCTTGCAGAAATATGATAATTCTTGTGCGCGCATCAATTTTCTCTAGAAAAGCAAAACCTTTTCGAGACAGATCTCGAGGAGCTAGTACAAATATAAAATGTAAAAAATCAGAAGTCGAGAAAGTTGTAGGAGGACCTATATATCCAATAATAGATTTGTATCTTTATTGCAATATGGCAAAGATATATCAATACATCCACACACATATGAGCACAAAGATTAATTAACACTGCCTCACACTATTACAAAAAACACACAATGGATTCGCAACATTGAAATTTACAAAGCCATTTTTCCATATTGAGGAATTACTATAGGACTCACGGGTACAAAAAAACGCTTTTAAGACCGAACGAAAGAGGCATCGTAAGACTAGATCTAAGACCGGTCTTGTTCCAGACGGTTTTAAAAGTCTATAACTTTTTAGATAAGACGCGAACCAGTCTTAAAGAAATTCTTTTAGACTGGACATAAAAAATATTAGGTCTTAATAATCGTACTACATAGAGCTGATATAGTTTTTGTTTGGTCTTAAAACCAAACTTTTAAGACCGGATGAATAAGTACACCAATCTTAAAAAACCATAATTTAAGACATTACACCTGTCTAAAAGTACCGATCTTTAAGACCGAACTTATGAATACATCCAGTCTTAAAAGTTATAACTTTCAAGACCGGAGAAAAAAGTCCGGTCTAAAAAATTGACTCTTAAGACTGGACGAATAAATACAACGGTCTTAAAAGAGGCGCATTTAAGACCTGACTATTAAATACATTGTTCTTAAATGTTGAATTTTCCCTTGTTCTATTTCTTCTTCATCATACACATCCAACACCCAATCCAGCACCTAAAAGACAATACTTTAAGCTACAAGCTATAAACAATCCATTATGAATTACAAATTGAATTGGAAATGGATACAAATATTATTCACCATGAGTTATGTGGCCTCTTAATGAATATATTATTACAGTACAACACCTAAATGAATATATACAATAAGATAAGTTACAAATACAATAAGTTACAAGGACAGCACCTAAATGGACATACATGCCCAATTCACCATGTCTTCATTAGATTCCCATCCAACAACATAACATTCCTCCTTTTGTAACAAGCCCCTTTCGATTGGATCTTGCCACAAAAATAAAAACAAGAAAAGCTTCACAGTCAGTGACATTGTTTAAGAACATAAGAAGGAATATAGTTACAACCTCAAAGTTTTCAAAGAATTCTATATATGAACATTACCTTATGAATTGTCTCTTTCATAAAGGGATATCCTCTCATATCCCTTCATGATGATCATTGCTTATGCCGGGTTCATTATCCACCTCATCTTCTTCGTTCATGTCTGGGAGACCCCTTGAAAAAAGAGTACTCTCAGGAAAACCATAATTTGAATGAATTTCCTCATCAGTATCGATGACCCTTTTTCCTTGGAGAGCTACAAACCACATTTTATTTACCTCATCGGTGATATAGAACACTTGTTTCACATGGTCTGCCATAATAAAAGATTCATCTCCAAATGATATCGACTAATGTAAATCCTAGCCAATAACGCCATAATAAGGCATGACTGCCAATTGAGACCTCTTCTCTTTCAAATTGGAGAAGTGTATAGATTCAGCCTCTAACATAACACCACTGTTTTAGATGGTGCTCCTATCATCTAGGACTTCGTGTAAAATGTATAACCATTGATCACATACGAATTCCAACTTATGACATCAATCTCAGGATCACGTGCTAACCATTTGATTGTATTAGAAACACATTCCTCTTCCTCGACCTTTTGTTTGAACCAGTTTACAAAAGTTTTGTTATGCTCCCTAATTAACCTTTGTTCAGTTATTCAATGATTTTCTTTCCTTACAGAATCTTTATGTGCATTTATGTTGGCTTGAACTTCATAACATTATTCAAGATGTATAAGTGGACTTATGACAATTCATCAGGATCCATACTCTTTACTGAAGCCCCTCGTCTACCCCTTTCAGCATGGCGATGTTTAGGAAGCCCAATATGTCTTACTTTGGCCAAATAATTTTGACAATATTTCATGGCTTCTTCAGAAACATATTTCTGAACAATTGATGCTTCTAGCCGGTATACGTTCTTCACATACCCTTCTAGGAATTTCGTAGATCTTTCAATTGGGTACATCCATCGTAAATGGATAGCACCACACAACTTTATCTTCCTCACTAGATGAACAATTAGATGAGCCATGATGTTAAAAAATATAGGAAGAAAAAGCTTCTCAAGCTGGCACAACATAAGATATCCTTCATTTTCCAATTCATCTAACTTTCCAATCTCAAAAACTTTACTACAAACTACATTGAAGAAGAAACAAGTCTAGTCAAAATGTCTTCAAGATCATATTTGATGATACGTTGAATAGCTACTGGGAGTAGTTGTTGCATTAAGGCATGATAAGCATGAGACTTTTGGCCTACTAATTTCAAGTCCTTCATCGAGACAAGCCTCTTAAAATTTGAAGAATACCTCGAGGGAACTTTTGTGCCATGTCAACACTCACAAAAACTTCTTTTCTTATCCTTAGACAAAGTATGAGAAGTCGGGGGACAATAAGTTTTCTTACCATATGGCCTTGGATGTAAGTCTTCACGTATTCCCATTGCTTCCAAATCCAATCTTGCCTTCACACCATCCTTGAAACTACCTTGTATGTTGAGAAGCATGCCAACAATACTATCACATAGTTTTTCTCCACATGCATGACATCAATACGGTGTCTCATATCAAGATTGTGGCAATATGGGAGATCAAAGAATACATATATCTTTTTCCATATATTTGTTTCTTTTCTACTCTTTACTGATCTTATCGAAAATGACATTGATATTTTTCACCTTTGAAAAAAACTTGCTCCCCAGTCAATGCCACTGAGCATCTTCATACTCTTGGCCACCAAAAAAAATCTTTCTTTAATCGATAATATGGTGGCCCGATCTAAGAAATCTCCTATGTCCAAGATAAATCGTCTTTTTCAAGTTGATGGTACCATGTGCCTTCTTCACAAACCGGCAGGCTTTATGGCTTTTTACACTATACTCTAACAAGTTACCATTTGCTGGGAAGTCATTTGTAGTACAAAATATCATGACTCGCATTTTAAACACAAATTTCTTGAAAGAGTAAAAAATATCGACACTTTCTTCCCACAACTCCTTCAAATCTTTGATCAAGGGCTTAAGGTAAATATCAATGTCATTTCTGGGTTGTTTTGGTCCCAAAATCAACATAGATAACATGATGTCCTTTCGTTTCATGCATAACATAGGAGATACGTTGTAAATAATCAGGAGTACAGGCCATGAACTATGTATGCTGCTAAGGCTACCATAAGGATTCATGCCATCCATACTAAGAGTAAGCCTAAGTTTCCTAGGTTCTTCGTTAAAGTTTGGAAATAATTGATCGATTTTCTTCTATTGAGGAGAATTAGCCGGATGTCAAAGCTTTCCATTAGAAATCCTCTCATCTGCATGACACCTCAAATTTTTTGCATCATTTTCATTAGTAAACAACTGCTTGAACCTTGGTATGATTGAAAGATACCACAACACTTTTGTAGGCCCTTATTTGATTTGTACCTTGGGGTTTCACATACCATACACTTATGCTTCTCTTCAAACTCTTTTTTATACAATATACAATCATTTGGGGATGCATGGATCTTTTTGTACTCCATCCCTAGTGGATAAAGTATTTTCTTAGCATCATAGTACCGATGTGGCACCATATTATCATTTGGAAGCATGTCCTTAAAAGCCTCAAGCATTTCTAAAAAACTCTTGTCGCTCCATCCATGTCGTGCTTTCAAGCTTACTAACTTCAATACAACATTCAACAATTGGTATTTGTTACACCCAGGTTATAACGGTATCTCTGCATCATTGCACATATTACCATATGCATGTGATTGCTCAAAAGCCTCTTCTCCTACATCACGAATAATGTCCTCTATGCGATCATCCATATATGTGTCATTATCATCAAAGGCCACTTCCCCATGTTGAGATGCACTTGGCATTTTTTCACCATGCCATACCTATATTGTATAAGTCTTACAAAATCTGTCACTAATTAATTGTGTGTATATAACTTCAGGACTTAGTTGCTTCTCATTCAAACATTCTACACAGGGGCAATACAACTTCTCACTATCATCATGGGCATTTCGTTCAGCAAATTGTATAAATTCCTGCACCTCATTCTCATATTCAACACTCTTCCATAAAGCATTTATCGAACTGTGATCCATAGTAGAATTCCTATAGACGAAAAGATTTAACGTACATTATCGGATTTCTTAAGCTAAGCCAATTCCAAATGCATTTGCTTAATGTATCACAGTGAATCCAATAAGCAAAATAAATGCATGACAAGGACAATAAATGTATTGTGTGAAGGTCTTGTGGACTCACTTGTACCATATAAATTCAAATGATTTTGCTGAGGATTTCGTCACCATGAACACTGTTGTTGCAGAGACAACAAAAGTAACCCTAAAAACACTTGTTGGTCAGTTGAGTAGGTCTCAAGTGCAAATATAATCTTGAAAATACAATATCATTAACAACAGAGGAACCCACGAGAACATTTCATCGATTTTGTTCAACCCATGAAAAACAGAACGATAAGCGGAAAAATCAAAACGTTATATAACCGAAAAACCTCTTACAACTTGGTGTATCGCTATTTAGTGAAGGAACCAAAAAGTAATCAGCTGACCAACACTAACTTGTCGAGAGAGAAACGCGAAGTAGTGACGAAGCAACACACTAGAGACAGAACCTGATTGATCACTTTTGATGCGACAAGAGAAGTTTAGAGCACGCGACAAAGACATTTTTTAGTATTTTGGGATTTTATTAAGACCAGTTAATTATAAAGTATTCGATCCTTAAGGTATACATTTAATGTTTTCTATTCATTTAATTTGTAAGACTCGGGGGTTTATAAAAATCCAGTCCTAACTTTTTCCTATTAATTTAATTTTAAGACCGAGTTTTATAAACTATCTAGTCCTAAGAGTCAAATACTATTTAGATCGGTTACTTATAATGTATTCAATCCTAAAGGTCCTGAAGAACAAAAAAAGAGAGGATTATATTGGCTTTGGCGAGTGTAAAGCAATTGAATGAAAATAAAGGAAAATTGGAGAATAAACTTCTTTAATTATTGGAGATGTGAACAAAAAGAAGATACATGCTTAGTTCTTAATGCTTCTTACATTCTCGAAGAATATGCACATATAAAAGAAAAATAATAAAAACAAATTGAAAATTATCAACAACAAGAATTTGATTAAACATCCTAAAGTTTATTATCATCTAATGCCTTGGTGACATCAGCATGAGCAGCATTAATTTCCCACCGAAGATCAACAAGTTGTTGTCTTATGTGCATTAGCCACAATGCATTATTAGAGGAAAGAGGGAAGGGGCCAGTGGTAGGTACAATGGGGCCAGCAGGTTGGCGAATATGGTCAAAAGGCTGAAGAGGGGGTAGGCAATTTCTTCATCATCCAAAATAACAATGCGTCTAATGACCTGAGACTCTTCCATCATAACAGAATGCACTCTCACTTGAGGTGACCTACATAATGATCTAAGGTAGGCACTAGGTGAGAAGTACCCATGCAAGCGGTTATCTTGTATCTAACTATTGTTTGAGCAGTTGGGGATGGAGAGGATTATCAGGGACGCAGTGAGGTGGTAGGGAGTTAGGACAGAGAGATAGAAATGGATTATGAGAATGAATGGGATTCAATTAGTATATATAATTAGTAAATACTTTTAAGAGCTTATTTCTAAAATATTCGGTCCTAAATGTACTTTTAAGACCGGTTTCTTATAAGGTATTCGGTCCTAAAAGTCTATTATTTATTTTTTCAATTAAATAAATTTTGAGATCGGTTTCTTATAAAGTATCCGGTCTTAAGAGTCTATAATTAATTTTTCAATTAAATAACTTTTAAGATCGGTTTCTTATAAAGTATCCATTACTAAAAAGTCTATTTTTTATTTTTTATTTACATAATTTTTGTTATCCTCTATCAGTTATATGTTAAACTTGCCCTCCCTAGTTCCAAAACTAGTTTATTACCTATTTAGGGAATAGGGGTTGCTAAGAAGATCAAAAGAAAAGCAATCTACTTTCTTTCATTAGTGAGGCATATGAACAAGATAACAACTTTCGAGCCAAAAAAAAAAAAAAAAAAAGCAACAAGAAAAAGAAATTGAAAATGTACAACAAGAAAAAGGAAACTACAAATTTTTAACTCCCGACCCATGCATTTGCATGAGCTTCAAAAGCTTCAAGTTTATAGCCATTTCTGTTTAAGATAGGGACACAAATCTCAATAGAGTCAAGAGGGTCGTATATAGTGAGAGGCCCGCAGGGGCCAGGAGGTTGGGAAATATTGGTAGAAGGATGAAGGGGGAGTGGGAACCTCTCCAATTTCAAAAGGCTGGAGGAGAAGTGGGCATGTCTTCATTGTCAGAAATAATAATGGCTTCCATGACATGGGACTCTTCGTTCACAAAAAGGGCTGGAGGGGGGAGCACCAAACGTACCCCTGTGGGCGGTTGTCTTGTTCCTAACCATGGTTTGAGTATGGACGAAGATTAGGGACAAAGAGGATTATGATCAGGACCGTGTGAGGAGTTAGGGAAGAAAGGTACGAAATGGATGAAATGTGGAATAAAATGGGAGTTTATTGGTTTTAAGTTAAATTTGTAAACAATATTAAGACCGGATTTAGAAAATGTCGATCCTAAATTTTTTTTTAAGACCAACATTGTAAAATATCTGATCCTAAAAGTCTATCCTTAATTTTTTTAAAAGTAATAATCTTTTTTATAAAATAGTATTTATAAGACCAGTTGTTTTACCATATTCGGTCTCAAAAATTTCGTCATTTCATATTCTTCAGATAGAGTCGTATCCTTACACTTTGTGTTCAATGAATGATTCAAAGTCTCTTCGGCTTCCAAGTAACCTCATAGCTATGTGTGTCCTCATATTCCAAGGCCACTCCACTTGTTAAAGTTTCCATCGTTTCAAATTCTTCGGGATAGGGTTCTCTATTTAAGCCTCTTATTACTTTAGTGTTTCTTCATATTCTTCTCCACTTCTACAACCTCCACGTGTCTCCTCCACGCCTAGCCTCTACTATAATGTTTGCTCTACTAGGTCCTCTTCCTCCCTAAACTCAAAGGCCTTCTCCATTGCCTCTAAATCCATCTGTCAATCAAATGTTGGAGCATGTGCTTGCCCACATCAATCACATTGACCAACGCTTAGGAAAATTGGTTGGACTTATTCATACCGTCAATAGTAAGCTCAACATGGTACTCCACGCCAATGAAGTGGAGTATCATCCTTCTGAAGAGGACTCCTCCAACGTGCCGTCTGCTGACTCCTCCCCCTCTGACAACGATATGGAGGATTAGATGTTTTTTGTTTTTTTATGTTTGTAGCAAGTAATACCCGATAAAAAATATAATGAATAAATATTTTTAAATTATGTTCTCATCTTCATTATTGATCTTCATTTTTCAAGTGGTCCATACACAGTAGTAAGGAAACAAATAAAATAATGTCCTTGTGTGTCATAGTTTACATTGAAAATTTGTAGAATACAACGTTAAGAACATACAAAATAGACAAAACATCGTTTACTGTGTTCAAACAAACATACGAACAAACACGGTGACAATTATTCTCAAGGTTGAACCGTTGTCATCAGTTTTACCTCGCCCAGATTTTGATCCTTTTCAGTGTCCTTTTCATTGTCTTTCTTCTTTTTCCGACAAAAAGAAAAAAGACAAAGAAAAAGGAGACCGATAATGATCATCAAAACCTAGAGAGGTAAAAACGACGATAATGAGGGTCCTACCTTGAGCAAAACCTTGGTTGTGTTAAACCTTATTGCATTGTTTGAATAGCATATCACCATTTCTTATATTTAAATGAAGACTTTTAAGACGGGATTTTAAAACAATATGGTTTATAAAAGACAGATTTTTAAGACTAGAGGTTTAAAAACTTCGATCCTAAAAGTGTCACCATATTTTTCAAAATTAAATGAAGACTTCTAGGATCGGACCTTTATAACCATCTAGTTCTAAAAGTCTCACCATATTCAATGACTTATAGGATCGAACCTTTAAAAAAAATCCCATCTTAAAAGTCTCGCCATATTTTTGAAAATTAAACGAAGACTTTTAGGACCGAACCTTTAACAAATATCTAGTCCTAAAAGTCTGGTCCTAAAATTACTTTTAGGATCGGATCTTTATAAACTATCCGATCCTAAAAGTCAAAAAACTTTTAGGACCGACCTTTAAAACATATCTCGGTCCTAAAAGACTCATACACTTTAGTCTGCTCATTTACAACATCCTGTCCTCAAGGAATAAGCACTAAATAGCTTTATCCACTACCCAATACATTCAGCAACCAAAAATGGACACAAGGAAATTGTTGGAAAAAATAAACAAATTTATTATTGACCATTAAAGAAATTGTACAATTGTTAATTCATAGGAGATGATTGTTGCTACAACATATATTTACAAATGAATTCAGGACATTATTGTTATGACTTTAAGAGGTCATACAGATATTCACAAAACACTTTGCGTATGTGCTCAATATCATCATCTGAAAAAGGATCAACATAGGCAAACGTCTGTAACATTAAAGATAGAAACTGAATTAACTTGCATGCATATATCATATGTAATATTAAGTCAGAAATAGAATCCAACCATAATATTTAACATCAAATACATTTACCTTCCTAGTGAATTTAGTCCTTCCTTGCATGATAATATCATATATGTGTTTCAAGACGTAATGACCACATAAGTTGGACGTCTCTGGTTGCCGACGGGTCTAAAAAGAACAAGAACTATATATAAGAGCATATATAGCTTACTGACCAAGTTCACAAGGCAGTGTGCCAGTGTCCAAAGATGTACTAACCTTTGGACAGATCCATCTAGGATCTTTGGCCTAATACCCATGCTTTTTTTCTTTACCTTGATTTGGAAGGTCCTCATGGTAGTATCATCAAAATCACAAATTTATCAATAATGGTCATTGAAAAATCACAAAGCAGAAATTTCAAACAAGACAATCAAAATGACATGCTTACTTGTTTATTGTCTACTTCATTGTAGGCCCTGGAATGCTGTGAAGGGAGCATAAGAAGATCACTGTATTCTCCTAATGCACATGAGAACCAACTGCCAATGGTGGCTGAAAATTCACAGCAGACAAGTACTCAGTGATGTGTAGCAGAATTAAGTGAATTGCATACAAGAATTGTGATATGTACCTATGGATATATGCAAACAAATACACCTTTTTGATCAATTCACACACCCTCTTGGATAGGTACTCTTGTCTGTGAACTAAGTCTGTTGTACTTACATAGTTTGGGCACAAGAATCCAAAATCATTGATTCTTCCCTTTTGTTCCAATTCATGTTGCATGAACCTACAATAATGACATCAAGGGATTAGTATATATATATGTGTACGAACAATACATTTAAATTATGTACTCATAGAAGAAGATATTTACTTTATAAACATTAATACAATTGAATTAGTAAGCTCCTTTCCAGGAGACAACAGGGACATTAAATCATCTTGGTCAACAAAAATCGCTTGCTTATTAGGGAGGCCTACTTCTTTATTGACAAGCCACGGTCTAACTCCAAAAGATTGATTGAATGCCATAATGACAATTTTGTCCTTGACAGTTAACTTAGCCGTGTCAACAACTTCAAGGGCTGGAGCTTGAGGAAGGGATGGAGCTTCAGGAAGAGTAGAAACATGTACAAGCTTCATTGGCCACGAGATGAAGGTTCCCTTGACATCACTCACAACTTTCAACTGATTAGTTGGGAGAGGAATAGGTGCATCAATGATCACCTTTCCAATTGACACTCTGACTTCGTCATCAACCATTTGTTTGTGGTGTACAATTGATCCCAAGTTTTGGATAGTCCCATGTGCAACTAATCACCTATCAGGATCCTCCACATAAAGGTCACAAGGTTCCTCTAACTATCCAACAATGCAACTCCCTTTAGTGCTTTGCTGCATAGGTGTAGGTGAATGTAGGAAGGGAACACTGGTTTCTACACGAGAGTTCACAAGTAGCATCATTTGATTCATTTCCTCCTTCATCTTGGTCAATTGGGATTGAAACATTACAGCCAATGAAGCTTCTTGAGCCGTTGCTTTGGCCGCTACTTCCTCATTTAATTTGGCCACCGTATGTTCCATCTCCTCCCGGGTAATAATACTTTGTTTATGGCGTTTGGATTTTCCAAAGTATTGCTTTAGGCCTACCCGTCCTCCAATCCCCCTTACACGTCCCACATGATCTGGTTTTCCAGTTGCAACGGTCGAATATCATTCCTCCCATCCGACACAAAAGATCCTTCTACTTCTTTCCTTTTAAGATCTTCCTATAACATACAAATAACGAGAAACTTAGTAATGAAACATGTTTAGTAACTAAAAAATAACAATAATGTTACTTACAATTCTTTCAGAACCAAACGAGTTTGTTCACTCGTGTAAGCGCCGCTTGGCTTTTGGTGAATGTACAACTATAACTCTTCGTGAGAAACATCTCCTCCCCTCCGCCTTTCACCAACAAAACAAAGCCCATCCTAATGCTTCAGAAATCCTAATTAAGCTCCCTCCCCGTCCATGAAGCCAAACAAAGCCTTCAAATGATGAATAAATAAACTTTTGAGAAGGACATGGCCAAATTAACGGTAGCATATCCTTGGAGCACGTACTGCCGACAGTCCAAAATTCAATTTTCGTTTATATTGCTGATCATTTTTCAAAGATTAAATTAATTTATATACTTATTACATACATATGTTTAAAATTTACAAGAATGAAAAATTGAAAACGTCCGATTGTGAGGGTTATAATCTTCAAGATATTGAAACAAATTACGTAAAGATGATAACTAAAATGGAATAATCGAAAGATGGGTTGTTGTAGTGTTCTTTACTTTTGGGTCTCCCACTAAGCCTATAAATTATATGTCCATTGTTAAAGCAACCTGAATATTCGATAACGAAGACCTATAATTTTCTGCAACTCTGACCTTCACTTTTGGAAAAGCTACACTTCATTAAAAGATAGGAAAATGAAGGAAGGAGACCAGAAGATAGTCATGCTTTTTTTCTTGATGATTAAAGTATGAATAATATGCATTGTTTTTGTTAAAGAAGAAGTGACTCAATAAATTGATCTGATCTTTTGACAACAATTAAATGGAAAATCGTACAAGAATATTAAAGATAACAAGAATAATATGGCAACATATATAATTATGTAAGTGAGTTCATGCATTAAATTAAGATGTTAGTTTCGTCCTAGAGCCCCAAGGAAAAACAGAGTTTGGATACTCTATTATTATTGTCATTTTCGAAATAACCACAAAAATCTTTAAAAATTTACTTATTAACCAAAATCAACAAATAATTTCCTAAATTGACAAATAATAGTCTTAATTGCCATTTCATTTTCCTTAATTATAGTTATCAAGGAGACATTCAAATAACCTTCTTTTGTCCAAAATTATGACCTCAATTGGTCATTGGAATATTTATTCCATGATAAATATTTGTAAGGGTTAAATACCAATTTTGCTATGGAAAGTATTGGTAAGGGAGCACTCAGCACGCGAAAGTTTTTTTAGTATCATTTTTGCCCCGGAAGTTTACAAACATAATGATCTTGCTGATCCATTGACCTTGACCGTTGAATCGTTGCTCTCTTTGTAAACTGCCAGGGCAAATTCGCTCCTAAAAAAAACTTTCGGGGCAAATTTGCTGCTTAAAAAAACTTCCAAGGCATATTTGCTCCCTTTTGTAAACATCCGAGGCAAAAATGATACCAAAAAAACTTAGGTGCTTTGAGTGCCCCTTTACCAATACTTCGTAGTAAAAAATGGTATTTGACCCTATTTGTAAATTATATCCCGAAATTTAAAATTTGAGAAAAACTAAATGTTTGGGTAAATTCCACTATTTCGTTCCGGAAAAATATCAAGAAAGTTCCTTTCATAATATTGTCACACTTTTCGAACCGGGTCGAATCATCTGCCTGGTATAAGCTTATCCTCGTGTCTTTAGGTCCAAAATTTAGGATATTACAAAGCTCGCTCGATTTCTCCAAGCCCGATTCTCGTGTTGCATCGACGTTGTTTTCTAGTTTCCATGTGGCTACGTGGACAAACGATGGTGGTTAAGTGAGGGTGGAAGTCCTCGATGGTGGTGGTAGGTCTTCGTCCCTTTCCCTTTCCTCTCAAGCTCAGTCATCCAAAAATGTCATAAGAAATGAATTAAAATTATGAAATTAATCATAAAAAACCTATAAAAATATGGTTCAATCACTCAATTTATTTGTTGATGTCATGGTTGTCACTTTTTTTTGTGTGTGTGTGTGTCTTGCTAGATCTATATCCTACAGTCTTTATAGTTGTTGGCAGCGAAGAGCCAAATTCTAATGAGAATATTTATTCAAACATGATTTAATTTCTCTTTCTAGTGACAAATTAAATTATTCGTCAATTTTCCGATATTAACGACACAAGCCAAAGTTTCAGTCCCCTGGCACCCATTTTTGAAAAGCTCTTTGAATATGATTTTTTATATTAAGTCCTAACACTCACTCCAACCAATATTAGTAGACATTATTTGGTTTTTTCCCCCCTTTAGTGAGCTGTAAAGTCTAGTTCTTCTTTTAACTTTTTCCCCCTTTTCCTTCTCAATCTCTGGATATCATAAAGTTATGATGCAGTAATAAAACATCTAGAAACATGGCTTCATAGTTTAAAGCCATCTAGATCGTTGGAAAATGAAGACCTAGATAGGCAGTGTTTGGTTGGAATGTTTTTGACTTGAGGACTGGAGGATGGGTAAGTGCATTTGGTTAGAAGAAGGATCTGATAAGAAAATTTGTCCTTTCCCCATCCCTCCCCTCAAGGATTTTTTTTTTTTTTTTTTTTTTTTTTTTGGAGGGGAGAGAAATAATCTGTTCTATTGGGATAAAATTGCCCTTGTAACTCTTTCCATATCTCAATTTTACCATCCATTTTTTCCCTCTTTAGACACGTTGCATTCAAGCATTTCCTCATCACAACAATTACTTCATGTGCTAGTCAATAACTTGTTGATTGAGATAGTAAACAATTTCACTATTTAAGAAGAAAAACATAAGTATGAATTCTAAGAAACACATTTTATTGAGAGGGCTTTAACCTTAACACTCGCAATCTGAACAAAGATTAGTTCAAAGTCCAAATAATTTGGGGACGCTTTGAGTTTTTTTTAAGGAAAAACAGTTGTTTCATGTTTGAAGCTGGGTGTATTTTTTTTTACTCGAAATTGTACGATTATTATATATTATTATGCATGTCTGTATATATATAACTTATAATTATAAAATTAATGAGGTGGCATAATTAATAAAACAACCCTTTAAAAGGCATATAAAAATATTTTATCATATATAAATGAGGTAGTTGGTTTTTTATTCATAAATTAGGAAATAACAATTATAATATAAATATTATATAAAAGAAAGGATAAATCTAATTAAAATGGTAATAATATATATTTTCAACTTTTAATTAGCTCCCGCCTAAATCAAACAAGGAACATCTCCTCCCTCCGCCTTTCACCAACCAAACGAAGCCTATCCTAACGTTTAGAAATCCTAATTAAGCTCCCTCCCCGTCCATGAAGCCAAACAAAGCCTCTAAATGATGAATAAATAAACTTTTGAAAAGGACGGCCAAATTAAAGGTCACATATTCTTGGAGCACGTACTGCCGACAGTCTAAAATTCAATTTTCTTTTATACTGCTGATCATTTTTGAAAGATTAAATTAATTTATATACATATTACATACATATGTTTAAAATTTACAATAATGAAAACTTGAAAACGTCCGATTGTGAGGGTTATAATATTCAAGATATTGAAACAAACTACTTAAGATAACTCTTAGATATTGATGATAACTAAAATGGCATTATCCAAAGATGGGTCGTTATAGTGTTCTTTACTTTTGGGACTCCCACTAAGCAACTTGAATATTCGATAACGAGGACTTGTAATTTTCTGCAACACTGATCTTCACTTTTAGAAAAGCTACTCTTCATTAAAAGACAGGAAAATGAAGGAAGGAAACCAGAAGCTAGTCATACTTTTTTCTCGATGACTAAAGCATGCATAATATGCATTGCTTTTGTTAAAGAAGAAGTGACTCAATAAATTGACCTGATCTTTTGAAAATAATTAAATGGACAATCGTACAAGAATATTAAAGATGACAAGAATAATATCGCAACATATATAATTATATAAGTGAGTTCATGCATTAATTAAGATGTTAGTGTATTCACTCGTGGAAAGTTTCTTTATTTTTCTGTGTCTTATCACCATAACAATCAAATGCAAATGGACAAAAATTGACGTCTTCTATTTTTATCTTTTTGTGTACTTCGTACTAACAATTCATTTTTGTTCGCCAATTTGAACATGTTCATGCGTCATCGCGAAGTAAATATATGGAAGAATTAGAAAAGTTGCAACATTGTAACTCAAATGATTACACACATTGTAACTCACGGAGTAATTCTCTCATTAGAATTTACTCCCGCTTACAAGTTTTAATGAAATAACCCAATTCCAAAGCCCCAATACTTTGAGATTCTTACAACAAAGGATAATCAATAAAGAACTCTCTAACAAAGCATATTAATAATCACTGAAGATTGATATATTCGAAGATATTAACTCTTAGAGTAGAAGCAATAAATGCTTTTAATCGCTAATTGAATGCGCAGAGTTTCGTAGGTGAAGACTTGAATGCTTCGGATTTTATAGATGGTTGCATTTAATGACCGTTGAAGAAGGATTAATGAGCCGTTGAGATTAATGAATATATCCATTGAGTTGGGCTTCACTTCATCTCTTCGTATACTTCTGAAATTAGCCATTATTCTCCGTTGACATTCTTCATTCAATTTGTCCGTTGAGACTTAGGTACAATATTGACTGGGAATGCTTGAAATGCTTTATGGTTGCTCGAAGTCTATTTTCCACTTTCGTGCTTCGTCTACGGTTCAACATTTAATGCGTCTAACAAGGTATTTTGCTTTATGATACTTTGAAGTTTAAAACTTGTTAATCATGTTTGAAACTCATAAGCAAACTGATTAAACTTGGTTAGAAATAATAAGAATCAATAATGTGTAGTGCCCAATGTATAATCAAGAAGTTATAGATTACGAAGATGAGGGAATTGTATTTCGATACATGTAACTCGTGTTACATACGAGATGACTAGAGTTAAACTTTAAAGCTTAAACCCAGAGAAGAATTTTCAAATGATATAACTTAGTTATTGCTCGATGACTCGAGTTATATTGGCAATTGTTTTATACCGAAGGCAAAGTGAAATATGATGACTCGAGTTGATCATGGTAACTCGAGTTAAAAATGTAATTTCATTTCACACAGAAGCAATTGAGCTATGGATGACTCGAGTTACTCATATTGACTCGAGTCATATCGGTACCTTATATCAGTTAGAGTTCTTTGTCTCATGCATGACTTGAGTTATGGACAAAATGACTTGAGTCATATCAGACTTTGAAAAAGCTGATATCCGCGATGAACCTTTTTGAAAGCTAAAGTACAATTCATGACTCGAGTTGTTAAGTGACAACTCAAGTTATGTCCCTTTGAAAAATTGATTTCCTTAAAACTATGAGTTGAGTCATATTTTATTACTAAGCTTGAAAGAGATCATTTTTCAAAGACTCAAAGATGTTTTGACTAGACTTAAAAACATTGTAACTTATGTTATAAGTCAAGTTTCTTTTAAAGCGAGTTATGTTGTTCTAAAACAACAACCAACTATTGAGATTACAATTGTTAGACATCATCAAACATATAGAGAACTAACACCTTTTTGTGAAATTTCTTGAATCTTCTCACGAACATCCCCATTTCATCATCATTGTCATCATCATCCTCGTCTTTGACTTCTTTCTCTCTTACAGCATTGAGGGCAACACCTTTGCTACGATTGGTGTTGATTTCATCCAGGCCCTTCTTGAATTTTAGTTTGCTTTCATATTCAGATAGGCTTCTGAATAAAGCAACAACTGAAGTCATTGATTTGCCATGGGCCTCTTTGATTGCTGTGACTTTGGTTTCCCAATCTTTCATCAAGACATTGAGAATTTTTCTAACTTGAGGACCTTGCTCATACGTTTTACCCAAAGCTAATAATTTGTTGATCATATGGGTATAGCAAAGTTGGAATTTAGCAATGGACTCTCCGGTCTTCATTCAAAGATGATCATACTCAGTCATTAACATGTTGATGTGATTCTCCTTTATGTCGGAGATTCCGTTGTATGCTATTTCCAAAGATTTCACATCTCCTTGGTAGTAGATAGATTACAGATGCAAAAATACTCCTTTTGACTAAGAGCACTCTGGAGCATCAGGATAGCTTTGCTGTTAAGAGTTATTTTCCTTCTGTCATCCTCGTTGAACTCATTTTCAACCTTTGCAACATTAATTCCGCCATCTACTCTTGTGGGAACGTGATGAGTACTATTTATGCCATGTTTTCCTTATATTATGTGACTGTTTTGTGTGTTGAATATGAGCTTAAAAGCATTTTATCTGAAAAATATGTCATAATTCATGCATATAGGGAAATGTAGGATACATCTCATAAATCATGATAAATACATAAATATCTTATACATGCGCATAAGAAGAAGGAAAGCTTAAGGGTTTATTGTGAACGCACATAGCACTGTTGATACAATGTTATAGCATCGGGTCATCCATATCAAGCTGCAATACAATGCAACTTAGATGCTATAGCAATGTAAGGGAAGCAATGTTGTGTGCTATATGTTCTAACTTTTCCTCGAGGCTTTTTCAGGAACTAAGTGCAGGTTAATGGATGGGTGTTAGTTCACAGTTAGATGGTTGACGGATTGGACTAGAAAATGTGGAGGATCGAAGACTAAGATTTGGAGAATCTCGTAGAATCAGCAGAATCAATCTACCGATTTGGAAAGTTGGACCAGTTGGATTTGGAAAGGCCTAGCTCACTGAACTTACACTGCAAGTAAACTTGACTATAAAAGGAAAAGACAACTAACCCTAAAGGTTGTTGAGTCGTTGAGAGTCAAAGAAAATTCCTATTCGGCCAGGCTCGAAAGAAGAGGGAGAGAAGCACGAAGCACAAGAACTTCAGGAGAACCCAAATCCTTCCTTGCAGTGAGATGGAGACGAGAAGACATAGAGTTGTCAATTGATAGGCTTCTCCTATGCCGTCGAAACCTCTGTCCAACTTTCTATTTTCTTTTGTTAATTTTAGTTAATCTTTTGCCATGGGCTATTCTGCTGTGATTTGTTTCGTGATTCCCTCGTTAGTCATGACCTAAATCTCCCTTGGCTGAGCGAGTATGGATTTTTGAGTGTAGAATGAACCCAGTTTGCTAGTGCTTAATTTAATAAATTCAGTTTGTTTATCAGTGTTCTTAATCTCTGTCGCTTAGTAGAAGCTAAGGGCTAGATCAGTGGCTTCGGCTTACTGGAAGGGAGTTAAGGTTAGACATCTAATAGGCAGTGCTTGTTGGGCAAGCTGGTGTAAGGTTTGACCTATCATTCTAGGCTTTATGAATGGGTCTAGCGCTCATAACCATAAACCTTGATTTGAAAAGATAATCTGAACTAGAAAATCGCTACATATAGGAGAAGTATAGTTGAGGTTGTATGTATAGGACGCAGAAGCTTCTGTATAAAATAATGGTGTGTTAACTGAATAGCATTGTGAAAGGCGGCTATGCTGTAGCATTGTGGAAGTTGTATAGTATAATTGCTATAGCAATGTGTGAAAGAAAATGGGAGGATTGATGCACTTAGGATGAAATCTAATGCTCAACCTATCTTTTACTTATATCTTCTTGCAACTATGATCATTTGCTATTTTCTTTCTTATTAGTGATAATCACAAAAATCCCAAAGCAATCATATTTTCTTTTAATTTTGTTACACAACTGCTCGCGTAAATCAATGTCATCATCAGTATCTTAGTCTCTGTGGGATGATACTCTACTTACTCTTTATTACTTGTTCGACTGGTTCACTTGCCAATAAGGAAATCGACCAACAGAATGTAATCCCTTGCCAGAGACCACACTTCGTGGCTAACACAAACACTCTGAACTTTGCTTTCTAGAACAAATAGTGTTTGCCGTCAAAACCAGGAGGTCCATTGATTAAGGCACCATCAGGTAATATTCCTTCCATGTTCTTTCTCGGGATGTTAAGCCCAACAGAGAATACAGGCTCTAATACCAAATGAAGAGAGAATATCACATAGAGAGGGTGAATATGGGATTTCGAAATTCTTTTTCGGATTAAAGACGATGAGCAATTAGAACAGAGAAGAGACAGAGAGAGATGACACAGAGAATTTATACAGTTTGGTATGAAAAACCTAGCTATCACCAAAGAGGGGGGTGAATTGGGTGTAGGATAAAACTTTAGGAACTTTGAAAATCTTTTCGAAACTTCTAAATCGACAGTTGGATAATCAAATAAGCATATGCTAGAAATATAAAAGATAAGGGAAGAGAATATTCAAACTATGATTTATACTGGTTCGGCCCAATCTTTGACCTACGTCCAGTCCCCAGAAACACTCTAGGATTTCCAATCCACTGTCTCCTTCTTTAAACGAGCACAAGAGAAAAGCCTTTACTGATCTATTAGCGAGATACTCTCCCTTACAGGGATACAATTATACACTCTATAAATGAAGGATAGTCCTCTCACTCAGACTCCACTCCCCCTTACAAGTTGTAATTGATACACCCACACTCAAGATACCTCTATCCTGAGATTTGAGTAAATTATAAAATGATTGATAAGACTCTCTCACAGAGTAGATGAATGATAATCACTGAAGTACATAATCGATCATCACACTCTCTACTGCAAACTATCTGAACATTGTGAAACAAAGAGTATATGAGTTGAGCGTTGGATTCATAATATCAACATTTCGACAGTGCAAACTCATGTATCTAACTGTCCATTTTGAATCCTTCTCCTTTTATAGTTGATCGTCCTTAATGACCATTGAGAAGCTTTGTAAACTAGTCGTTGTGACTCTTTGTATTTCCGTTAGGCACAAGTGCACTCCGTTTGTGAGCAGTCGACCGTTGCTTCATTTAATGATCTGCCGTCGTTTGTATTAATGCAAATAATGACCCAGAGTGATAGCTGGATTAAGTATTCCTCAAAAGAATGTTTCCATCTGCCACTTGCTTTAATTCCGAATGTCAGCTCTGTCTTTCTGAGTCGTATTTAATGCGTCTGCCACGTTAGATTAGCTTTCGTTCAAAAACGAGATTGCCTTGATTAATCAGCTGAAACTTAATCAAGAAGATGATTAAACATGATATAAATAAGTTCAAATATGATTAATGAACATTATATAATGACCCATTAAATTCATCATGTCGATTAGCGTTACTTCTTGGAAAGACTAACGAGAAATAAGAAGAACAATTATCGAGAATTTCTTCATGCACTCTCGAGAATTCTATGTTCGAGGACCAAAAGAAGGATTTTAATCTGACCATTCTCGATAATCAAGTTTATATTCTCAAGAATGTGAAGAGTGAAATGATAGACCAGCGAATGTAAGTCGAGTATTTAAAGAAGATGTATTCTCGAGAATCATATGTATATACTCGAGAATTGTCTGGATCAAAACATAGGATAAGATCTTGTCGCCCATTCTCGAGAATCGGTTGGGTATTCTCGAGAGTTGTCTTGGTTGATAATGTAATTGAGACACTAGCTTTCATTCTCGAGAATTAGTATGACATTCTCGAGAATTGTCTTGATTGACATTTTGATATTGAGACGCTGGTTCACATTCTCGAGAATCAATAATCCATTCTCAAGAATTACTCTGTAGGATAGAGATATATACACTGATAGAAAATTCTCGAGAATCGTAACTCTATTCTTGAGAATCATGACTATTGAAATTTTCAAGCCTTCTCAAGACTCATTCTCGGGAATCTACTCCTCATTCTTGAGAATCTTTTTAACATACTCAGAATCAGTTTCACATGGAGATGCAAGTGAGTTAATCTTGATTCAAATACTTAAAATCTTTAAAGCCTTCTTTCCAATAAAAGAAGAATCAGCTCTAAACTCATTGTAGTTCAGTTTGTTATCATCGGTTGAATGGAGATAGTTATTGATCAGTGTTTTTCCAATGTCCTGAACAGATCGTCAACTTCAAAACATCATATCTCCTTTAATTGATCTTCATTTTTTGATTTCTTGATGTTTTGGGAAAATTATTTGAGTCTAGTTTCCAATGGAACTAATTTTATCTCATTTGGATTTGTCGTTTGTGAGATACACTCAAATTACCGAAGCTTGGTCTGGACTGTGATGGTGATTTTTGAGCCATATTGTAAAATTCATAGCTCTCTCATCTGAACTCTTTTGGGCTTGACGTTTTGTCACAAGTACTTGTTGGATGTCTAGTTTCATATGCCACTGGTTTCATCTGAATCCGATTCCTGGTTTGAGAGATATCTTCATATTACCAAAGGTCGCTAGAAACAGAGCAGAACAGAGTATTACTGAAGCACACTTATTCTCGAGAATTGCTATCTGATTCTCGAGAATTGACACTGGATTCTCGAGAATTACTCATGAACAGTACCATTTTCGCATCATACTCAAGAATGACTTCAGGAAGCTTATTTTAACTCCGAATTGAGCCGTTCCAACTTCCATTTGATCACAGAGACTTGAATATTGATATCCTCATGATATTTAACAAGCTCTTCTTTCTTCAAACTCCATTCTTGATCATTCTTCATTGTATCAAACTTCACATATCTACAATAAATATAAGAATTAGTCAAAGTAGAAGATAAATGTGGTATGCAAACTTTTTGCTCTAGATAATGGCATCTATATATAAGACATCATCAAAACTAATCATAACTAACATTCTCCTCCTTTTTGATAATGGCAAATACCTTAAGAAAAATATGTATGAATATGAAAATATATTAGACCGAACATATTTTTCTTGCCATTTCTCTCCCCTTATTTGTCATTAGCAAAAAGTTAAAGCAATGAAGGTATACTTGGAGATTCAAATATGAAAACAAGTTCAAATGAATCAAGAAATTGATTTTCTTTCCCCGATAAAAAGTATTTGATTTTGAATATGATGCAAGTAGAAAAGAGTTTTCAAGAAATCTTTCACGTTAAAAGCATATAGATACCAAACATATGCAAAATATTCTTGGAATATAAAGACATAAAGTTCAGAAATGCTCATTTATGTTCGGCATATTGAAGAGTGATCTGTGAAGTCCATTTGCTAGCTTTCTTGTTGAGAGAAGTCCTCTGTAATGTGCTCAATAAGAAGATCATGAATATCGATGCGGATAGAGTGAGAGTATCGACTTCTTGATTTGTTTCTCATATGAATGAATATTGTCAAGTATCAGCTTCCATCATTTTCTTCATAGAGCATTGTTCCTCAAGTTGATAGTGTCTCCTTATAGTGCATGAAGGAAGACCTTTGCACAGACCAAATTCTCCTGCCACAATTGTGAAGCTTTCTTGCAAGAGAGAATTATTAGTGCAATAAGATATCAAAATATTCTTTTCTATATGATATTTTCAAATCAAGATAATGAAAGGGAAAAATATGATATTCAAAACTAATAAAATATAATGAATACACATGAGAATGCTTAAAAAGATAAAGGAGATGAGCTTTTATGATATCAAACACATGTGAAAGTGAAGCTCCCCCTTAATGAAAGCATATGAAGCTTTTTCGAGTCTTGAATAAATTAAGACGAGAATCGGGAAAAATGCTTTGACATTTAAAGAGCCTGACGCCAATTTTGAATTGATTGAAGATAAAGCAAAGTGAATTCAAAAGAACTAGTGCACATAATACATTCCAAGAATCAGGTACTACACACAATAAATAAATGAAGCATTCAATAAAGAAAGCAGCTCATCATCTGTAATTGCTTCATTCAAGCCCAATTCTCGAGAATTTCAAGATGATTCTCGAGAACGCGAAGAAATGGTCCGCCAATTCTCGAGAATCTCTTGATGATTCTCGAGAATGCAATTGGAATCGAGTATGAGAACAAATAGAGAATACCCGTCGATTCTTGAGAGTTATATGGTGACTCTCGAGAATATCTTTCAAAGTTCGGACTACGTTCGCTTTAATTCTTGAGAATTCCTTGATGATTCTCGAGAATGCTCGGTTATAAGAGCTTCTCCATGATCCTTTTTCATTTAATAGAGTTTGATGTAATTCAAAAGATGCTTTTTCAAAAATACTCAAGTATTAATGTTTTGAAAAAAATGATGCAGCTCGTCATTCACATTTTTCAAATCGGCAATATGTTTTTTAGTTAAAATACCAGACTGATGTTTCTGCTAAAATCATGTTAATGCTGAAATCGTCATTAATTAGAAGAAGTACAGTGATACAGCTTGACATTTACTGATTAAAACATTGACACAAATGAAGCTTTCATTTAATATGCCAGTGCCCACAAAGATGCTCAGAGATGCGTATAACAAATGAATATAGCAAATGAATGTAAAGTATAAGTAAACCAATGCTTTTTAAATGCTGGACAGAAGCTTTACACGGGAGTTACATTTGGATTCTTGAGTATTACACTAATTCTCGAGAATTCAATGAGGATTCTTGAGAATAACACTGATAAAGTGATGCAACAAGTGCAACAATTCTCATGAAGTTTCAATTCTCGTGAATGACACTAATTTTTGAGAATGATTCTTCTAAACACAACTACCAATTTAGACAGATGATAAATATGGTGAATTCAATGCTAAGATACCTCAATTCAAGTGTGTATTGTGAACACTTGAAATCTTTTTGTTGAGACATTGAATCTTTGAGCGTTAATTGATAGATAGATTTTGAGTTTCATATTTGCGATTACCTCCGAAGAACTTAACTGCATCAGTTCCTTTTGTTAGACTATTCTCGAGAATTGATATGTGATTCTCGAGAATTTCCATTTTCAAAGTTCTTGAGCACCTCTGTCTTCTACAATTCTCGAGAATCCCTTGATGGTTCTCGAGAATCCTTAGTTAAAGGAACTTTTCCGGGAGCTCCTGTCTCAACAATTCTCGATAATTCCTCCGTAATTCTCGAGAGTGATGAATTTAATTTTGCACTGGAGAGAATCCATCAATTCTCGAGAGTGATAAGATCATTCTTGAGAATTATCATACTCTGTGAATCTCTGTTTTCTAGTCACAGAACAGGGCATTGATAATCTTTGAATTCATATTATTTTATATGCAAAAAGAAGCTAAAAACTCTGTCATTATCAGGCTTTAATGGATCAATTAGTTAAATATGTGATTTCATCTTCATAATGAGTTTTTAGACTTCATTTGCATTAATCTTGGTCATATTTAGAGTTTGGATTCAAAATTGAACTTAAGTTACATTCTTACCACAATGGGGTAGTGAACACTGTTCTGTATTTTAGTCATAACTTGAGTTATAGACCTCAAATAGATCTGAACTTTATATTTTAGGAAATCTGAAAGATATACCTACAACTCTTATGAAGAGCCCAAAAGCTAAATCAGATGTTTAGAGGTCCAAAATGGGCTTGGCAACCGAAACAAGGCGCTGGAACTGGGCTCTGGAATAACGTTCGGTGTTTGATCCATAACTGGAGCTACAGAACTCCAAATGAGGTCAGGTTTGCGCGAATGGAAAGATGACATCCAGGGATAAATTTCATATGAATACAACTTGGCCAAAAGCCACCGATTTCATGGTGTTACACAGGCTGTAATGTTGACGCAGGTTTGGACGCGGTTTTGGAGCTCAAAGTCAAAAATTGTGGCTTAATAGTTCTTCCAAGTTGCCTATAAATACATGGATGTTTGCAAGAGCTAAACAAACCTTGGAGAAGACCAAGATCTCTCCCATTCTAAGTTCCTTCTTTATTTCTTGCCTCCTACTTGGGATGGCTTAGTTTAGCTTTATTAGTTTCATGTATTGTCTTTAATTCTTGTCTTCAATTTCTAGCCTCCTTCTTGGTATGGCTTAGTTTTAATTTTTCCTTTTAATTATGTTATTTTGATTTTATGTTCTTCTTCTTTTTTCTTTTATGGATTCATTATGTTCTTGAGATTTATTTTGGAATAGAAGCTTTCATTTTCTTTAATTGTTCTTCGTGTTCTTCATGTTCATGATGAACTTGTTCATGTTCTTCGTGGTCATGATGGACATCTTTATTTCTACATTTTCATTTTACACGACCATACTTGGCTAAGTTTCGTGATCGACCCATGAGTTGAGGATTCCATGGTGTCATCCGGAGGACTTGTGCTTTAATCGGAATCGACTTGTTTCGTTGATTTTAATCGGATCCGATTATAGTCATGGATTGGGTATTAGATTTAATTCCCGATTGAAATCCCAAGGACATAGGTTGGACCGGGTTGCGAGAGAGCATTGTGCGATCATACAACGAGCTCGCCACGTGTTCGATCGGATACTAGGCGATCGTCTAGTCGAGGGAGTTTTCGGACAAATGCAGAGATTTCGGTTTGTCTAGAATCAACCATAAGTTTAGTTATTCTATTTTTGTTTCTTTGATGGGAGGTCTTGGAATCCCAATTCTAGGTTGATCCATTTTAATTTGATTAAATCTCGCTCTTTTCATTTCGTCTTTAATTCTTGTTATAATCCCAACAAAACCCAATCCCCCCTTGTTTTCATTTCATTTGCATGACATCTAGATTACTTAGGATTCAATAAAAGGCTCGTCGAGAAGAGAGAACGATCCTAGGTTTACCTATACGCAATCCTTGGTTAATTGTTGATTATGGACCCCAAGGCTAAGGATAAAAGGTCTTCATCAAATGGCGCCTTTGCCGGGGAGCTAAGTAATTGGCTCCCTAGGTAATCTAATTGTCAAATTGACTTTTGACAAGGGGTTTCTCGTGTGAAGCTTTTTAGATTTACATTTTTTTTAATATTTCATTACGTTAGCATTTTTACATTTAGGTAGCTTGTGTAAGAACCTAATTTGAACCCAAGAGGGGGGTGAATTGGGTGAAGTATAAACACTTAGATTCTTTGAAAATCTTTTTGCAAATTAGTAAATTCAGTTTGTATGACAGAAATGAGTTATAAATTAATTGACAGTCATTCAAACATAAATCTTTGGAAATGTAAGAGATAAGGGAAGAGAAGGTGCAAAGCGATTTATACTTGGTTCGGCCCAATCCTTGACCTACGTCCGGTCCCCAAGCCTCACTTGGGATTTTCAATCCACTATCTTCTTTCAACTTGATTACACGTTCAGAATCAAGTAACCCTCTCACTAGGATCACTCCCCCTTACAACCGTAATCAACACACGCTTGATTACACACTCGTACTGAAGTAATCCTCTCACTAGGATTCACTCCCCCTTACAAGCCGTAATCAACACAATGTATATCCCACTCAAGATCACCCAATCTTGAGTAACTCTCAAATAGAAAGATAATGTGTTTACAATAAATCTCCTCTCTCAGAAGTGAATAGATAAACACTGAAGATCAAATACAAATCACTTCACTCTCTAAGTTATCTAAACATGAAAAACAGAGAGTAAATGATGTAAAAGCAGAGTATCAGCATGTTGGAAGTGTAGGCTTGTATCTCCACATTTTTCTGCTTGAATCTATCCTCTTTTATAGGTAGAGAACACCATATGACCGTTTATAGCCGTTGCCCATATCAGACAAGGTTTGGGTTGAGCTTTGGTCTTCTTCTCTCTCTAGTTTTGCTTAATCAGTGTGCGAAGTTCGAGTTGACTTCTTGACAATAGATCCATTGGAATGGCAGCTGCTTTGGATGTAGAAAGCATTCTTTAATTCCTTGTAAACGTGTGCGGAAGGATTACCCAAAAGTATGCAACTTTTCCGGGTCTTGCTTTTAAAGTGCGATGTCACTTTTTGGTTTTGCTTTAAACCTTCACTAAACATCTTCTAAATCATCCGAAACTCACCAACAAAGTGATTAAACATATCTAGGAACATAGAAGAATGATAATGGAAAGGATTAAGATCAATCATGAAGGTTTTGCAAAATCGTCGAATTTGAATTTCAGATTGGCGATGCAAACTTGAGGTTTGCTTTTCCAAACTCGAGTTTGGACTTTAATGTGAAAAGTTGATCTTAGTCGAACATCAAAACCGGAGGTTTTCGCCTAAACCCGAGGTTTTCAGCACATTAAAAACTGAAATGCTCTCGGGTTGGCCAAAACTAGAGTTTACAACTAATAGACTCGAGTTTGGTTCTCTTTAAAACCAATGTTTGCTCTCTGTAACCCGCAAACTCGAGTTTGTTACTTATAGGCTCGAGTTTGGATGTTCTTCGGGACCTAGTTGCTCTCTGTTTGAACCAAACTCGAGTTTGTTCACTTATAGGCTCGATTTTGGCTTTTTCCAAATGTTCATTTCTTCTTTGGAACTCTCGAGCTCGAGTTTGTGACTGATAAACTCGAGTTTGTGAGTTGTAGTGTGACTTGGTTGCTTCTGACTTGGCCTGGTCTCGAGTTTGCAACTTTGTCAACTTTCAAAGGCCATATCTCCCTGGTCTAGACTCTGTTTTGGCCGGTCAAAGCTTGATGGAAAGCCCTTGGAGTCTACTTTCATATGCCACTGATTTCAGATCAATTGGATTTGTAGATTGTGAGTTACACCCAAAACATTGAAGCTTGGTTTTCTGTGTGGCGTGGATTTCTCTGTTAATTCTACAATTCATATCTCCTTGATCTGAACTCCTTTGGGCTTGAATTATATATCAAAATGACACCTTAGGAGTCTAGTTTCATATGCCACTAGTTTAACCTCAATCCGATCTCTGGTTTGTGAGATATTATCGAAATACAAGACCTCGCCTGTGCTGAACGTGAAACGAGTGGAGCTGAAATGCTGATGACGCTGTAAACTCGAGTTTGCACTTATAAACTTGAGTTTGCGTAGTCCAGAGACACCAAAAATGCTGAATACACTTATTGGCTTGAGTTTGTGATTCCTTTCTCGAGTTTGAAGTCCTAAACTCGAGTTTGGAGTCCCGAGCTCGAGTTTGTTCACGTCGAGAGGCAAAATCTGCAAGCAAGGTGGTAAACTCGAGTTTAATACTTGGAGACTCGAGTTTCCTTATCGAACCTCATTTTTGCTTGTTTTAGCTCTGATTTGAGTCATTCCAACTTCCATATGATATTGGAGGCTTCTAGAATCAATCTTAGAACTTGAATAATTATATCTTCATTCCATTCAGCAAGTTCTTCCTTCTTCCATCTCCCAACTTGATCATTCTTCATCATTTAACTTAGAATGACATCTTGCTTCCTTGACAACCTCTGCAAGTTCTTCTTTCTTTAATGTTTCTTCTTCTTCTTGAACTTGACATTTTCTCCAATTTCTTCTTTTTATAATCTCTTATCTCCTTCTTGATCTATAATTCAACTTGAACTAATCTACATTAAACATAGTAGTTAGCCAATGTAGGAGATAAATATATCATCAAAACTTTTTGCTCTTATAAAGACATCTATATTAGACATCATCAAAACTAATCATATCTAATAGCTTGTGAGAGCTTGTTTTCTTTATCGTAAAAAAAAAAAAAAAATGGTCTTGCATCTTTTACCATTTTGAATTCTTTTTCCTTTTATTTTTTTTACTTGCACACATTTGTATTTACTTAGATTCCTTTTCTTAATTTTTATAGTTATTTTCTCATTCATTGTGAATTAATTGCATTGAACTTTCATGGATTGGTTTTACGATAATCATAATCTACCTTTCAATTCTCACTCTTTTGTAGACAATCAAAAATGTGATGGCCCATTCCACCACCACCATGAACCATACCAACAACCTCCATTCCAACAATATCATCAACCCTCTCACTTACCATACCATCCTTCATTTCATCCCACTTCCATATCATGCTATCCATCTCGTGAATCCCTATACCCATTTGAGCCACCTTATGGACCTCATTCTCAACCATATGTGCCCAACCAAGATCCTTCATTTTGTGAAGTCATCGGAGATTTCCAAGATCAAACGCCTTGGGCTGTAAATGAGGAGTGGTCACATAAGGACGACTTTCATCAACACATGGACTCTATTTTTAGAATGATGGAACAACAATTGAAAACAACTGAGAGATTAGGAAAGGAAATTGAGCAGCAAACACAAATGTTGAAAATGAATTTTCAAGAAAATCCTTCTCTCATAGTCGCACATGCACAAGAAGTAAAGCAAGTACAAAAGCACATTGAAGAGTCTTCTCTCCCATTTGGTAATGATCCTACCCTTATAGAAGTAGACTCTCCTACTACTTTGATTAATGAAGCAATTCTTGATTTGAGTGATAATGAGGTGGACGGGGAAATCATTGTTGAATCCCCTCAATTGTTTGGAAATGTAATTGCTCAACCAATTGGCTTTAGTAGTAGTGATTCAACTGTACTTGTTGATGAGTGTGTTCCTATTTCTTCATGTAATGCTTTAACTATTGAAAATGCTTCTCTTCATAGTACTATAGATGATTGCTATAAATTGAATGACATATTTTCATGCTTTTGTGAGGAATATCAAATGTGTGTGGATTGTTATCATGAAAAATGTCATTTACATGTCGAGCTTCAAAAGAAAGCATTTAGTGAAGTGGTTGATTCTACCATTGATCATAATGCACCGTCTTGTACTATTGATGATAATAAGCATGTCAATTTTGAAAAGAATGAATCAAGCATGGATGCCAATGTTGTTGATGATGTTCTAGCTAAATGGTATGCTGATTATCCCGATTTTGCATCTATGAGTGACTCCGTTAATTGTGCATGTTCTAATAATGAATGGTATCCTATTTGCACTGAAATTAATGATGCATTATACAGTGATTTTGAATTGATTAGTGATTCTACATTGATTGTGGATTTTGTTGTTGATGTGAGTGAGAACAATCATAGCCTGGAATGTCAAATGCATAAAATTCCCATTGAATTACTTTCTTGTAATCTTGTTGGTGACAAAGATTTTGAAATTTTGATTGATAAAATTCTGTATGTTGATGAATCTTTCCAACAAGTGTTGTCTTGTGATTTGCCACCCGATTTAGAAAAGAAAAATGAATGCTTTGAAATTTTGGAGCCCTCAGGTGGAGACAATTTCAAAAATTTTCTTCCTTCTTCCACTCTTTTCCCTTCCTTCTCTTGTGATTGCAATGATGATGTAGTGTACTCTTGAGTAGAATTTGAGCGATACACTTATTTACCATATACAGTTGAGAGATTGATTGAAAGCATCCTTTGAGAGACTATCTTGTGTGATCAACATCATTGAATGATATTGCCATGATTAGTAATTTGAGATGAACAGATTTCTGTCTTGATTGATTGATCCTTTGAAGCTTTAGTGAACCTTGTTAAGTTTTGAAATTTCAGCAATTGTTAGAAAAGAGAAGTTTTTCTTGGTTCTTATCTTTTAATTTTGCTCGGGAGTGCAAAAGGATAAGTGTGGGGAGTTTGATAATCTTTGAAGTCATATTATTTTATATTCAAAAAGAAGCTAAAAACTCTGTCATTATCAGGCTTTAATGGATCAATTAGTTAAATATGTGATTTCATCTTCATAATGAGTTTTTAGACTTCATTTGCATTAATCTTGGTCATATTTAGAGTTTGGATTCAAAATTGAACTTAAGTTACATTCTTACCACAACGGGGTAGTGAACACTGTTCCGTATTTTAGTCATAACTTGAGTTCTAGACCTCAAATAGGTCTGAGCTCTATATTTTAGGAAAGATAAAAGATATATCTACAACTCTTATGAATAGCCCAAAAGCTAAATCAGATGTTTAGAGGTCCAAAATGGGCTTGGAAACCGAAACAAGGCGCTGGAACTGGGCTCTGGAACAATGTTCGGTGTTTGATCCATAACTGGAGCTACAGAACTCCAAATGAGGTAAGGTTTAAGAGAATGGAAAGCTGACATCCAGGGCTAAATTTCATATGAAGACAACTTGGCCGAAAGCCACCGATTTCATGGTGTTACATAGGCTGTAATATTGACGCGGTTTTGAAGCTCAAAGTCAAAAATTGTGGCTTAATAGTTCTTCCAAGTTGCCTATAAATACATGGATGTTTACAAGAGCTTAACACACCTTGGAGAAGACCAAGATCTCTCCCATTCTAAGTTCCTTCTTTATTTCTTGCCTCCTACTTGGGATGGCTTAGTTTAGCTTTATTAGTTTCATGTATTGTCTTTAATTCTTGTCTTTAATTTCTCGCCTCCTTCTTGGTATGGCTTAGTTTTAATCTTTCCTTTTAATTATGTTATTTTGATTTTATGTTCTTCTTCTTTTTTCTTTTGTGGATTCATTATGTTCTTGAGATTTATTTTGGAATAGAAGCTTTCATTTTCTTTAATTGTTCTTCGTGTTCTTCATGTTCATGATGAACTTGTTCATGTTCTTCGTGGTCATGATGGACATCTTTATTTCTACATTTTCATTTTACACGACCATACTTGGCTAAGTTTCTGTGATCGACCCATGAGTTGAGGATTCCATGGTGTCATCCGGAGGACTTGTGCTTTAATCAGAATCGACTTGTTTTCGTTGATTTTAATCGATCCGATTATAGTCATGGATTGGGTATTAGATTTGATGCTTGATTGAAATCCCAAGGACATAGGTTGGACCGGGTTTCGAGAGAGCGTTGTGCGATCGTACAACGAGCTCGCCACGTGTTCGATCAGATACTAGGTGATCGTCTAGTCGAGGGAGTTTACGGACAAATGCGAGAGATTTCAGTTTGTCTAGAATCAATCATAAGTTTAGTTATTCTATTTTTGTTTCGATGGGAGGTGTTGGAATCCCAATTCTAGGTTGATCCATTTTAATTTGATTAAATCTCGCTCTTTTCATTCTGTCTTTAATTCTTGTTATAATTCCAACAAAACCCAATCCCTTTGTTTTCATTTCATTTGCATGACATCTAGATTACTTAGGATTCAATAAAAGGCTCCTCGAGAAGAGAGAATGATCCTAGGTTTGCATATACGCAATCCTTGGTTAATTGTTGATTGTGGACCCCAAGGCTAATGATAAAAGGTCTTCATCAAGCATCCTGCAAAACATGATCTAAAAGACTCCATTGCTTAAGTTGGTCTCTATTAATCATCAAAACATAATTATCAGCGTTAAACTATGATTACTTACAGTTCATTGGGATTTACCATTCCCAATTCTCTTCAGATGAAATTGAACTGCTCTTTGGTACCCTATGTTTCTTGGGTCCACATAAGATTGGACACAACAACTCTTAAGCTCGCTCTTACATAATTGAAACATATTATATTTGAGAAAAGAGAATTAAATCAACGATGACGAGATCCAATTAGTTCATGTCACTTAGTATACAGGTCAACGAGTAAATGACACCAAGAAAATTATTTCTCAATGACAATTTATAAATTCACTTACGTAGGAGAGTATGTCATTGATATGAATCTCACGAAATCTACGGATGAGCTTGAATTTTCAAAAATGATAATGAAACATCCAAATTGTTTCAAAACTTAAATGTTCTTTCAAACCATGATAATGCATTATGAATTCAAAATTTTTCATAAATGAAGGATTCAGTTTTGAAATATATTTGAAATCAATATTCACTTTAAAAACATGGTGGAAGTCAATTAGTTTAATGAACATGTAAGTATGCTTCAGATTTAGAAAACATGTTGAACAATTTTCTCAGAAGCAAAAATAATGAAGGTAGAGCATTATCGAAACATGTTTAGCAAAGTAGAAGCATTTGAGCACAATGACTTTGCTATTGTCCAAGTGATAATCTTGCCTCTTAGAATTGAATTTAGAAACATATGAATGTTTAAGGCAAGTATTCGAATATAATTACTCAAAAGAATGGATGAAGACAATGTTGTTGTATGTGAGTAACAAAGTAAATACTGGGATTCCTGAATGATGAACATTAGTGTCTAAGGCATAACAGATTCACAAATTGAATTCTTTTCTTGAAGATAGACTCAGAATTCATATATGATGAACTTGTTAGACGTAAGGTCCAACTAGTCATAGAATAGAGGATAAAGAGTTCAAGTATTGCATTAAAAAAAACTAAAGATCAATATGTGAATGACAGGGAAAAACTCAGCTGGAGAAATTTGAAACATATCCGACATTCAGTAAACAATATTAACTTCCAATTTTGAAACACCATTTGAATGCAATCAAAATATTTTCCAAAGACATTTCTATGCATTATTCCAGAAAAAAAGTGAATTGAAATCAACAAGAAGTTTTAGAATTGTATATAAACTTAGAAAGTTATGCACAAATTCATTTACGGTCCATTTAGTAACTGAAAACATTTTGAAAATCATATATGATTGATTGCTAATGGAATGCAATGATGGACAAGTATTCATTACCCAAAAGAATATATAATCACAGTATGGGATAAAAATTAGATATCACCATAGTTCCTCTTGTCCTTGTAGAGACTTGCTTGATTAAGGTAGATTAATATAGATGTCTCCTTTTTCGATGTTCACCATCAACATCAATCATTGCTTCTTTAGCTTCATCAAGAGTTAAATTATTTCTCTATCTAGTTGCTCTCTTGAGAGGCTTTCTTTGATCCTACAAAAACCGTATAAATCTTTTTCTCTCTTGGTATCCAACCTTGCTTGGATCCGATCATTGTTAGCGTGTAGGAACAAAATCACATGCTCTTAAGAATATGATCAATTCATAACAACTAAGCACAATGAATTAAACACGACTTTATGCATGACAGAAATACTTTCTTTTCAAATCTTCATGAATGCATAAAGAATTCAACTATTGAACATTGCAATCCCTTTATAAACTTATTAAGTGGATTTTTAAGGGATGTGAAAATTGAATTTCAAAATAGCTTGCAATACCCATTCCTACGGTTCCACAATATAAAACCTCAATAAATAGTACAGATAATAGCATAGGAGGTTTTACCATTGTATACCTATATCTTAGGTACTCGGAGGATTGACTTTGCTTACCCACTGATTCTTCATTTGTTTTCTCGTAGGTATATGCAAAGCTCTCTCAGAGGATATAGACTTCAATAGTCTTCTATTTGATATTTGAGAGATTCTCCTCTTCACATTCTCCTCAAGATAATTGAATGGTACTCTATGGTAGTCCATTCTTGAGGCATAATGTATTCCTTTTACGGGTGTCCATTGCTTCCTATGATTTGACATTGTAACTCTAGCAATGGATCTTCTGAGAGTTGTCCTATTTGATATAGATGCTATGCTCCTTTTCATTGGTGCATGAGAAATTCTTGACTTCTTCATCGTACCCTTATGTCCATTGCTTTTCAAATTATCCTACACATATAGAGCACTAGATGGACATTTTGGTACCCACTTATACTTGGGTCCTTGACTATTAGGAGTGGACCTTACTTGTCCTTTTGGAACCCAAACATATTTGTTTCTCACATCAGAATTTTTCTTAATATAGCATTTGTAAGAAATATGGCCAGACTTTCCACAATAATTGCAAATAATAGAATTATGCTTATTATGAACTATTTTGCAAGAACTGTGCTCGTCAAGGGGATTCAACACCAAATGACCCGTATTTGTATATCCTTTCCTCCCATATGATTTTCCAGCATGATTGAAAACATTTTTGCTTTTCAAAATAGAATCAGTGATTGGTTGGAAAAAAATTTTATGCAATTGTTCGAAATCATTTTTCTTAACTACACAAGAAGAGTTGTTTACCAGAACAACATCTTGAGCTTCAGATAAAGATTCATCGTAATTGTGTATCATTAGCTCTTCTTGGGAATCCTTATCCTCTTGTTCTTTCGTGTTGACTGGATCATAAGAGTGTTCTCTAATTTCACCTTCTTCATTCTCGACTTCCAATTGTTCATCAATTGTGGATACGTAGCTTATTGTCTCGATGAACTGTCAACACTTTCAACTTCAACATGTTTGTTAGAAGCATATAAAAAATCAAGAGTATCCCAGATTTCTTTAGCACTAGAGCAAAACTTGATTTTCTCAAAATCATTTTCGGTTAAAGCACAGCGAAGGATTTTCATAGCTATAATTCAATGAAAAAATTTTCTTTCCCTTTTCTATCCAATCCTTTCTTGGTTTGAAATCAAAGACATTTATAAAAACTTTCCACATATCAAAATCCGTTGCTTTGATAAAACTAGTCATTCTAGCTTTCCAAAACAAAAAATCAATTTCTTTGAAAAACAGTGGAACAATATAATCAAAACCTTCCGAAAGTGAACAACACCCAAAGTCAGCCATTGAAAACTCTTGAGACTGTTAAGTCCTTTAACCAAGAGCCCCACTCTGAAACCAAATGAAAAACCTAGCTATCACCCAAGAGGGGGTGAATTGGGTGTAGGATAAAACTTTAGGAACTTTGAAAATCTTTTCGAAACTTCTAAATCGATAGTTGGATAATCAAATAAGCATATGCTAGAAATATAAAAGATAAGGGAAGAGAATATTCAAACTATGATTTATACTGGTTCGGCCCAATCTTTAACCTACGTCGAGTCCCCAGAAACACTCTGGGATTTCCAATCCACAGTCTCCTTGTTTAAATGGGCACAAGAGAAAAGCCTTTACAGTCTCAGTCTCTTACCGAGATACTCTCCCTTACAAGGATACAATTATACACTCTGTAAATGAAGGATGGTCCTCTCACTCAGACTCCACTCCCCCTTACAAGTTGTAATTGATACACCCACACTCAAGATACCTCTATCCTGAGATTTGAGTAAATTGTAAAATGATTGATAAGACTCTCTCATAGAGTAGATGAATGATAATCACTAGAGTATATAATCGATCATCACACTCTATACTGCAAACTATCTGAACATTGTGAAACATAGAGTATATGAGTTGAGCGTTGGATTCATAATATCAGCATTTCGACAGTGCAAACTCATGTATCTAACTGTCCATTTTGAATCCTTCTTCTTTTATAGTTGATTGTCCTTAATGACTATTGAGAAGCTTTGTAAACTAGCCATTGTGACTCTTTGTATTTCCGTTAGGCACAAGTGCACTCCGTTTGTGAGCAGTCGACCGTTGCTTCATTTAATGATCTGCCGTCGTTTGTATTAATGCAGATAATGACCCAGAGTGATAGCTGGATTAAGTATTCCTCGAAAAGAATGTTTCCGTCTGCCACTTGCTTTAATTCCGAATGTCAGCTCTGTCTTTCTGAGTCGCATTTAATGCGTCTGCCACGTTGGATTAGCTTTCATTCAAAAACGAGATTGCCTTGGTTAATCAGCTGAAACTTAATCAAGAAGATGATTAAACATTATGTAAATAAGTTCAAATATGATTAATAAACATTATATAATGACCCATTAAATTCATCATGTCGATTAGTGTTCTTGGAAAGTATGACGAAATATGAAGAACAATTTTCGAGAATTACTTCATGTACTCTCGAGAATTCTATGTTCAGAGGACCAAAGGAAGGATTTTAATCTGTCCATTCTCGATAATCAAGTTTATATTCTCGAGAACTCGAAGAGTGAAATGATAGACCAGCGAATGTAAGTCGAGTATTTAAAGAAGATGTATTCTCGAGAATCATATGTATATACTCGAGAATTGTCCTGGATCAAAACATAAGATAAGATGCTGTCGCCCATTCTCGAGAATCAGTTGGGTATTCTCGAGAGTTGTCTTGGTTGATAATCTGTAATTGAGACACTAGCTTTCATTCTCGAGAATTAGTATGACATTCTCTAGAATTGTCTTGATTGACATTTTGATATTGAGACGCTGGTTCAAATTCTCGAGAATCAATAATCCATTCTCAAGAATTACTCTGTAGGATAGAGATATATACACTCGATAGAAAATTCTCGAGAATCGTAACTCTATTCTTGAGAATCATGACTATTGAAATTTTCAAGCCTTCGAAGACTCATTCTCGGGAATCTACTCCTCATTCTTGAGAATCTTTTAACATACTCGAATCAGTTTCACATGGAGATGCAAGTGAGTTAATCTTGATTCAAATACTTAAAATCTTTAAAGCCTTCTCTCCAATGCAAGAAGAATCAGCTCCAAACTCATTGTAGTTCATCCGTTATCATCAGTTGAATGGAGATAGTTCTTGATCAGTGTTTTTCCAATGTCCTGAACAGACCGTCAACTTCAAAACATCATATCTCCTTTAATTGATCTTCATTTTTTGATTTCTTGATGTTTTTCGAAAGGTGTTTGAGTCTTGTTTCCAATGGCACCAATTTGATCTCATTTGTATTTGTCGTTTGTGAGGTACACTCAAATTACCGAAGCTTGGTCTGGACTGTGACGGTGATTTTTGAGCTAACTTATAAAATTCATATCTCTCTCATCTAAACTCCTTTGGACTTGAATTTTTGTCAAAATTACGTTTTGGATGTCTAGTTTCATATGCCACTTGTTTCGTCTCAATCCGATTCCTGGTTTGAGAGATATCATCATATTACCGAAGGTTGCCAGAAACAGAGCAGAACAGAGTATTTTGAAGCACACTGATTCTTGAGAATTGACACTGGATTCTCGAGAATTGAATGCTGATTCTTGAGAATTACTCATGAATAGTACCATTTTCATATCATACTCAAGAATGACTTTAGGAAGCTTATTTTAACTCCGAATTGAGCCGTTCCAACTTCCATTTGATCATAGAGACTTGAATATTGATATCTGATCCTCATGATATTTAACAAGTTCTTCTTTCTTCAAACTCCATTCTTGATCATTCTTCATTGTATCAAACTTCACATATCTACAATAAATATAAGAATTAGTCAAAGTAGAAGATAAATGTGGTATGCAAACTTTTTGCTCTAGATAATGGCATCTATATATAAGACATCATCAAAACTAATCATAACTAACATGGTCTAACTCTTTGACCTATGTCTAGTCTCCAAACACTTTGGGTATTTCACTAGTCTACAATCACGGTTACAATTACACACTCTGTACTCGAGATGATCCTATCACACTAGGACTCATTGCCCCTTACAAGTTGTAATTGTACACCCACACTTAAGGTTCCACAATCTTCAGATTTAACAACTAAACAAGTAATCAAATAGGTGTTTAAACTCCTCATTGAGTAGATAAATAATAAACAATGAAGTACAAGAAAATATCCAAAGATATGAAGAGAAGTTAATGAAGCAGTGAATAACAGTTGGTCGAAATGAATGCGCAAAGTTTCAATAGTTGGCGGAATTGAATGTGATGAGATTTATACCAATCTTCATTAATTCCATTGTGAAGCTTTGAATATAGCCGTTGAGTATCTTGAACTTCTGTTAGGCACTGAGATGAATTCCATTAGCTACTGATCGACCAGTTGCTTCATTAAATGCATTCGCTGTCGATGTACTTTGATCAGAAGTTGACTCAGAATAAATGCCAGAATAAGTACGCCTTAAAGGAAGGTATTCGTTTGCTCAAAACGTTTATTCCATTTGTAGACTCATTTACAGTAAGCATTAAATGCTATTGACACGTTGGATGCTTTTCAGCTAATCAAAACTTAAGCATTTATTAATCAACTGAAAGTCACTCAAAAAGATGATTAGAAATGATAAAAATGAGTTTGAGTGAGATTAAGAATAAATGTGTAATGACCCATAATGATTAGAATTGAGATTAACGATTTAGCGAAGTGTTTTGTACTTGTAAACAATCTTACTTAAGTAGCCTTCGAAATTACTTGAGTAATATCGCATATTTTTAAATTAAAATCCCACTAGACTGATATTACTTGAGTAACAACATTTGTTACTTGAGTAATATCCCAAGTATTTAAAATAATAAACTCTGTAGCGAAATTACTTGCAAAGCATATATATGTTACTTGAATAAGGTTTGAAAGTAATATCGAATAGCTCTCAAAGTAATAGCGACTGGGACCAAAATTACTTGAGTAACATATTTGTTACTTGAGTAATGTCCAAATATTACGTGAGTAATATTTTCTTACTTGAGTAATTTCGAATGGCTCCCTAAAGAATAGCGTCTAGAACCAAAGTTACTTGAGTAATAATTTTGTTACTTGAGTAATATTTTCTTACTTGAGTAATTTCGAATGGCTCCTTGAAGAATAGCATCTGGAACCAAAATTGCTTGAGTAATAATTTTGTTACTCGAGTAATATTCAAATATTACTTGAGTAATATTTTCTTACTTGAGTAATTTCGAATGGAGTTTAAAATAATGGTTTCTGTAGAGAGATTACTCAAGTAACATTTCTTATTACTTGAGTAATATCCAAATATTACTTGAGTAACCAATTCTACTTATTTGAGTAGCTATATTCAGGAACATCTGAACTTACCTTTGAAGTCGATATTACTTCGAGTAACATCAAGAATTACTCGAGTAATGTTTCTACTAATTGCCCAAATTTTTTTGCATTCTGTGAACACTCAACAACTTCATTAGATGGGGATTACTTGAGTAACCAAAACAACTTACTCGAGTAATTATAATCTTAACATAATTAATATTTACTAATTCAAAAACACATTTTCTTTTCAACAAAAAGCTTTAATCAATTAAGTCTTGCTATCATCAAAGCTCCAAGAACCAACATCCAGAACCTATCCCCTTAGGGACATCTGGGAATCAATTTGAACCCCAGAGTAACCTGTTAATCTCACAGACAAAGTATAAATAACATATGAAGGTTAATCAAAATAAATAGTCCACACAGCATAAAACATTCAAATAATGCATTTCATAAATACACACCACACAACCCCTAGTGCTAGGTATAACGAATTGGCATGTATTGAGAGTCTTCCAATATGTTGGAGTTCTCAATCGGGACACACAAGTATGAATATTCGACTGAGAACTATCAAGAGTCCTATTTGAAATCCACCAGCATTCTTGATCAGAAGTGCCCAAGTCGCCCGAATGCAACTAGGATAGTCACTTAAGAACCTCGGTCCATTAGGCCCTATGCCTAGTTCTAACCACCGGGAAGGTACTACATGGTCAACCCTTCTGGTCAATCGAGCCATGAGTGGTGTTGATCCTTCACGGGACAGGACATTCCCAATATGATTCAACAAACATACACAACTATATAGAGTATGTGAAATTAGAGTTGCTACCTTGTTATTTTATCCAAGTAAACTTCGTGAACCTCGTGTGTTCCGAGAATTATGGGTTCATATAAGAATATGTTATGGACAATGGTCAATACTAATCTTAACTCCTGACATTTCAAATGTCATCTAATACATTGTAACTAAACATGGAATTATCAGACTTAGGTTATATCCATGATTTCATTGTTCCCTTCATTTTCGCACTTTTGCCCCTATTTTCCAGAATTTGTGTTGTAACTTTGGAAAATCATATCTCATAGCACAAATATCCCAATAAGGTGATTCCAAAGCCTATGGACTCTTTATTAAGTCTATTTTCAAGGAAAAATGGTTCCATGCATGTCATTTTGGATGAGTATAAACTCACATGCATGTAGTTTTAAGGCCAGGCTAAAGATTTGAGAAGGACTGAAGTGATAAAGTTGATCATAAAGTCAAGGACAAGCTTAGTGGTAAGAACCTTCACTTCTTCTTAAAATTCTAAAGATTTTGATACTAAACCCAGATTTTGTAATCTGTGGTAAAATCATAGAAATAAGTGGAATTTCGAAATTCTAAGACTACCATCATTTTCCTTATGAAAACTTGTGTGGGAAAAATATTTTTGGTGAATTTTTAAAGGTAGGTTTACATGTAAAATAAAGAGTTCAAAGGAAAAGGCAAATCTGCCAGTTTTGAACAACTGAACTTAGGTAGCTTGTGGGCGTGTTTACACTGGGTTAGTGTCCTTTAAAAATTATGAAACTTTTCCAGGACGTGGAAGACATGAATACCTTTAAAAGGATGGGTATTTTGTATTTGTTTGATTTCTAGTTAGTGAGTAATAAATGTTACAAAATGACCCAGCATCCTGCAGATCAAACTGGGCAGAAGGTTTGAGCACGTAATTTTGAATAGGTTAAAGTGTTTATAAAGTGGTCACATTTTCCAGGCATTCAGAGAACAGACTGAGAGTTTAGGAAATATAAACTTTGTAATTTTTAAGGCCCTGATCATTGAGATACAAATTTTTAAAGTTGAGTCATTAATTCTGGAAGCTTAACTGGACAGTCAAGAAAAACGTAAATTCTGGGAATTATTTGACAAGTTCGACCTTTGAAAATATTTTTATATGAAAGGGAGAGTTGACAGCACATTAAAATGAATTTTTTTCAATTTATTAAAAATGATTAAAGTTACTGGATTTTCCGGCCAATTAAGAGATTAATTCATAAGTGAGTAAATTAAGGGCCATAAATAATAAGTTTTTCAAAAAGGGTTACGAAGGTAAATAAACATTTGTTTTCCCTGGTTCTAAAGGAATGGCTATGTCCTTAGGTTCATAAGGAGAATGAAGGAAAAAAACTTCAAGCAACCCTGACGGTTAGCGACAAGAGGAACCCGTGTAAGGACAGTAGTCCTTAAAGGGTAGTGGGCTTACCTTACTTGCATGTATTTGATATTATTGCTTGTATGTATATGTTTGATTGCTATACTTGCTTGCTATGTTTAACATACTTGAATGATTGAAGCTCGTTTATGATTATCTTGTGGCCATAAGTATGATGCATGAAACATTGAGCATGCGAGATAAGTCATTATGTTAACATGAGCTTGTGCAAGGCAAGTATATCATACATTAGCATTTATCTTGCATGCACTGTATTGGTATTGTTTGCTACTGGGATTCCTCAGAATCTCACCCTCCACTACCAACCAATAGATAGGTGAGCACAGGAAGAAAAGTGTTGCACGAGGTTCAAGGAGGGAGTGTTGCTTGAAGACGGCCCAACAGAAGAACAGCTTGAAGAATCGAGGGACGACGGTGTTTAGTTGGTTTTAGTTTTCACCATCATTCATGAATATAAATGTATGTAAAGGGGTATAAACTCTGGGTGTACTCCTATCATGTAATCAAATCTAATTTTCGCATTATCAGTATAACGAAATATTTCTAATTTTGCCACACTACTGCGTAAGAATATGGCTAAGTATGTTGGCACCCCGGCGGGTGTTACAAAGGGCGTGCTATGGTAGTGCAGGAAGGTCCACTGCTGTTTTAGTGCCTTTGCTGTCTTCTAAAAAAGTCAGGTACTTCTCAGTTGGATCTTTGAATCTTGCGGTTTTAAGTATGGAGAACGTGACCTTATCATCATTTACACACATAGTGAGTTCCCCTTTTTCCACATCGATCGGTGTACGACTAGTGGCCATGAAAGGTCTTCCCAACAGAATTGGGACATCATGATCTGCTTCGAAATCCAAGATGATGAAGTCCACAGGGAAGATGAATTTATCCACTTTGACCAGAACGTCTTCAATCTTACCTTCAAGTAGCACTATGGAGCGATCAACTACTTGCAATGTGACTATTGTGGGCCTGGCTTCTCCTGCTGCCAATTGCTTGAAAATTGATATAGGCATGAGATTTATGCTAGCACCTAGGTCACACAGAGCTTTACCAGAGTAATTTGGTCTGATTGCACACGGGATTGTAAAACTGCCAGGATCATTCAATTTCGGAGGTAGTCGATTGGTTAACATGGCACTGCAGTCCTGGGTCAATGCTACTATCTCGAACTCTTCCAGTCACCTCTTCTTAGATAGAATTTACTTCATGAATTTCACGTAGCTAGGCATTTGCTCCAAAGCTTCTACGAGTGGGATGTTAATGTGCAATTGCCGTAGCATATCGAGGAACTGCTTGAATTGTTTCTCTTGGCCTTGCTTCTTTAGCCTTTGTGGGAAAGGCGGGGGTGGCCTTGGCATTGGTATTGCTGGAGGTCCGGGGTCAGGATTATGCCTTCCGGGGTTAGGATTATGCCTTGATGGTGGAGCGGTAGCATTTCTTGTTGGGTATTGCATGTGATCATCCAATGCTGTACGTGGAGGCAATGTTGTGGTGCCTAGATTGTGTTCTGGTTGTAAATGTCTTGGTTGCCTCTGCTCGTATTCAAAGGGTATTTCGGTACTTGCTTGCCCTTCCTTAGCTTTCTCAGGTCTCAGATTAGTGACAACCATAGGTTGCTTGGTTGCTTTCATGGGTTCTAAGCTTTTACCACTTCGGAGCTCGATCAGCTTGACTTCCTCTCTTCCTTGGATCCTGGGGATTTCAGTGTCACTGGGCAGGGATCCTGAGGGTCTATTGTTAAGAGCGGTTGCGAGTTGACCCACTTGAGTTTCAAGGTTCCTCAAGGTCACTTGCTAGTTCTGAATGATTGCATTGTTCTTTATCACATAGTCCTTTAGAAGGGAAAGCATAGAGTTCTATGGGTCTAATTCACCGCCCTGCTGCCTTGCTTGCTGGGTAAACCCTGGTGGGTTTGATGTTCGGTTTGGGAACTATAGGCCTGATGATTGCCCTACTGCTTGCGAACCTTGAGAACTCTAGAGAAGTTAGGATGCTTCCTCCTGTTGGAGTATGGATTGTTGGTGTTGCTGCCCCTATTGAAGTTATTGATGTAGTTCACTGATTCAGGGTTAGCGGAGCATTGAGAATACGAGTGCTCTTCGCCACAGTATACACAGGCTACCTGAGATGGTTGTAACAACGTGTTGCTTGATGGAAGGGTCATTCCTTTCACCATGTTGGTCAGAGATGAAACTTGCGCAGTGAGAGCAGTCATGGCATCTAGTTCATGTATTCCTGCAACAGTTCGGGAGGATGTCACTCTATTCGCTGGCCCCTGATGACTGTTCATGGACATGCGTTCCAGTTGTTAGTTCTCTATAGGTTTTGATGATAACTGACAATTGTAAACACAAGATATAGTTTTGTCTTTGGTAAGTTGAAAACTTACTGTCAAGACAAAACTCGAGTTTTTGTTTTAAAACTTGAGTTTTGGACTTGGCAGAGAGTTGCTCATTTTCAGTGATCAAAGCAAAACTTGAGTTTTCGAAGGAAACTCGAGTTTTGGGACTTACGAGAGAGCACTCGGTTTTTCACTTAAAGACAAAACTCGAGTTTTGATTTCAAAACTCGAGTTTTGGCTTACACCGAGACATGACATTATTTTCAAATGAGGACAAAACTCGAGTCTTGAATTGCAAACTCGAGTTTTGGTCAGACAGAGAGTCTTGAACATTTTGAACTCAGTTCCGTGCTACAAGCATAGGAATTTCCGCGGCTCTCAGTTTTTCTATGTTTTCTTATTGTCAACGGAAAACTCAAGTTTTGGTTTTAAAAAACTTGAGCTTTTTCGTAAGGTCAAAACTCGAGTTTTGAAACCAAAACACAAGTTTTCCGTTGGACGTAAGTTTTTCAACTTACCAAAGAAAAACTTCAAACTTTGTTAGCAATTGTCGATTATCATCAAAACACATAGAGAACTAACAAAACTTTGGTTTGACGTACATGTTATGATAAAACAATTTAACCACGAGTCTTAGAAGAAGGAGTCTGAACATGAAGCAATAGTAAATACTTAAATAACCACTGTGAAAGATTCAAATTGCATTCATCTTTAAAATACTCCAAATCCAAATAAACAGTATGATAGAATTGTCTACTTCCAAAGTAAAAGTCAAACATCTTTTGATCATAATCACTAAAGGACTAGTATTCATACCCGATGATGGTTCAAGAGTATTAGCAGCCAAATGAGATGAAGTGGGGCCAACAGATCCTACACTAGAGGCTTGACACTGAGAACCCGATATTTGACGACTACCCAAGGCCTGATGCCTCTGAAAGCAGGAATATCACCAAGAGGGAGTGAATTAGGGGATCAAAATTTTTCTTCAAAAACCTTTGATTCTGACTAACAAAAATAGAGTATAATAGAGAGGGATAGAGAAAGATTAGAGACACGAGATTTATACTGCTTCAGTCCAAATCCTTGACCTACATCCAGTCCCCAGACTCTCTGAGATTTCACTAACTTAAATGATTACACACTCTGTAACTCTCGGAGTAATTCTCTCACCAGAACTTACTCCCCCTTACCGTTGGTTCTCGAAGAGATTTTGATGATTGCCAACAATTGTAAACAAAGAATGAGGATTTGCTCTCGGATGTTGGAAATCCCGAGTGAGAGCAAACCTCGAGGTTTACGAGAAAACCTCGAGGTTTGGTCTTATGAGGAAGTGTCAAGGTTGTGCATTCCAACTTAAGAAAACCTGGTTTCACAAATAAATGTGAAACCTCGAGGTTTATTGAGAAACCTCGAGGTTTTGATCTTCCGAGAAAACCTAGTTTCACACCAAGTTGTGAAACCTCGAGGTTTACTTCCAAACCTCGAGTTTATGCCTTGGCGCCAAACCAAGGATTTGAAAATCATTTGTGAAACCTCGAGTATTATCGAAACCACGGGTTTCGACTTCCGAAAGAGCTAATGTTTTCCCGGCGAGTTGAAAACCTCGAGGTTTCCATAGAAACCTCCGGGTTTGTGTTTTTGGGTCAAATCATACAACCTTGTCATTTGTCCAAAACCTCGAGTATTTCCTAAAACCTCGAGTATTGTGGCAACCCGAGAGCAAATGAACTTACACTCATTTGAAAACCTCGAGGTTCCTTGAGAAACCTCCAGGTTTGGCTTCATCGCATATTTGCTGGGTTTCACACATAACGTGAAACCTCGAGGTTGCTATACAAACCTCGAGGTTTGAGGTAAACCCAAGGAGCCTTCGTAATTGGAACATTATAAACCTCCAGGTTTAATTATAAACCACCAGGTTTGTGGTTTTTGATGTAAAAACATGTTCAAGCTTAAATGAGCAAACCTCGAGGTTTGTGAACAAACCTCCAGGTTTTCGGTCACCGTTTGAAATTTGAACTTAATGATTCTGCTATACCTTCATGTTTGATCTCAATGCTTTCCATGATTATTCCTTATTGGTACTTGGATATATTTAATCCTCTTCTTAGTGAGTTTCGACAGGTCAAGTAAGTTTTATTGAAGGTTTAAAGTAAAAGCAAAAGTGATGTCGAACATTAAATGCTCAACCCGTAAACTTGCATCCTTACGGTTAATCCATCTGTACACGGTTGCAAAGCATTAAAGAATGATTACTACATTAAGCAACATCCTCTCCAACGGATTAATTTGCGAGAGAGTCAACTCTGACCATCCAACCAGCTGGACTAAGTGAGTTTCAGAAAGAGAAGAAGACCTAAGTAGCTCACAACTTCTGTGGATCATCTCCAACGGTCTGATTATTAATGCAACGGTCTATTAATGCTTTGTCTAGCTATAAATAGAGCTGCATTCAATTCTTCTCAACCACTACAACAACGAAAAACGCACAAGCATTCAAGTTTCTAAACTACCTTTCGGTTTTCACTTGCATTCGTCTTTTGACATTATAAGCTTCGAGTGTTTATTATCATCTACTCTTAGAGAGAGTCTTTATCTGTAAATCATTTATTGAAAGGAATCACAAGTCAAGGGGACTTGGTGATTTGGGAGTTCATTGATTACAACTTGTAAGGGGAGTGAGTTCTAGAGAGAACTACTCTTTGAGTACGAGTGTGTAATCTTTGTGATAGTGAAAAACCCGAGAGAGTCCGGGATTTGGATGTAGGTCAAGTTGTTAAGACCGAACCGTATAAATTCTCGTGTCCAATCCTACTCTTCCTTCTTCTCTATTCATCTCTCGTTTTTGTTATCTAAAAAGCCGGTTTGAATTTTTTTTTTTTTAAATACCCAATTCACCCCCCTCTTGGGTATATAGCTCCACTTTCATTTACAAGTTGTAATCAAATGTCCCAATCTTAAAGTCCTAATACTTTCAGATTCTTATAAAGATTGAGAATCAATAGTAAACTATCTAAAAGAGCAGATGTATAAACACCGAAGATTTAAATATCCAAAGATATTGTTTGTAAGAGTAGAAACAATAAATGCTTAAATTACTAATTGAATGCAGTTTCGATAGTTGAAGAATTGAATACTTCTAGCTTTTATAATTAACGGCATTAATGACCATTGAAGAGAGATTAATGAGCCATTGAATGTAATGAATATATCCGTTGAAGTCAAATGTTACTCCGCCTCTTCGCATTCTTCCGATGTTAGCGTTAATCTTCATTGACATTCTTTATTCCTTTTGTCCATTGAGACTCAATTAGAATGTTGAATGGAAATGGCCGGAATACTTCATAGTTGCTCAAAAGATCAATTTCCATTTTTGTGCTTTGTCTCTGCTAAGCATTTAATGCACCTTTGACACACAATTGCTTTAGAGTAATTTGATGTTTAACACATATTAAACTTATTTGAAACTCATTAGCAAACTGATTAAACTTTGCTAGGAATATCAATAATCAATAATATGATGTACCCAAAGTAAAATAAAAAATTTACAGATTACGAAAATGAGGATTTCAAAAGGCGATGAATCTTTGACTCGAGTCATCCATTGTTGACTCGAGTTGCTTAACTCAAGTCATGCGCATTTGACTTGAGTCACGATTTATTTTCAAATTAGAGAAGAGTTTTAGAAATAATTTGACTCAAGTCACATTGCCTTAACTTATTTGGAGTTCTCTGCAACTCACTTGACTCGAGTTAAAATATATATGACTCAAGTCATATCAGTTTCTCAAAAGGTTGCTATTGGGTTTAGACTTAGAGAAACTTAAAAAAATAGGCCATGATTGGAGTAATTAAATCACTGACTTGAGTCATCTTTGAACAATGAATATTATTTTAAAAAGCTGAGACATCTAACTCAAGTCACACATGCTTGACTCGAGTCAAAAGCTTTTCACAAAATTGATTTTGCAAATAGTGTAACTTGAGTCATATGACCTTGACTCGAGTCACTTCGTTCAAAAATCATTTGGCTTTTGACATAGAGAGGTATGACTCGAGTTATAAAACTCTAACTCGAGTCATATCAGTAAGAGAGTTACGTTGTTATTGAACCAAGTTATCTTTCAAAATAAACCACTTCGGCTTGAATAAATAACAATATTTTGGATTTAAAATTGTTAGTTATTATCGAAACACATAGAGAATTAACAGCCTCTTACTTCCCAAAACTTGAGATTTCTTACTCCGAAAAGCCTGTCGTCTATCCTCTATAGACTTTGAACGTCCTTCTTCAATTGCGGTGGTATACACCTCTAGTACCTCAAATTCAGTAGCCTGAAAATCCATAGACTTACTTTTACCTTTTCCCATATGCAGAGAGTCTGTCTGAAATCTAGTTACCTACCTTAATGATTCCTGAAACACTACTCCTTTGGTCTGTTGGGATTCGTACACACAACAGAAGGAATTCATCCATTAAAATTTTACGAATCACGTAGGAGGATCTATCAATGGCGTTTAAATTGGGTTAGTCAGAAATGTACCTTTGTATTCATGAGCATCTTATTTGATACGATCACCAGGAGCTGACTCAACGAATCCACTCCCTCTACCGGTATCCACGCCGAACAGGCTCCAACACCGACAATAGTGTGCTAGCGCCTTCAACGTCTTATGTCTCTTTTCTTTCTCTAGGGTTTTCTTACACGGCTCATCTCTCTTCTTTAATGCGACTGGATCATTATCTTATAGGGTTTCTAAAACCCAAAGGGACGTATTAAAATATTTAAAATTAATCTTAATTAACCTTGAAATTTGAATTTGGATTAAAATAATATATTAAATACCCTTTACGGTCCTTAAAAAAAACATGGACCCCATTTTCGTCCCCTAGGGACTAAAATAGGACATTTTTATGGACTAAAAAGGGGTTTTTGGAAATTTGCGAGGATCAAAATGTTCACCAATCAACCTTTATTCGTCCTTTTGAGAGACTAAAAATGGGTTTTCTTTGTCTGAGGGACCAAAATGGGGTCCGTGTTTTTTTTAGGGATCAGAGAGGGTATTTACTCTACTCTTATAAGATACTATATCTCAATTCAAATTAAATCGAAATATGATATTTCTATCTATTTAATTAAATCTAAGATACTATATCTCAATTCAAATTAAATCGAAATATGATATTTCTATTCGAACATTAACTCGAGATACAATATCTCTATTTGTTTTAGTTATTTAATTTATCAAATAAATTAAATACTACATAATAATATTATTATCTATATAAATAATAATATTATTATTATTTTCGAAATAACATTGTATATATATATATATATATATATGTATCTCCATCCTAGATTAAATGTTGTATTTATTAAATCTTAGACATATATAAAATTCAATGAATCTAGACATTATTGCTCGTGTTGAGCTAATCTTGTGTGCGACCCTGCAGGCCCATACAAGATTGGCAGCGGGCTAATACTGTACCAGCCCACAAGTTGCAAGCGACCTCTAGCAAGACATTGTGACTACCCAATTCATATGATGATCATTGATAAGATACAACTTATCATACAACCATGCCACGTACCTTTTGTCACGTGATATTTTGGTCAAGGATGAAGCATGGATAGTGACATCTTCCTATTCTTGACCATTACTTTCTGGATTCTTGAATAGTCTAACAATTGAAATGGAAACTCCTTTCCATCATAGTATAGCCATACATTTCTCAGACTCACTCATCGAGGGGCCCAGTATTATCTCTCTACAAATGTGAAGGACAAATTACATCTTGACCATTCACATTCCTCTGCATGAAATCCACTAATCCCGATCGAAGCCTTTATCATCACCCGGTCAAAGGTGACTTTTAGCTAGGTCAAAGATCGGGACTCTCACGTAGAATCCAGATGATCTCATGTCAAAGGGCATTGTCACGCGGCTATACATGAGTTAAGCTTATAACTTAATCCATGCAGCTTTCTCATAGTGGGTCGGTCCAACACCTTGTACTCTTACAAGTGCCTATGACTTTGATTCGTATCTCCATACCTCATCAAAGTCAAACCGGTCTTATTTCATCGTGTTCCCGCATAGATGACTGACCAGGGTCATCTAGGACAATCTTTATGATATGTCCAAGGATACAATTATCATAATAAACATGACAATAATATGATAACTAAATGGATAAATACTTTAAATAATAACAGTGTTTAAAGTACAATGATCTGCCCCTGGGGCATAATTTCCTACATGGTCTTAGGCTTTCTCCTTTGGTTTCTCTTGAGCCTGAACCTTTGGTCCCTACCAATAAGAAGAACGAGGGTTTTTGGTAAGCGGTCGTTCCGGTGGTGAATGATTATCGAAGCCACCCTTGGATGTTTTAGTGCGAGCCATTTGAGACATAGATGAGAGATTTTTGAGAAGATTGAAAGAAAATGGAAGATTATGGTGAGAGAGGGTTCGACGGAAGTGAGTGAGAAAAGATAGGAAATGAAGGAAATTTATGGAGGGAAAGAGAGCACCCAACTGTTGAAATCACCAAACGACAAATTCGTTAGTGAAAATGCAACGATTCATCGAAGAAACGTAACATCTTGAAGGATTTATGAGGGAGTTAGGGTTTTTGCTGGGAAGGAGAATAGACGAAGAAGGGACGGAAATGAGAAGAATGAAATGATGCTCGCCTTATAAAAACCATAGAAGACCGATGTTACTCGAGTAATAGATGTTACTTGGGTAAGGACATTGATTTACTTGGGTAAGGAAATTGATTTACTCGGGTAATGTCGAATAAAAGTATTTTATTGGATATGAAACTGCTAGACAAACCTCTGTTCAAGTGTGTTCTGTAAACACTTGGATTTCTTGATTTGAAGATTGATCTTTTAGAATTAATTTGAGGGTCCAAAGTCATCCTTTTTCTCAGATGCGATGTCGTTACTCAGATAACCTAGCTAAGTTTCATGAGTAAATGATGTTTATCTTTGATGCCAGAGCTTTAGTCCCATCATTACTTGAGTAACTCTATTATGTTACTCAAGTAATGTATGGTTATTCAATGTTGTTCTAGGCTATCTTCAAAATTACTCGGGTAAGGTATATCTTTACTCGAGTAATTTTAATCTACTTCAGTCTTACAGCTTCCTTGCAACGTTACTTGCGAGTATTGTTTATATTACTCAGGCATCATGTTCCTGAAACACTTAACAGCAGAGTTATTCTTGACATTACTCAGTTAACCATAATAGTTACTCGAGTAATATGATCTAAAAGTACTTATCAACCATATTAAAATATGATATTACTCAGGTACTTGGTACATTACTCGAGTAAAATACCCATATTTGCAATTAATCAAGATGACTCTTATAATATTACTCGAGTATCGCTATGCTATACTCAGGTATCATTTATACTTTATTAACCTTTGTTTCTGGTCGAACGAACAAAGCATCCTGCAAAACAACATTCTAGATACTCCGATGCTTAAGTTAGTAATCATAATTCAAATAGATCTTAAAAATAACTAGTGAAGATGAGAACTTACAGTTTATTGGGATTTATTGTTGGGTTAAGTACCATTTTTGCCCCGGAAGTATACCACCAGGAGCAATTTTGCCTTCGAAGTTTTTGGTAGAGCAATGTTGCCGGGAAGTTTTTGGAGCAATGTTGCCCCTCAGTCAGCGGTCAACTAATGGTCAACGGTCAACTAACCGTTAATCGTTAGGGTTGTTAATGGAGGGGCAAAATTGCTCCAAAAAAAAAACTTCCGGCAAAATTGTTAAAAAAAAAAAACTTCCGGGGCAAAATTGCTCGGGAGGAAAAAAAAATGTTAAAACTATTATTTATGATATCATATATTTTGTATTCTTATTTATATAATATCTAGGGGTGAAACGTCGGCCCATTTCGGGCTTCACCCTTAATTCGGCATGTTTAAAGTAGGCCTATTTTTAGTCTATTTGAAGTAGACCTATTTTGCGGTGGGCTGCGGCTGTTAGATTAATTATAAAATTTTTAAAAATATAGGCCACCTTAACAGGGATCAGGCCAGGCTCAAGCTAAAAAAATGGCCTTTAACAGGCCACAGGCTAGGCTCAAGCCACTTTGTTGTCGAACAGGCCTGGCTTTGTTAAGAGTGAAGTCTAAATTTGGTATAGCCTATTTCCACCCCTAGATATTATATAAATAAGAATTAAAAATATATGATATCATAAATAACTTTTTTAACTTTTTTGTGTTAAATAGTATTTTTGCCCCGAAATTTTTTTTTTTTGGAGCAATTTTGCCCTGGAAGTGTTTTTTTTTTTTTTTTTGGAGCAATTTTGCCCCTCCGTTAACCGGTCGCTAAGTTGGTTGGCCGTTGTTGTTGACGGAGGGGCAACATTGCTCTAGAAAAAACTTCTGGGGCAACATTGCTCCACGAAAAACTTTCGGGGCAAAATTGCTCCTAATGGTATACTTCCGGGGCAAAAATGGTACTTAACCCTTTATTGTTAGTTCTCCAAGTGTTTTGACGATAACCGGCAATTGTAACATAGTATGGTCTATGATTCAAGCCAAAATGTTTTTAACTTGATCAAAAATTGAATCAGAACATATTGTCTCAGTTGCTATCAAATTGACTCGAGTTGGGGTTGTCAAACTCGAGCCACGCCTTATATGACTTGAGCCAGAATGTCTTATTGACTCAAGCCATACATAAGTGACTCAAGCCATGATGAAACTCAAGTCTATGGTTTGTGACTCTAGTCAATCTTTGTGAACCTAAAAGGTCTTTCAAAATACAAGGTTAAAAGACTCGAGTCGAGAGATCGGTGACTCGAGCCTAGGATTTAATTGTTTTATTCAAACATACCTTGCTAACTCGAGCCATCACTTAGTGACTCGAGTTAGGAGAAGTTTTCAAGACTCTTTCGAAAAACCTCCCGATAACCTTTATGAAAATAGTTATTAACTCGAGTCGGCCTTGCTTGACTTAGTGACTTCAAATGGTATCTTCATGGAGTCATCTTTGACATTCATTTTCAAGAGAAGATGAACTCAAGGTTAGTTTTAGTAACTCACATTTGTCCTAAACTCGAGTTGGCTACGACTAACTCAAGTACGTACTTCATTTTCAAGTCAAAGATATAAACTATTAACTTGAGCCTTACCAATTTAACTCGAGTCAATCTAATCCCCGTGTTTTTTTTTCAAATCACCATATCTAAACTTCGTAAACCTCGAGATTGATTTGTCTACTTTATATCATCACTCATTATTATTCCTAACTATGTTTAATCAATTTGCTAATGAGTTTTAGATGATTTTAAGATGGATTAAACACCAAATTGCAATAAAGCAATTGTGTGTCAGAGCATTTAATGCAAAGCAGAAATGAAACACCGTTTTGGCAAATTATCTTCTGATCATTCATAAAGCTTTTCGACCATTTCCATTGTTCACTTCTTGCCGAGTCTCAACGGACAAATGGAACAAAGAATGTCAACGGAACTTAACAGTGAACTTTTGGAGAATACGAAGAGACTGAGTTAATGATCTTCAATGTTAATATTCTGAAAGTGGAGCTAAATCACCAAGAGGGGGAGAATTAGGGATTTCAAAAACTTTTCAAAACTCCTGTTTTTGAACAATAAAAATAGAGGTGAACAGAGAGTATAGAGAAGAAGAGCAAGACACAAAGATTTATACTAGTTTGGTCCAACCTCTTGACCTACGTCCAGTCCCCAGACTCTCTGAGATTTTCCACTATCACAATTGATTACACACTCTGTACTAAAGAGTAATTCTCTCACTAGAACTTACTCCCCCTTACAAGTTGCAATCAATGTTCCCAATCGCCAACTCCCCTGACTTGTGATTCCTTACAATAAATGATTTACAATCAAAAACTCTCTCTAAGAGTGGATAATAATAAACATTGAAGCTTAATGTATCAGAAGATACTTTACAAGTGAAAACCGAAAGTATAAGTATAAGACTTGAATGCAATTCGTTTTCAGTAGATGTGTTGGTTGAGAAGAATTGAATGCAGATCTATTTATACGAAGAGAGCAGTAAATGACCTTTGTAAGAGAGCAGTAATCTTCAATATAACTGTTGCCTTCATTATACAAGGATTAGATTAAGCTTGGGTATTCTTCTCTCTCTAATCTTCACTTAATCCAGTTGTACAGAAGTCTAGGGTTGACTTCTTAAATATTAATCCGTTGGAATGGCATCTACCGGAAGTGGAAAGTAGGCATTAATCCTTAGTAAGCGTGTGCGAGAAGGATTACCCAAAAGTATGCAACTTTCTCGGGTTTTGCATTTAATGTGCTTGATGTCACTTTTTGCTTCAGCTTTTAACCTTCAATAAACATCTTCTAAATCATCTAAAACTCACTAACAAAGTGGTTAAACATAGCTAGGAAGATAGAAGAATGATAACGGAGTAGTATTAAGATCAAACAAGAAGGTTTCACAAAATTGTCAGATTCGAATTTCAAACTTTGTGATTAAACTTGAGTTTGTTCTTATAGACTCGAGTTTTCAATTGTGCACTTAAGGCAAAACTCGAGTTTCCATATCAAGACTCGAGTTTCCTCCATCTAGAGAGGAAAGTCACGATTTGAGCTTTGGAACACATTTTTGAATGAAACTCAAAACTCGAGTTTCCAAAACCAAACTCGAGTTTTGGACTTTTAATGAGAAGTATGTGTTTTAGTCCAAAACATCAAAACTGGAGTTTTCAAAACATTGAAAAAGCTCAAAACTCTTGGCTTGGCCAAAACTCGAGTTTCCAAAACAAAACTCGAGTTTTCATTTAAGTATGAAAACATAGAGAAAACTGGGCCAAGTCAAAACTTGAGTTTTCTAAGAAAACTAAAGTTTTCAAACCGAGGAAAAAACATGAAAACTCTCTCGCCAAGTCAAAACTCAGGTTTTCAAATCAAAACTCGAGTTTTCTCATAACTTAGAGAAAACTTAGAGAAACTCATGGCAGAGTGAAATCCTAGAGTTTTAAGTCGAAACTAAGTTTGCACATGTTCAAAATGTTAGAGACTCTCTGTATAGCCAAAACTCGAGTTTCTAAATCAAGACTCGAGTTTTGTCTTTATTACAAAACAATGAGAAGTCTCTGTATAATGCAAAACTTGAGTTTTCTAGTCAAAACTCGAGTTTGTCTTGAAGTGAAAAACTAAGTGCTCTCTCAGTAAGTCCAAAACTCAAGTTTTCCCTTGAAAACTTGAGGTTTGCTTTGTTCATTGAAAATGAGTAACTCTCTGTCAAAGCCAAAACTCAAGTTTTGAAACCAAAACTCAAGTTTGCCTTTGACAGCAAGTTTTTCAACTTACGAAAACAAACTTCACTTGTGTTTACAATTGTCAGTTATCATCAAAACACATAGAGAACTAACATATTCTTTACTCACAACAGCACTTTAATGAACTTCAATGGTCATTAATGAGGACATCTATAAAAGCCAAAAGCATTCAATTCTCCAATTACCAAATATTACGCAATCAATTCGAAATTAATAGCATTTTGTTTCATACTCTTAAGCAATATCTTTGGGTATTGACAATCTTCGATGTTTATCTATTCACTCTTTTAGAGAGTTATAATCTTATTCATCTTTTATTAATCTAAAGGTTGTGGAACCTTTGAGATTGGGTTTATTTGATTACAACTTGTAAGGGGGAGTAAGTTCTAGTGAAATAATTACTCGAGAGTTATAGAGTGTGTAATAAAGTTTTGAGATGGTGAAAATCCCAGAGTGTCTGGGGACTGGACGTAGGTCAAGGGTTTGGACCGAACCAGTATAAATTTCATGTGTTTGTTCTTTCTTTCATACTCTCTGTTTATCCCTATTTTGTGAGTGAGTTTTAGAGCCTTTCAGAAAATTTTTAAATCACCCAATTCACCCTCTCTTGGTGATATTCCATCTTTCATTTACCATGCCGAATTCTCTTCGGATGAACGTGAACTATTCTTAGGCCAAGGGCTTCGTGAAAATATCTCCAAGTTGTAAGTGAGTAGGGATGAACATCACTTTGACATCTTTCTTTTGCACATAATCTCTAGTGAAATAATGTCTCACGTCAATATGCTTGGTCCTTGCATGTTGAACAAGATTCTTCGCTAAGCTTATTGTATTGGTGTTGTCACAAAGGATTGGAATCTCCTTCAAGTGGATTCCCAAATGATGAAGTTGTTGCTTAAGCCATAGAACTTGAGCATAGCAACTTGAAGCGACAATATATTTAGCTTTGGTCGACGACAAAGATTCTGTTGTCTACTTCTTGCCAAACCAGGAAACGAGTGAGCCACCAAGAAATTGGCATTGACCACTTGTACTCTTTCTATTAGTCTTTTAAGCCAGTATGATCCGAGTTTAAATATGCCACCAAGTATTCTAATTGACCTTTGGGAAACTATAGTCCTAGCTCCTATGTGTCAGCAAGATAGCGAAATATTCCTTTCACATGCTCGACGTGTGATTCCTTTGAAGCAGCTTGGTATCTTGCGCACATACCCATATTGAATTGGATATCAGGTCTGCTTGTGGTCAAGTATAGCAGTGAACCAATCATTCCTCTGTACTTGGTTATATTGAAGTCTTTACCCTTTTCATCGGCATCCAAAAAGGTGGTTGAGCGCATTGGAATGTCGGCTCTATTACAATGATCCATTCCAAACTTCCACAGCAAATCACGGAGATACTTTATTTGTGAGATGAGGATCTCATTCTTGTGTTGTTTGATTTGAAGACCGAGGAAGTAATTGAGCTCTCCTATCATTAACATTACAAATTCACCTTACATTTTCTTTGAAAATTCCTCACACAGAGTGTAATTAGTAGCATCGAAGATAATGTCATCCACATAAATTTGAATAGTTGAAAGTTTATTTCTTTTATTGCCTTTGATAAACAATGTTGTGTCAACCTTTCCTCTAACAAAACATTGGCTAAGAAGAAATTTATTTAACCTCTCATACCAAGCTCTACGAGCTTGTTTAAGACCATAATGAGCCTTTTTCAAAAGAAAAACATGGTCGGGATGAGAATCACTTTCAAAACCAAGAGGTCGTTCAACATAAACTTCCTCCGAATGAAACCATTTAGAAAAGCACTTTTGACATCCATTTGATAAAGTTTGAATCCTTTGATACATGAAAAGGCTAAGAGTACTCAGTTAGCTTCCAATCTAACCACTAGAGCTTACGTTTCCTCATAATCAATTGCTTCTTCCTGATTATAGCCTTTGGTAACCAATCTAACATTGTTTCTGACTATGATTGCGGATTCATCATATTTGTTCTTGAATACCCATTTAGTGCCAATGACTAGATGGTCTTTAGGCCTAGGTACCAAGTCCTAATTTGATTTCTATCAAATTGATGTAACTCCTCTTGCATTGCTAAAACCCAGTCATTTTTCGACGGGGCTTCTTCAATTTTAGAGGATTCGATCTCATAGATGAAGGCAGAGAAGGTTACTTCACTTAAAGTACTTCTTCTAGTTCTCACACCTTCAACCACGTCACCTATTACTTGATCTAGAGGACGACTTCTCTATCGTATCTCCAAGCACGAGGTGAGATTGAATAAGGTTTTCACAAGAGTTTTTAGACATAGTTTCTAAAACATTTTTAGAGTTTTAAAAAGTAAAAGGTGAAAGTGGAGCAAATCGCCAAGAGGGGGTGAATTGGGGATTTTAAAAATTCTTTTCCAATGACCCTGTTTTTGAACACTAAAAATAGAGCAGAGTAGAGTATGAGAAGAGAAAGCAAGACACCAGGAATTTGTACTGGTTCGGTCCAACCTCTTGACCTACGTCCAGTCCCCAGACACTCTGGGATTTCACTATCTCAATTGATTACACACTCTGTAACTCTTGGAGTAATTCTCTTACTAGAACTTACTCCCCCTTACAAGTTGCAATCAAATATCCCCAATCTCCAAGTCCTACGACTTGAGATACTTACAATAAATGAACTCTCTAAAAGAGTGCATAAAGATAAACCTTGAAGAGAAATGTATCAAAAGATACTTTTCAAGTGAAAATTGAAAGAGTAGTGGAAAACTTGAATGCAATTCATTTTCAGCAGATTGGCTATTGAGAAGAATTGAATGCAGCTCTATATATATGGAGAGAGCATTAAATGACCATTGTAATCTTCAATGTGACCGTTGCCAACATTAAGGAAGGATTAGGTTGAGATTTGGTCTTCTTCTCTCTCTACTCTTTGCTTAATCCAGTTGCACAAAAGTTTATGGTTGACTTCTTGAATATTAATCTGTTGGAAGAGCAATTATTGGATATAGAAAGGAAACATTAATCCCTTTCCAACGTGTGTAGAATGATTATCCAAAAGGATGCAAGTTTTCTGGACATTGCATTTAATGTGCTGACATCACTTTTTACTCTTGAGCTAAATCTTCTTTTAATACTCTCTAAACCATTTAAAACTCACTAACAAACTGATTAAACATAGTTAGGAATAGTAATGAATGATGATAAGAAGTATTAAGATCAAACAAGAAGGTTTCACAAATTCGTTCAATTTGAATTTCAAAACCGTGACACAAACTTGAGTTTGTTCATCGAACTAGAGTTTGTAATCGTAGCGAGGAAGACAAACTCGAGTTTCCAAACCCTAGCTTGAGTTTCCTTCTTCTAGAGAGGAATGTCACCATTTGATCTTTGGAACATATTTTTGAAGAGTAGCCAAACTCGAGTCATTAAGTGACCAACTCGAGTTTTGGACTCTTGACATGAAAAATGAGTTTAAGTCCAAATGCTCAAAACTAGAGTTTTCATTCTTAACCTGGAGTTTTCAAAAATATTGAAAAAGAGCAAAGCTCTCTACTTGGCACAAACTTGAGTTTTCATTCAAACCGAGAAACCTTTGAAAAACTCTTTGAAAATGAAAAGCGGAGTTTTCTAAACAAACTGAAGTTTTCACAAACTAGGTAAAAACTTTGAAAATTCTATGTCGAGCACAAACTCAAGTTTCTAAATTCCTTATACTTTGGAAAAACTTAATAAATGCTTGGCCTAGTGAAAACTGAAGTTTGTAAATACAAACTAGAGTTTTCCCAAGTTGAAAAACATTAAAACTCTCGGCCAAGAACAAACTTGAGTTTGGAAAACATTAACTCGAGTTTGGTCAAGTTCACAAATACTTGAGAAAAACTCTTCATACAGTACAAACTAAAGTTTCCATATCAAAATTGGAGTTTGTTATGGTTCAAAACTTTGGAAGTTTTCTGTATGACCAAAACTCGAGTTTGCCTTTACAAACTGGAGTTTTGTTTACCTTAGAAAATATTTAAGATTCTCTGTATGGTGCAAACTCGAGTTTGTCTTAATGTGAAAAACTTGGAGTGCTCTCTGTAAGTCACAAACTTGAGTTTGCCTATGCAAACTGAAGTTTTCTTTAGTCATAAAAATTGAGCTACTCTCTATCAAGTCCAAACTCGAGTTTTCAAACCAAAACTCGAGTTTTCCTTCGACGATAAGTTTTTCAACTTACCAAAGACAAACTTTAACTTGTGTTTACAACTATCTCGTTATCATCAAAACATGTAGAGAACTAAAAGAAGGAGTTTTAGAAACAAGTGGATTTTGGAAATAGGTTCATCTTCATCAAGAGCCTTGTCAGGCTCAATTTCACAAAATACAACATGAATTGATTCTTCTACAACACGAGTACGGTTCTTGAAGACTCTATAGGCTTTACTTCTATTTGAATAACCGAAAAACATACCTTCATCGACTTGGGATCAAACTTTCCAAGTTATCCTTACCATTGTTGTGGACGAAGCATTTGCATCCAAATATGTGTAGGTGAGTCAGATCAGTTTCCTTCCTTTTTATAGCTCGTATGGAGTCTTGTTGAATTTCTTTTGGAGATAGGCTCAGTTAGAGAAATAGCGGGCCATACTCATTGCATCTGCCCAAAAGATTTCTAAAGTCTTGTTCTCATTCAGCATTACACGGGCCATTTCGATGACCAGTCGATTCTTCCTTTCAACCACACCATTCTGTTGTGGTATCCTCAAAACGAGAAGTTGTGGTCAATACCGTGAGCATCACAAAACTCCCGAAAGCTTGATTCTGAAACTCTCCTCCATGATCAGTTCGAATACATGAAATGCGAACACCTTTCTCATTTTTCACTTGCTTGGCAAACAAGATGAATAGATCAAACATTCCATCTTTAAAAGATAAAAAGATAGTCCAACTAAATAGAGAGAAATCATTAACAATAACTGGAGTGTACAAATTACCACCAAGGCACTTAACTCTTGCCACTAACTAGATCAATATGAAGTAGTTGAAAAAGTCTATTAGTAGAGATTTCAAACTTATTTTTGAAAGATGATTAAGTTTGTTTATCTCTTTGATAAGAATCACAAATCATGTTATTTTTAAAACGTAGTTTAGGTAAACCAAGAACTAAATCTTTTCTTAACAACTTGTCTAGTTGGAACATGAGCCAGACACTTATGCCACAACTAACTTTCATCCAAGTTGCTAACAAAACAATTTTCAGAATTGACTTTGGGAAGGTTTAAGGTATAGCAATTACCTTCTCGGGTACCTTAAACAAAGTTTTAAGGTTACATTTGTCGATTGGAAGGTCATCCTTGTTCATGATGAGACATTCTTCTGAATCGAAAATGATCCAATTGTTCTTGTTTGCACTTTGGCTCACGCTCAGGAGATTATGACAAAGTCCTTCAATGTAATAAACATCTTTAATCAAGGGTCCTTCATTTTCACCAATTCCAGCAATCTTTCTGGTTTGGTTTCCCATAATGTTACTTTGCCACCATCCTTTGCTTTCATTGCCACGAACATGGATGAATCCCCCATCATGTGTCTAGAGCTTCCGCTATCAATGTACCACTTATTGGTTTTTGATGCGCTCAAACAAACCTACAATTGAGACAATGTCAGGCCTTAGGTACTCATCTTTTCTTGGGTCTTTTTGGGTTAATTCAAGCCTCAAGGAAAACATAGGTTCCCTTAGGTACCCACTGATAGTTACAACGGGTTTATCTCTTCTTCCATTCTTTTGAAAACAAGATGAAGTATTATGCCCCTTTTGATTGCAGTAATTACTGTGAGTAAAGGGATTTAAAGAATGAACGGAGTTCTGAAAGTAGTGCAAATAAGATTTTCCTCCAGTTTTCTTTTTCCCTTTCTTTTTATCAAAAATGTGATTGTAACGTATACCTGATCAATCATTTGTAAACCTTTGATCTTTCAAGATCAAATTGAGCATTTCACTACCTTGAGTGAACTTCTCAAGTGTTTTCGTAAGATAAGTATTTTTTCGTTTCAAGATTAGTGTTAGTCCTCTATGTGTTTTGATGATAACTGACAATTGTAAACACAAGGTATAGTTTTGTCTTTGGTAAGTTGAAAAACTTATTGTCAAGACAAAACTCGAGTTTTGGTTTTGGCAGAGAGTTGCTCATTTTCAATGATCAAAGCAAAACTTGAGTTTTCAGATGAAAACTCGAGTTTTGGGACTTATAGAGAGCACTCGTTTTTCACTTAAAGACAAAACTCAAGTTTTGATTTTAAAACTCGAGTTTTGGCTTACACGAGACTTGACATTATTTTCAAATGAGGACAAAACTCGAGTCTTGGATTGGAAACTTGAGTTTTGGCCAAACGAGAATCTTAAGTTTTAAACTCGGTTTCGCGCTAAGACTCTGGATTCTACCTTGCAATAAGTTTTCTATGTTTTCTCCAAGTTAAGAGAAAACGAGTTTTGACTTGACAGAGAGTTTTCATGTTTTCACTCAGTCTTTGAAAACTCGAGTCTTCAAAGAAAACTCAAGTTTTAACTTGGCACAGCTTTCTTCAAGGTTCTCTCACCTAAATGGAAACTCGAGTTTTGATTTGGAAACTCGAGTTTTGGCCAACCCGAGAGCTCGAGCATTTTCAATGTTTTCATACTTATTTGGAAACTCAAGTTTTGATTTGGGAACTCGAGTTTTGGCCAACCCCGAGCTTTGAGCTTTTTCAATGTTTTGAAAACTCCGGTTTTGAAATGAAAACTCTAGTTTTAATGTTTTGGACTTAGGCGCACTGTTTTCATTAAAAGTCCAAAACTCGAGTTTTGTTTTGGAATGTCGAGTTTTGAGTTTCAGCCAAAACCATGTCCAAAAGCTCAAATCGTGACTTTCCTCTCTCGGATGGAGGAAACTTGAGTCTTGATATTGAAAATCGAGTTTTGCCTTAAGGGCACAGTTGAAAGCTCGAGTTTACAAGAACAAACTCAAGTTTCCATCGCGGAGTCAGAAATTCAAATATGACGGATTTGTAAAACCTTCATGTTTGATTTCAATACTTTCTAAAATTATTCTTATACATTCCTAGCTATGTTTAACCACTTTGTTAGTGAGTTTCAGACACTTTAAATAATGTTTATTGAAGGTTAAAGCAAAAGCAAAAGTGATATCAGCACATTAAATGCAAAACCCGGAAAAGTTGCATACTTTTAGGTAATCTGTCTGCACACGTTTGCAAAGCATTAAAGAATGTTTTCCACATCCAGCAGCTGCTACTCCAACGGATTAATTCGTAGAGAGTCAACTTTGAACATCTACACAACTGGATTAAGTGGAGATTAGAGAGAGAAGACCAAAGCTTACCCAGAACTTTGTCTAATGAAGGCAACGGTTATAATCTACATTACAACGGTCATTTAATGCTCTCTTAGTATATATGAGCAAAGATTCAAGTCTTCTCAACAACTACATCTGCTTTGAAAACGAATTGCATTCAAGTCTTACATTTATTTCTTCAGGTTTCACCTATATTGTATCTTTTGATACACGAGCTTTAGTGTTTATCTTTATCCACTCTAAGAGAGAGGTTTTTATCTATAAAACATTTATTGTAAAGAATCACAAGTCTGGGGACTTGGTGATTGGGTGCATTGATTACAACTTGTAAGGGGGAGTGAGTTCTAGTGAGAGAACTACTCTTGAGTGCGAGTGTGTAATCAATTGTGATAGTGAAAAACTCGAGAGTCCGGGGACTAGACGTAGGCCAAGGAGTCGATCGAACCAAGATAAACCTTTGTATTTTTCCTCTTCTTTTTTACTCTCTGTTTACCTTTGTTTTCGCAACCCAAAACAGAGCTAATTTTTAAAGTTTTTAAAATCCCCAATTCACCCCCTCTTGGTGATTAAGCTCCATTTTCATTAGGACATTCTATGCAAATCAAGTTTTCGAAAGATGGAGGAGGATCTTTAACTTGCTTTTGAAGCAATTTGATTTTCCTCCTAGATGCAATAAGTTCTTTCGCAATCTTTTCAAATTTAGAATGTAACTCATTGTATTCAGAAAGCAGTTCATTATACATGGGTTTAGAATCATGTAACTCTTAGTCATTTTCAGGTTGCTCTTCTGCAACTAAACACATATTGGCTACCTCTTCTTCCTCCCTTTCTTCTTCATCTAAGGAACTGTCTCCCCATATGGCAGATACATAGGCCTTTTTCTTGAAGTGATTAAACCTCTTCATCTTGTCCTTTTCTTTGCCTTTCAACCGAGGACATTCGATTTGATATTGCCCAACTTCTCACATTCATAGCAAATAATCTAATATTTATCTTTGAACTAACGTCTGTTGCTTAAGCTTCCCTTTTGGAATCAATTTCTGAAGCCTTGATCCTTCTTACAAAACTTCTTGAATCTTCACACAAACATCCCCATCTCTTCATCATCTTCTTCATCTTTATCTTTGACCTACTTTTCTTTCACAGTAACACCTTTGCTTCTATTGGTGTTGATTTCATCCAAACCTTTCTTGAATTTTAGTTTGCCTACGTATTCAGATAGGCTTCCAAATAGAGCAGCAACTGAAGTCATTGATTCACCACGGGCTTCTTCACTTGCTATGACTTTGGCTTCCCAATCTTTCGTCAGGACATTGAGAATTTTTCTAACTTAAGGGCCTTGCCCATATGTTTTACCTAAAGCCAACAGTTGAATGATTAGATGAGTAAAACGAAGTTGGAATTTTCCAATAGATTCTCCGATCTTCATTCGAAGGAAATCGTACTCCGTTGTCAACGTATTGATCCAATTGTCCTTTATGTCGGATGTTCCGTTGTAGGCAATTTCCAAGGCCTTCCATATTTCCTTTGCGCTTGCTAGGTTTCATATCCGAAAATACTCCTTTTGACTAAGAGAACTTTGGAGCATCAAGATAGCTTTGCTGTTGAGAGTTATTTTCCTTCTGTCATTCTCGCCTTCTACCTTGGGTACATGAATTCTGCCTTCTATTCTTATAGGAACATAATCACTGTTAGCTTGTGTGTTTTTTATTATTACAATTTCTAATTAAAATAAGCAAGGAACATTTGATATAATCTGATAAAAGCATTTTCAGAAGGTTACTCAGCAAGGTATCAAGCTTGCTCGAGCAACATCATGTGCAAGGCTAAAACAGTTGCTCTCAAGGAAGCCTTGCTCGAGCAGAGAGTCCAGTTTTGCTCGAGCAACATTGGATTCATAAGCAAAAGCATTATGGAGAGAATGTGATCTTGCTCGAGCAATGTCGTGTAAAACAAATGAATCAAGCAAAGTTCTTGCATACTCGAGCACAAGGCAAAAGCATGCCCTAGCACTTTGCTCGAGCAGGCTTAAAAGGTTGCCTCCTTTAGGAATGAAGTTCCTGTTGGTCGATTTCCTTGATGGCAAGTGAACTGGAACAAGTAATAAAGTGAAAGTAGAGTATCGTCCCATAGAGACTGAAATACCGAGGAGTGACGCACCAATGTTATGATAGTTGTGAAAACAGAAACAAATATAGTTGGTTGAGGGGTTTGTGTGACTATGCTACTAGCAAACGTAAAACACAATAACTTTAATGAGAGAAGATATCGGTGAGAAGTTAGAATTTGGACTCGAATCATCCTTAAGTGCTTCAATCCCCCAGTTGCTCTACCCCAATGCTATAGCATCTATACTATACAGCTTCCACAATTGCTACAGCATAGACACCGACTATAAATCTATTTGGTTAACCCACCACTATAATCTACCGAAGCTTCCACGTCCGATACATTTGATACTAACTATACTCCTTCCATATTCCTATGGAAACTTTCTAGTCAGACCTACGTTACGCTCAGGGTGTAATAGTTATGAGAGGTAGACCCATTCCTGAAGCCTACAATAATAGGTCTTACCGTGCACGGGCGGCCTAGCAAACACTGTTTCTCAGAGGTCTAACCCCAACTCCTTGCCAGTAAGCTGAGGACACAGATCTAGCCCTCAACTTCTGTTAACCGACTAGTAATAAGCACACCGATACGCAAACCAAATTTATTGAATTAAGAAACTGCAACTGGGTTTATTCAACACTTAAAGACTCATCCTCGCCCAACCATATAAAGTTTAGTTCATGACTGATGAGGGACACACAGAACAGACACTAGTAGAATGTCCCATGATCAATAAAACAAAGATAAAAGGAATAGAAAATAGAAAGCTTGATGGAATCTCCGACGGCGTGGTTGAGGTCCTGTCACGTCACCACTCCACATCTTCTTTGTTCCGTCGCACTGCAGGGAAGGATGCTGGGCGGTCCTGGAAGTATCGTGCTCTTGTGAAATCTCTCACTCTTCTCTTGAGTCTACCGAAAGTCAAAATATCGTTCTAGGGCTCTCTGACTCTGTTAGGGTTGGGTGTGCTGTTTCCTTTTATAATCAAAGTTTTCTTGCGGCGTAAGTCACAGCGAGCTGGGCCTTTCCTAATCTGTCAGGATCTATCATATCCGAGTAGATTGCATCTGTTGATCCTGCGAGATTCTTCAAATCTTTTAGTTCCGATCCTCCGCATCTTCTCTTCTGTTATGTCAGCAACCTATCTGTAAATATCGCCCTTTATTTTATTCCTGAAATCATCTGGGTAAAAAGGTCAGAAAACATATCGCATAGCATTGCTTCCTCTACTTTGTTATAGCATTCAGGATGTCTTGTATTGCACTTCGAATCGCTGTCAAAATGCTATAGCATCGTATCAGCTCTGCTATTCGATTTCTCTTAAAAATAAAGCAATTTGTTCCATTCCCAGCACATGCAAATGATTTCTACTCTTTAGCCCCTATATCATGAATGTATGCCTTTTTGCTTAGATTATCTATAGTTAAGCTTGGATTTAACATTCAATTAAGCCAATTAGTATAGGGAAAACATGGTATTATTTATGCTCATCAAATACCCCCACACTTAGCTTTTTACACTCCTGGGCAAAATCAGATGAAGCGATCAAAAGCTCATAGCCGTGGTACTCCTGTCCGTATAACCTTGCTTGCACGTTCGATTTCAGCGTCCATCCCCCATTCGGCAATCCCACTTGCCCAAAGTGCCAACCGCTCATGAAGCGTGGGATCGTTTAGATGAAGAAGTTTCCGGGGGCTCTCAAGTTCGGTGTTTACACTCACCCACCAGGGGAATTCTTGGTTCTCTCTTGTCAAAAGCGAGACCCGAAGATCCATAGCCTTGTCAAAGTTCTAAGATTTCTTCCCGGCATTCGAGTATTAGTTCATCCAAAGGGCTTCTTGGGTTATAATGTGCGGATGGCCAAATGTTGTGAGATAGAAAAGATGGTGGATGCTATAGCAGGTTGGTGATACGTCCCTTTGTCTTCGTGTACTGAGTGCTCCTCCTTGAATCTTTGTACTTCATGTTGTTCTTTTACTTCAAGCCTTTTCTTGAGTTCGTCCTCCTCCTTTTTTTAACGGATACGCAAACCAAAATAACAGCTCTTCAATTCTTTTTGCATCTTTTCACAGGAGCACTCTGTTGTAGCATGTTTTTTCAGTTTTCTTCAATTCTCTTATCAAACCTGCTCTGCCATAGCATACTTGTGTGGCTCAAGGGGTGACGACATGGAGATAATGATCAATGGTTTGTGTATGGGGATAATGGGTGTGACATGAATGCCTTTTTCCTACGAACTTCAACTCAGACGCCAGATAGTTTATCAGAGAACTAAGGCAAATCATGGATCAAACATAGGCTAGCAGACATGCACTCAAAATAAAACAATTAGGCTCAATTTAATCCTTCCATTGGGGGTTCTTCCCTTTAAACTTCCTCATCGCCACTCTACCTCATATCAGATTGGCTAGCACTGTCAGTTTCCCAGGGCTAAGGGTTCAATTCCCCTAAGCAATTGTGCTATGTTCAGTCACACAAGCATTCATTCCATTGCTACAATTCCCTATTCATGCTTTATCATGGAGTTTTTTTTTCAAAATTTGTCTTTAGGTGCACAAAAAACTAAATGCGGGTGAATCTGAGCACAAACCCACAATCACAGAGGCAGATTATACCCCCACACTAGAACGATGCAATGCTCACATTGCAACAGAATAATATGCAAGAATCGAGCGCGCGGGCATTTAAGATTAAGGGGTGACAAAAGTAGAGAAATAAAAAGAAGAAAATTATAGGAGCATTCACAAAAGGGGCCCTGGGGAGAACGCCCAGGGCCGGGTAATTGTCAGGAACACCAAAAAGCACAAGAAAATAAAAGAAACCAAAATAGGCAAAAGAAAAAAAAACTACGGGGCCGGAGGAGCTTGAGGGGCTAGGGCATTGCACACGGTGTCTTCCTCGTCCGACGAAGTGCCGAGGGTGTTGACCACGGGAATCGCGGGGTGAGTGCAGGAGAGGGAGACAGCCTCTGGCAGGGGGCGGCGATGGGCTACCAAGGTTGGCCAATTGTCTTTCCGAAGGGTCTTGAGTTCCGTACGCAGGTGACGAAGCCGACGCGGCCATTTGCGCGGCTTCTTCATATCAGTGGCCGGTCAGAAGTAGAGGTGGGCATGAGTCATGATGTAGGAGCGGTCAAAGGAGTCTCTGTGGGGCCGGAGACGTTAGAGGGTTCGGTGGAGGAGGATGAAGGGGAGGAGGCCTGGATTCTTTAATTCTGCCATTTCGTTAGGTGCCATCCGGTAGGGTGCTTTCGATATAGGTCTAGTACCGGGTATAAGTTCAATGGCAAACTCAACTCTCTTTCTAGGGGTAAACCACTAATATCATCTGGAAATACATCGAGAAATTCTTTTACGATCGGAATGGTATCCGGTATGAGTCCTGCCTTTGCCTGTACTGAAAGGAATACTATGTATCCCTGGCAACCCTGTTTAAGACATTTTTTCGCCTCGGTGGCCGTCAAAACATTGAGGCTGACTTTACCGTCACTGTTGCTCGGTAACTCTCGGTATGCAATTGCCTTGCTTCTGAGATCCATTATTATATTATTAGCTGACAACTAGTTCATACCCAAGATCACGTCGATCTCCCGTAAGGGTAGGCAAATCAGGTCAATGGTCGTCTCACGATCATTCACAGTTACAACACAATTCAAACAAGCATCGGGCAGCATTGGTTTTAACCCCTAAGGGTGTAGACACATTCAAATCATAAGGCAATTTATGCAATTCAAGGTTCAAACACATGGCAATGCCATATGCAATGAAAGAGTGACTAGCACCCGTATCAAACAATGCATATAAAGGATGACCGTGAATAAAGATTGTACCTTGCACCATCTCAGGGGATCTCTGTGCCTGGTCCCTGGTCAAAGCAAAGACTTTGCCTTGATTCTGAGGTCTTCTTGCTGTCCTTTGGTGTGGGCAATCCCGGCTGAAATGCCCGGGTTTACGACAGTTGAAACAGATAATCTGCCCAAAGCAATCTATGCTAGGATGACTCTTTCCGCACTTGTTACATTTCTGTGGCTCTGAAAGTTTCTGAAAATTTTGTCGATTAGACTGAAAAGATTTCCTCCCATCACCACATCTGTTACTTCCTATTCTTTTTCGTTTATATGAGTTCCCACGGCTAGACTCATTGTGATTGAATGTATTTTTGGAAACATGAAGATCCTTGAGATTTCTTTCAACGATTCTACACTCTTCCACAGCTTGATACAAAGTGTGAAATTGTCGAGCGATTAATTTCTTCTTTATTTCGTACTTCGGACCTCGATCGAACATCGCAAATTTCTCTCAAAGACCAGGATTTCTATGATAAGTAGAATACCGAGACAAACGAGTAAATTGGGCATAATAGTCTTCAAAAGAGCGAGCTAGAAACCGAGAGGTTTAGGTCGAGGTTGGAACAACATGAACAGTGCACGCATATATATAGACTCTACCAAACCTCGAGGTTTGGCCGACCTCAAGGTTTTAAGCCAAACCTCAAGGTTT